>BFEA01000004.1:4323404-4345876 GCA_003427395.1 Chara braunii
GAGAGGTCAAGGTTGTAGCTGCTACAGTCCCGAAAGGTCAACGTCGTAGCTGCTACCGTGTTCGAAAGGCCAAGTCCACAGACTTCCGGAAGGTCCGGAAGTGGCCTTTCAAAGTGTCTCACGTTTAGGCGAAGGCAAGTGGGCAGTGGTGGAGTCCAACCTCGATGAGTCAGCGGTACCCAGTCCCAGTCTTACTTCGTACAGTCAGCAAGTACCATGAGGGACTGTGTGCACCAAGGGGCCGGTGGAAAAAGGCTTAGACCAACGACTTTCAGAAGTATAAATCAAGAGGCAACGCCCAGTCATTCGTTCATTCGCTGTGTAAGCCATGCGGAAGCGCTGCTACAGCGTCTTGTGTGAGGTGGTCTGCAGAGCGCCCGAAGTCGAAGTGGGCTGAGGCATGATAGCGTAGCCATAGTCAGTGTTAGTTGAGAGGCCATAGCCGCTGTGGTGTTAGAAGTTAGTGAGTGTGTATGAGTGAGCGATAGAGTGAGTGTGTGTGGGGGTATTCAGGGTGATCCAGAGTGGAGTATGTGCAAACGGTGGTGTCGGACACGGTGACGTGAGTAGTGAGTGCAGGCGCTGAAGCGCCATAGCTTGCTGAAGTGATTTTTTCATTTGAACTGTGTTTTCGTTTCCATATCTCTGAGCTTTGAGCGGGTGCACTGCGCCAGTGTGAATCGCCATCTGTTTGTATGTGTGCGAAGTGGACACGACAAGCAAGTCTGATTACACTATGACTGCACTGCATTAAATCCCTTGACCTCAACATCTGATGGCTTAATGACGAAAGCAGGGGCAGGTAGTTGGTGGCATGTGGTTCAAGGTGCTGGGAGAGCAATAAATCGAATTTGATCGATGCATTCTTTTATATCAGGGACATGTTTCAACTTTCCAGGGCTGTGTCCCATTACATATGTGGCTTTTTGTTTTTGTTTTTCGCTGCCGCTGCCAGCCATTTTGTCCCGGTTGCCCCGACCCTCCGAAGTTTTTGGGTTGATCAATTGTGATTCTATAGTTGGCTTGGGCCATGTACTGGAGGTTTAATGCTTTGGTCGTCATGCTCAAATATGTGGAAGTGTGTTTATGTGTTTTTCTTTTTCCCAGGGGCAGGGGAGGATGTGCAATGGGGAAGAGGGAGGGCAATTGGATGCATGCATAGATCTTGAATGCAGTTTCACATATTTTTGGTGCATGTTCATGTCACAAGTTTGAACCTCACTGTGGTTGCATGTTTCAAACTTTGTCCTTGTGTGTGGATGCATGTGAAAGCAGATCCTCCAAAATAAAGCTGATGGTAGGGAGAAGGGTTCTCTTCTGTGGCTCATGGACCAAACTCATACAGCGTTTGGTGCGCGCTTGATGTGGCATTGGGTGCGTTTCATATCCCGTATAGTTCCGGTTGTAACGGAGTGGTTGGGATCACAGGTTAAACCACCAGTACCTTTCCCAGCCATTTTCTTGGAGTCACGGTGTTCATGCAGCCGTGATTCTCTAGAAGTACCGGGGTGCCATTTCGTTGGATATCCAGGCAAAACGGGTCGCATGCGAGGTGACCCATTTTGCCTGGATGGGTATCCAGTAAAACGGCACTCCGGTACTTCCCGAGAGTTGCGGCTGCATGCACATCGCGACCCTGAAAAAATGCGTGGGAAACGTACTGGTGGTTTAAGTACTCCATTACCTTTAGAGAATGCCTGCTATCATTCCTCGCTTGTCTTCGGCCATATAGACTGTTTGGAATTGTCCCAAACAGTCTATGACCACAATGTTCTGGTGCACTGTACTCTTGCCAGGAATGCCAGCCGATTGGCACTAATGTTTGTCTTATGCAAATCAGGTGTGCAAACGGAGACGACATATACACATTAGGGCGGGATCAAATGGTTTGCGTTTTGCTCAGGGTAGCAAGGCAGCCTGTTCTGTTTTTGTTTTCCCTTGTTTCATCCACTTTTCTGATGCTAGTGCCCCAATCAACTATGATTCGATCTCAATGAAAGCGTGACCGTGTGGTGGATGTTGAAAGTGTCTGAATTACTGCAATTCCTACAATGAGTTCAAAAATAACCATGGGAATCATGGTCAATAACGATGGCACATGGCCAGAGATGAGACAAAATCTAATTGCGAGGACAATATGACGTCTGTCCCCATGTGAAAAGGCTCAGGCATCTCTAATTGGGAGAGCACTAATCATCAATATGGCTATCTTCTCCACGCTGTGGTACATGGCCTCCATATGGTCCACTCCAGACGACGACCTAAAGAGTCTCAAAGCCAGAGTCAGATGCTATCTCTGGACAGGGGACCCAAACAGAAACATCGGCATCAACAAAGTAGCCTGGCACCACATCACGAGAAAAACAACAGAAGGAGACCTGGGAGTAATAGACCCTAAACAGGAGGCAATCGCACTCTAGATGAAATGGATAATTAAAATTCTAACTAGGCAGTCCCTGTCATGGCCCAAAATGGCCCTGGACAGCAAGGAACCTGGCACCTGTCAAGTCCCCTCCTAACATGAGTGGCCTGTTCTGTATAATGGCCAGAGAGTGGTCAATCGGGACAGGAAGGTCCTGAAGGAGTAAACCCACCTCCATCGTTGGAACAGTCCAACCCCACCCCAACCCCTTACTGGAAGCCAACCCTGAAGGCTTCGCGCCGCTCCCAACAGCAAGGAAGAAGTGCTTAGACAGCCACTATTCTGCAACCTCTGGATTACTGACACAAAGGGCAACCCCTGGACTGTGCACCCTAAAGACCGGAGGTGGTTGTCCTGGCTACAAAAAGGTGTCTGGCAGGTTGGACTCTTATGGTCAGAGGAATGAAAGGACTAGGTGGCAGAACAAGATATGTGAATCCCCCTGAAGGGATCCCACTCCCTTCAACCTCTCTATGTTACGACAGAGCATCCCAGAGCTATGGATAGCCTGCTAAAAGAAGAGTTCACATGGAAGCCCGGGGACTGGGGCCTCATCATCTCTGAGACCTGGCCAAAGAGAGCGTACCGGTTCATTAGTTGTCCCACAGGATCAAGCTACCTGGCGAAGTTCGTCTCGTCCCTGATCAACTGCCAGAACCTGCAGGAACCAATAATCCTAAACACGGAACCCCAGTATGAGACCTTAGAAACTTTCGCACTCAGGAAGCTCAGGGTTTCTCAGTCTAAGCCATGGACGATCTTCCGACCTGACCTCAGCATCAAGCACTGGGAATTCCATCCCAAGGAATGGATCTGGAGACTAGACAAAACGAGCAAAACAAGAACAATATCTGAATACGATGTTAAATTTGGGTACATCTCTGATTGCAGACAGTTGACCCTAATCCCAGACTACTGGAGAGATGGAAGAAGGTACTGGAGCTCAACCCCTCGGCGTCTTTCGAAATCCCATGGGCGAAATACCTCCCATAAGACCGGTACGAATCCGCAGCATGCAATGGCTCATAGCCCATGCAGCCCTACCCGTAAACCGGTGGCTTCATAAAAGGAGACAAGACTCAGACCCAAATAGTTCTGAACTATGCCTTATGTGCAGCAATAGCACACCAGACGACATTCCACACTGCCTTCTCTTCTGCCCTGGAGCAGCCTGGATCTGGAACAAAATACGGACCCTATGGCTCACCCTCTTCTCCTCACCACCCCCCACCACTACCCCTCTAACCATTCTACACTTCCCCAACAATCCCCTGGATCTCAAGGGCAGCAAGGAGGTCTGGTTCAGGCTACTCAGAACGCTGGCACTATGGGTCATTTGGAAACCCAGACAATGGAGAAGACAGAAGTCACAAGAGAGGAAATGTGGACCTTGCTGCTGAGTATGGTGGAGACGAAAATCGGAGCAACTGGCACAAGATAATCTCCAAGACTAAGGCCAGGGAGACGAACCATCAAGAGACGGGGATTGGTAGCTGTGGTAGGCAAATGTGCCCCACCCTTCTGGAAATTGTGCATGCACAAAAAAATAAAAAAAATTGGGGCCAAATTGTACTCCCAAATTCCTAATTGGATCTCGTCTCTTTTCCAAAGGGTCCCCAGCAGAGAATTAACAGGGTTCCCGTGTCTTTGGAAAGACGTTCATCGAAATGCTAGAGGGACACGAGCAGCGCAGCAATATATTCTGGATTCGGATTCAGGTATGCGTTCCAGCCGTTATGGGTTACTAACTTACTACTAACAGTACATTAGCTCTCTCGTTTTTTTCCTTTTCATTTTCTTGTGTGCAGTGGCCCTAAGGGCCTCTCTCCACTCATCACCACTTGCATAAACGACAAAACATATGGCGGCGTATGGTTCCAGTTTCTAGGAGAAGATTCATTCTAGTTTTTCACATTTGAAGAGTAGTGTTCTGAAGCCATGAAAATTACATGCCGAGTTAGTAAGTCCGTAACCCATAACTGCTGAAACACGGACCTGAATTTGAAGCTACACCATATATAGCTGGCCTGCTACTGCCTTCCTACAAGCCTATCAACTACCCTTTTCTTGTCGAGGAGACCCTTGCTGGCAGGGGCCTTTTGAAGTACCGGCAGGGGGGCTCTGTGCTTTCTCTCTCTCTCTCTCGCGCGCGCGCGCACGTGTATCCACACAGCGCGCTCACTTTTTTTTCTTTTCTTTTTTTGCGCATCAGCGTACCTCACTTATGCGCCACAAGTATGATTTTAATGGATGTCCTAGAGGAGGCCCTCAAGACAAATGATGTTCCTTCTCTGGCACCTTGGAAACGTTTCTGTCTACAGATCGAAGATTGAAGACCTTTTTGAGAGGAACTTTGGCATGCATCATTTGAGGGCTACTAGTGTTACGTGTATTATTTGTGTTTTGGTTTATTTCCGGAATTGCCTGTACTGTTGCGTGGTAGATTAGTTTTAGTGCTATTTCCGAAATTGCCCGTTTCGTGACTTGGTTTTTTCGAAGTTTAGTTTTCGACTTGGAGTGTTGTGTTTGGATTTTTTTTAATTCTGGGTTTTGTGTTTTGTAGGGTAGGAATTTCCCTTCCGCGTTTTGCTATTTGTTGTTTTAGCTTATGTGGATTTACTGTGTAGGATTTAACCGTTCGATGCGTGCCGCTTGGTGTCCTTTTTATGGCTCCTGGGTATTTAGGGCACTGGCATGCCTGTTCCTGGGTTAACGTTGTTTGATTAGCTATACCTTGCTCGAACAAAACGGATTTCGTTTCTATAGGTGGGCAATCCTATTTCACTCTGTTGCTGCTGTTTAGTTCGATGCTTGGTGCGTGTGATGGTGGGATTGAAATACGAACGCATTGGAATCAAGATAGGTGGGCGACCCTAATTTGTTCTGTCGCCGGCGTTTGTTTGCAGTGGGGTAATGGCATGGAAATGCTTTGACTTTTTGGACAGGTGTGTTCTGGCTGGTGTTCAATACAAATTTTAGTTGACTTGGTTAGATATTCCTTGCTCGAACTGGATGGCTTTCGTTTTTATAGGTGTAAAGAGTGAGGACACTGGGTATGCAGGGATGGGGCTCTGGGCTCCTGGTGGGGCAGGACAACCTGCCATCCCTGTTTTTTACTATCTCGATGATGTAATTGCCTTGGGCACTGGGCCCTGTTAATAAAAGTGCAATTTCGGGTATAAAAAAAAAAGAAACTGCATTCTGAATTTCTGGCACGTGGTCAAAGATACAATTCTCCTCCCACTGCTTGAAGGCCTACGGTTTCATGATCTCTTTCACTCCCCTGTGAGGGTTCTTTTCACCTTTCCCTTTTTTTTTTCCTCTTTTTTTTCCCTTTGAGAGCGTCCCTCGAGTACATGATTGGACACATAGTTATCCGAGCACCTGGACTAAGTATCTCAGCCACTCTGATGGGAACTCCTCACTCAGCTCGCTTGGGTAATAGCTTAGTACTAACTGAGTAACCTCTGAGTAATCGATGAGTAATCCTGCATCACCTCTTGTCCAATGATGCCCTTGGAGCAAACCCCCTCCCAACCATCCTGTCTCCCTCCCGTACTCCTTTGGGGAACCATAGGAAGCACAGGCCAGGGGGCCGTCCGGAGGGAAAGCCCCTGCCTTGGGCCTGGGGGGCACCGGGCCTTCGGCTCTTGGCTTTTTTGCCACCCCTTTCCTTGTCACACTGTGGTGCTGAGATGTAATATAGAAGCTCTAGATTCTCTGGATGCTTTGGATGCTCTGAATGCTTTGGATGCTCTGGATGTTCTGGGTGTCCCGGGTGTCCTGGATGGTCGTCGATACCCTGGCTACCCCAGATGCAGGTGTCCTTATGACCTTTGCTTAACCCTGCTGGTTGTTGAAATGTGTTTGAGCTGTGTTTGCTTGTTTAGATCTGCAGCAATACCACCAAGGATAGCGGGTGCGGGGGAAATGGGTCTGCAAATTCCTGAGTAGGCCCTAGCTGATCTCTGGGATCTATTGTTGTCCATTCCTGAAAATGGAGACGGTAGTCTCTCACCAAGTCTGTCTGCTGTTCCCCCAGTATTCCCTCCCCCATCCCCTGACACTGGTCCTAGTGTGGATAGCGGGTGCGGGGGAAATGGGTCTGCAAATTCCTGAGTAGGCCCTAGCTGATCTCTGGGATCTATTGTTGTCCATTCCCGAAAATGCAGATGGTAGTCTCTCACCTCTTCTGTCTGCTGTTCGCCCAGTATTCCCTCCCCAATCCCCTGACTCTGGTCCTGGTGCCTATCCTGCGTTTCCTCCGTCCAGCACACCTTCGTTATCCATCCTGCCCGCCTCCCGCCTAGCCACTCCTCACAAAATCTGGAGATGATCCGGTCAGCGTCTCTTTTGGTGTGGGCCAGCTCCAGTTGGTCCTTGGTAGCCTGCTATCGGACCGCGATCTCGTTCTGTATCAGTTGATGAAGCTGCTCTGTAACCTCCCCATCTTCCACCCTGGTCCCCTCCATCTCCAGGACGCATCTCCTCACCAAATCACGCAGAGGATAGAGTGTCTGCCAAGATGAACATGTTCACCTGAAAGGTACTTTCTTGGACGCAGGAGTAATGTCCAAGTAGGATGGCCCTCCAGTACCATGGCCACAATGAGCCTGATCCTCTCCCACCACCGCCATAGCAACACAGCTGAGGGACATTGTTGGAAAATGCGTTCCACTGTCTCGGGGCGTTTTTGTGCTAGGAAGGCCTGCAGACACCGCCAGCACCCCGGCAGCGCATGCCCTTGCTGTTCTAGGAGTGAGTGGTCTATTAACCAATCATTTGTTGGCAGGCACCGGTGGGCTATCTGCCACTGCAGGGAAGAAATCTGGGTCGGCTTCGTTTTGTATTCCTCGAACCACTTTATGGGCCTTAGCAAATTGATGTCCACATTGAGGTGACGCTGCCACCTTTCTTCTACCATGCCCCGAAGCCGTTGTTTGGGTCTCAGCATACGATACGCCGTTTTTGTCTTCAGGTTGGCCAGCGCCACCAGCTTCTGGTTCTGCTGCCCNCTGCTGCCCTCTTTTTTCCACCATGCCCCGAAGCCGTTGTTTGGGTCTCAGCATACGATACGCCGTTTTTGTCTTCAGGTTGGCCAGCGCCACCAACTTCTGGTTCCGCTGCCCTCTTAGGGTGGCCTGGCTTGTCCTAGTGCACCGCCACTCCTCAGGGTCGAACGGAAGGTCCACAATTGGGGTAGGTATGTAAGCCCTATGGCCTCTTCCTTCGTCTACCCTTCTACAGCACTTTTTCAGTATCAGTTACCCAGGGGTATTTAGCCTTATGAGGTGGTCCTCGCAAATTCACACAGGATTTCCCGTGTCCGGTGCTACTTGGGCTAGAGCTACCGTCTTCACCCGAACAGAACGCCCGGTCATTATGGCTGTGTCTGGACTGAAAGTTGCCCCAAATACGGTTGTAATGACCGGGCATTCTATTCGGGTGACAACGGTAGTGCAGATTGAGGAAAGGTAGCAAGTGTCAAAGGTAAGGGAGTCTGATCTTCAGTCTTTGGAATGAAGGATAACGGAAATAGATGACTATCCCTTCCACGGTGAGAATAGCTGACTCATCCAACATCAATATGGCCTCCACTTGAGTTCCAACAGTCCACCATTCGGATGCATCAACATTCAGAGTGTTCAACGTTCAAATGATGAAGATTTGATCAGATCAACGCAGAAGAAGAGGGTGAAGCACAAGAAAATGATGGGAGCAATCGTATAGGATTTTACAAGGGGATGGGCAAGATGTATGTCATGAAGAATGGCCAGAGTTTTCCTACCTTCGATTGATTTCACAAAATGGGGACTCTTCTGGTTGTTCCCAGGCCATGTTTCTTTGAGGAGGAATAGAGATGATAGGGGAGGTTTTTTTCACTTCAAGTATGGGCTTATGGCAGTCAATCCTTCCGGGGGGAGTACTTAACGCTATGAGGGATCCCCGGGCCGTAACGTGGGGAGACGTCATGAGTGGGTTTTAGAAATTTATATGAAGTTTTGGGACGTGCCTGTGTAATAGGAGTGGGAGTGATGGTCGGTCCCCGGTCTTATATTGCAATCAGATATTTCCTTTTTTTTTAAAAACTTTAAAAAAGAAAACAAAAAAGGAACGGGACTGATGCTCCCCAGAATGAATATGGAGTCGGTGCGGAAGGACCTGTTCTTTTTCCCCTTAGCACTCCTACAAAAAATAAAGGTCCCTGCTTGACGCTTCATGCGGGGCCTTGCGGGCCCACCAAAAAAACGGATGGGCCCAGACCCCACCCTGCCTGGGGCAGCTGAGGAGGTGAAATGTGGACCAAGAAATTAAAACGAAAGACAAGTTCGGGCTGTGGGCCAGATCTGTGCTCGGGCTGACCAGTCAGAACCTGGGATCTGTGCTTGGCCTGACCAGTCAGAATCTGGCCTTATATATGAAGTTTAGTGATTGTTCACATACAGGGTCTCCGGAGGGTATACAATTATAAATTAGTTTTTCCGTATAGGGGCTGTACCTTAATATGTTTTGAACTTTTGAACTTCTAAAGTTTTCTGAAGCTTTTTTCTTTTTCTTTTTTGTTGTTTTCTATGTCGAATTTTACTAATGAACGTTGCAGTGTTCATCAGCCAGTAGTGATCGTTCACCTACAGGGGCTCGGGAGGGTATAAAATTATAAATGAGGTTGGCCATAAAGGGGGCGTACCTTAATATATTTTGAACTTTTGAACTTTTTTCAAGTTTTTTGAACTTTTGTCTATTTAGTTTTTGATGCTTTTGTCATCTCACCTTTTACTAACGAACGTTGAAGTGTTCATCAGCCAATACTTGTTCAGGTGCAAGGCCCATATCGTTCTTTCTAAACTCTTTTCAAGTTTTTTGAAGTTTTTGCTTTTTTTTTTTTTTTCTTCTTTTTTTTTTCCCGAAATACCCAGCTGCGAGGATTTAGTCCCTCGGCAGTGTCCTGAAAGGTCCTGCCCACCCTAAGTGAAGGCGGGCCTCCAAATGTGTGCCAATGCCTGCGTATAGGCCTATGAGACCAGGCCAAGCAGAGCCTGTTGCAACCCCTACGGGGGCATGGATCTTTGTTGAGGCCTTGTTACGAGTTAGCTCCTTGGCATGCCCCTGTGGCCCTCTTCAGCAAGCATGATCCCGCCCTAAGTGAAGGAGGGCCCCTGAATTTCCATATGACCTGAGTTCATCAATTTAGGCAGAGATTGGTGGACGCCAGACAGTTGCCACGCGCCAGTTGGTTACATCCTCCGTACTCATGAGAATCAGAAATTGTTTGTGAGCCTTCTAGGCTCTTCTGCAGTAACCCGTGTTTTCTGCAGCAGTCTGGGCCCTCGAAACGGAGCCCAGACGATGCAGGTCAAACTCGGCCTGCACCAGGCAGTGTGACCACGCACTGCCCTAGGCAAGTCAAAAGTCTAAGTCAACTGTCAGGTCAAAGGTATCGCGCCCAGGCCCTTGGTTGGATACACTCACTTGTTGTGCGCAGGTACCCAGACAGCATCAAGGCCAGAGGGAATTTGGTTTCAGGTCAATCTGGGCCATCATTTGCACTAAGATCTTGACGGCTGAGGCATGCAGCATCCGGGGTCCAGACCCCGTGTCAACGCTACATAAGCGCTGACTTCCTGACTTTGACATTCATTCAGTCTTGCGCCAATGCTGACTTTACGTATTGACGACGATGCTGGCTCGACGCTGCGACTCTGGCTGGACGCTGGCTTTGCGCTGGCATTTGGGTGACTACGGCGACGCGCTGCTGGCTCGGCATGGTGGCTGGCTGGCTATTGTCTTTAGGGCATGCTGACGTGGCAGCTGCCACGCGTCGCTGCAGGAGGAGATCATGACTGTGGGGTAATCGTGGACACGTACCTGGTCATCTTGAGGTCGACATTGCTCCAGTGCGCCGATGAGGACTGATTGACGTGCCACTCGGCACGTTGTAGTAGAACTTCAAATGTACGTTCAGACTATTGATTATTTGAGGTGGTGATCGAGGAGGAAGCCGGAGGCAGAAGTGGGCATTGTCTCTCCACTCTCTAAGTCTATTCTCCCTCCTCTCTCTTTTCTTCTGTGAATGATTCTCCCATCTCATTCTATCTGGACACGATTATGATTATTGATAATTATCAGCAGGTTTATACTCATCAAGGCTTGCATTGTTGACAAGTGTCTTCACGATCTGGGTCCATTGCAATTTGGTATCGGAGCTTACTCCTTACGACGACGATCGATGTGATGACAACAAGATCTGACGTGGACAACGATGAAGAAGGTCGGTGTTGCTGACGTGGCATAGACTTTGCTGGCGAGAAGTCTTCACGATCTGGGTTCATTGCAATTTGGTATCGGAGCTTACTCCTTACGACAACGTCCGATGTGATGACAACAAGATCTGACGTGGACAACGATGAAGAAGGCCGGTGTTGCTGACGTGGCATAGACTTGCTGGCGAGAAGATCAGATCTCGACGCGATTGCTGACGTGGCAATCGGGATCGCGATCAAGAGTGACCGCACGGCAGCCGGGATCGCGATAGTGAGGCGACATCGCGATCCCACGTTGACGTGGCATATCATGTGCCACGTCTAGAGACTTGGTTGCTGCAGATTGCTGACGTGGCATTCTCATGCTGCATTAGCAACTGAGGCGCGACCAAATCTGATACAGATGCTGACGTGGCCTTTGGACATCAAGGCTGATTGCTGTTGTGGCAGGCAGGTGTCATACACGATTGTCTTCTGACGTGGCGAGCCTGTTGACATGGCATTGGCTCCATTGGCTGATGTGGCATTGATTTGATTGGCTGGAACAGTGACGGTATCACACCAAGACGCGAGGAAGTGGCAAGTGGGAAGGACCAGAGCACACATTTGTTGATGTGGAAGATCTGCTATGTTGGCACGCCAGGGATGACACGTGGCAAGCAGGTGGCTGCCAAGTAAGAGTTGCACCTTGAAGACGAAGGTGGTACGACTGATTGAATGGCTGACTGGACAGTTGTAGTGCCTGCTGTCAAGAGGGGTGCGGTATCACATTGGCACTAGGAACGACGCTGACAAATTGTTTGTGGATTGATGTTGGCATACTTACCTGTCGTTTGTTGTGTTGTGGTGCTGTGCGTACGGTGCCTATACACTCTTAATTAGAACGTCATCACATAGACAGACAAAGAACAGCAGTTGTTAGAATTAGAAATAATTGGATTTATTGTCTTCTTCGGTTGTTGAAATTCTTGTTGTTGTAGAATAGTGCGGCCATGGAATTTATTATTGCTATTTGATTATTTATTGTGCGGCATACGCACCTCATGATGTCCCTCTTCTGGTATTGTTTGAAATTATCGGTGCTTACTCGATTTATTCCCTTTCTCTTCTATCCAGTCTCACTCATCTTCGGCATTGATGAGGAGACCCCTGATCCCCAAACCAGTCATCAAGTGGACGAGCGGAAGAAGGGTTTGAATGCCCGCTTGGACCAACTGATTTTTTACCTTCGTGGCGCAGGTGCCGAAGCCGAGGCATACGTGCGAGACAAGTTCGACTTGAAGGCAGTATGAACTGCTATCAGACAGCCCAAAACAGGCACCAACGTCATTCAGGATGTACTAATCAAGTGTCGTCAGACAATTGATAAGTATATCATTGAGCAACTTGGAAGGATTGTAGACCAAAAAGAGGAGAGAGAAATAATGGTGTCTGAAGAAATTGTGGGTGAAAATATCAAACAACTAGAGGAAACACTTGAGAAGGAGAAGAAACGGAAAGTAGAATTGAGAAAGAAAAAGAGTGAACAGCAAGAGCAGAAAATCCAAGAAATCAGACAAACTGTTATCAAGACCGTAGGAGAAGATCAGCAAATTTCTTTGGCTCAACTTGTGACCTACTTAGCTCACCTTGAGATGAAAATTGATGGGTACGGTAAACAACTGCAGGCACAGATTGATGATGTGGCCGCAGGACTACGGACAATCACAAATCTAGTCAAAGGAAAGCACCAGGTGGTTGAGGAAGTCAAAAAAAAAACAGAAGAAAAAACAAAGAAAATTAATGGGAGATGCCATGAAGTCTCTTAAACCACCAGTACCTCCGAGCCTGTTTTTGCCGACCCTGATTTTCACTGCGCTCCGAGTTTTGCCGAGCCTGGGTCCCACTCCATTTCTTTACGGTACTCTCACGGGAAGAACAAAAAAAAAAAAAAAAAAAAGTTGCGGTCGTGAAAACTCAGAAAACAAGAAAAAGAAACAAAGTTGTGGGCTCGGAAGTGTAAGTGTGAGTGTGCCCTCAGTGAGGGCATCTCAGCCCCGTGGCCAGGTTGTCAGATTTCAAAAACTCAAAAAAAAAAAAAAAACGGACAAACATGGATTCGTCCGTGAAAATGGCAAGATACATTCCCGTAAGTGCCAGTGTGATTAGGGTTACAATCCTCTGAGGGAACACAGCTCGAGCAGATCATGGATTCAGATTGTCAGAGTCCAGAAAATGAAAACAAGAAAAAAAAAAACGAAAACATGGATTCGGCCTTGAAAACGGCTGGATACATCAGTGTTACAATCATCTGAGGAAAAAATATTAGAGCAGATCACGGATTCCGCCCTGCCTCGTTGGCAGGGTACTCATAACAAAGAAATACAAAAGAGAAAAAGAAAACAACAAGTTTGAGAACGTGACCGTCTTTGCTGTAAGATGCATGCAAGACTATGAGGCTGTGTGAGCACGGTCTCCTAGACATCCCTGCCCGACATCATTGCAGTACAAAGGCCCGTTTTTTTTCCTTTCCCTTTCGTGCACGGGCAAAAAAAAAAAAAACGACTTTTGGGACATTGTCGACCCTCTGTCCGACCCCCGAAAAGTTCGGGTACTGGCCAGTATCACGTAATTTCCCAACACTGGGGAAGGTACTGGTGGTTTAATGAAGAGACTCAGAAACTGGAAGAAAAGAAACCGGACGAAAAGAAAGGGGAGCCTTCAAGTCTGCTGAAGTCTCCAGAAGAAAAAAAGGACACCACTGCACAGCCTGAGAAAGCTAAAAAAAAGAAAAAGTTAAGATGAAATTGCCTTTCACATTCAGCAATAGCAAGGGTGAAAATTTGTTGTTGTGGATTGCCGAGATACAGACATATTGTATTACGGCCCCTGTTGAACGCGAGTCCCAAGTTGCTTTCTCTACTACTTGTCTTGGGGGGGAAAGCGAACGAATGGGTTTTGGTCGAAGCTAACGCAGCGGGGTTTGATGATATTGGGGAGTGGGCTGCAACCTTGAAAGTGAAGCAGTTCCTTTGTAAGTTTAAGGAAGGCTTCTTGGACAAGACGACGATCGACAAGGCCTTCGACTAGCTTACTACCATTGGTCAAAAACATTGAACTTCGGTAGAAGCTTTGTCTCGGGAAGTTGATCGGTTGTTGCAGGTCCCTGGATTAAACCTACAGGACAACCAGGTCTATATATCTATTCCCGCGCTCTGCCCGATCCCATTCGAGGACAACTCGTGGCAGAGTCAAAATCCGGTAATTACAGACAACTTTGACCTCTCAGGTGAATAATTCGTATGCATCTGTTGTGAAGTTTGGTGGTGGTGCAAGATCAGGCAAGCGGATACTTTGACGCCAAAAACGCCAAGACCACACCCTCGTCGTCTTTGATGTCGATACTGCGGTGAAGTGGCCATTGGAGGCCGAGGGTGTGGCAAGCAACAGTGAGTCTGGGAAGGGGGAAGTCACTGCTGCCGTGGTCAACAAGGGAGGACCACGACCGCGAGTAAAGAAGAAGAGATCATTCTCATTTCCAGAGCATCTCGGAATTGCGGTCGGGAGGTCGTGGGAAAAGATAGGTTTGTCACGAGAAACGTGGCAGGAGCGGATGGACAACGCACAGTGCCTGAAGTGTGGCACTGCAGGGCATGTCATTGCTTGGTGCCCGTTAATCGGAAACCCAAAAGTGAGCAGCCAGTAGGAGTAACATTTGCTCCTACTGAGTCTAAGGGTTTGGATGTAGAAAAACGTAAGGCGCCTACTAACCCTTTCAATTCTTTTACTCGCATGGCAGAGGATGGTTCTTCTTCGGCCCATCGTCCAAAACACCCTGAACTTGTCTTATGCATTGTCGCTCTGGACGACTCTCTTGACGAGCTCGGTAACGAGTTGCTGAAACTACGTAGCTCGTGCGCTAAGAAATTTAAGTCTAAGGGTGACCTATTAATCACGGATTTAGAGATTGCACATACGCGTGTAGGTGCACTATTGGACTCAGATTCGACGCGACCCTACATATCCGAGAAAGCAATCCGCAAATTGTATCTCGGAATGAAAGTGAAAGATCTATCTCGACCTATCACGTCTATTTTGGCAGACAAAAGCACGTTTACTATCTCGCTGTGTGTCGATCGTGTTAAGTGTCGTTTTCGAACCAAGGAAGGTAAAAAGATTGTACACGAAGTATCCTTCCTTGTGGAAAAGAACTTACCCTTTGATTTGATTCTGGGTATGGACTGGCACGAGGAAGCCAACCCAGAAATCAAGTTCAAAGAGAAAATAGTGCAACTAAGGGATGCACATTCTGAGTTGAAACCAATCAAACTGCATTATAAGTTTGACTCCGACTCTAGTTTGTCTTTCTATTGCATGAGTTATCCAACATTTCAATCAATGGTTTTAAAGAAGAAATTGGAAAAGGAAGTAATGATGGTCTTAGTGAAGAAGGCAGGTGAATGTTCTACTTCCTATCCTCCTTCGATTGAGAAACTCCAGGAGGAGTATAAAGATTTGCAAACTGAACCAACAGGAATAACTGAACGTGCTATCAAGCACACAATATAAATTATTCTTGGTAGTAAGATTTCCAAGGGCCCTATCTACCGAATGTTTTCTGGGGAACTCGAGGAACTTAAGAAGCAGTTGCAGGACTTAGCAGAAAAAGGATGGATTCGCCCTAGCTCCTCTCCTTATGGTGCCCCTGTCCTATTTCTGCGCAAAAAGGAAGGTGAGTTGTGTCTTTGTATTGACTACAAAGGGTTGAATGTCGTCACTGTTAAGAACGCCGAACCACTTTCACGCATTGACGACTTGTTGGACCAGTTGCAGGGTTGCAAGTTTTTCAGTAAGATTGATCTAAAGTCTGGATACCACCAGATCGAGGTGGATCCCGTGGATCAACACAAGACTTCGTTCCGAACCAGGTATGGTCACTACGAGTTCGTGGTTATGCCTTTTAGACTGACTAACGCCCCAGCGACCTTCCAGAGATCCATGAATGAACTGTTTCGTCAATGGTTGGACCAGTTCGTCATTGTTTATCTCGACGACATTCTAGTGTACAATAAGATACTAGAAGATCGCGAAAAACACTTATGTCTCGTATTAGGAAAGTTCCATGGGGGCAATTTCAAGCTAAACCCAAAGAAGTCCGAGTTCACTAAGTTTGAAGTCTCATACCTTGGACATATAGTGAACAAGGAGGGCCTAAGGCCCGAAGAAAAGAAAATATCAGCAATTAGAGATTGGCCACGACCGAAGTTTGTAACTGAGTTACGATCTTTCCTTGGTTTGGCAAGCTACTATACGAACTTTGTAAGAAACTTCTCACAGATTGCCGCACCAATGAGAAGATTATTAAAGAAAGGAGCTATCTGTTTGTGGGACAAGGACTGTGAGTCCTCCTTCAAGAAGGTAAAGTATGCGTTGACTCACTAACCTGTTATGAAAATTGTTGATATGTTTTTTCCCTTCATCGTTATTGCTGATGCAAGTCAGTATGGGATTGGCGCAGACCAATTGAGTTTATGTTCGCACGTCTACCATTAGACAAGGTCGCCAACTCCACCTATGAAAGGGAACTATATGCCTTAGTCTGTGCGTTGGACACATAGAAGCACTACTTATTAAGGAGGTACCTCACTGTGTATTCAAACCACTCTACTCAGAAGTGATAAAGACACAACCTAGACTCTCTAATAAGTTAGTACGTTGGTCTGCATTCATTGATACTTTTGATTTTGAATTGAAGACTATCAAAGGTAAGTCTAACGTGGTTGCAGATGCATTGTCCAGACGTTGCGATTTCTTTGGTACTATTATCTCCTACCTGAATGTTGGGGGTGATTTGAAAGATAAAATTCGTCAAGGATATGTTACCGATCCTATTTGGAACCCTATTTTGGATGTCCTTGCGAAAGATCCATCTCTACTTCCCAACTATAGAGTGACCGATGGTTTGCTTTTCTTGTTAGACCAAATTGAACAAAGATTGTGTATTCCTCATCAAGAAGAGATCAAAAGTCTTCTAACTGGGGAATGTCACGACTTTGAAGGACATTTTGGTTTCAATAAAACTTATGCAGAAATCAGAGAACGCTTTGTGTGGAAGGGATTGAAAGATGACGTACTAACTTATGTTCGTACATGTTTGGTGTGTCAGAGAAACAAACCGTCACACGAAAATCCACTCGGTCTTTTGAAGCCATTACCGATTCCTAGCGAACGAGGTGAGTCTATCTCAATAGACTTCATGAGCCTCACCAAAAGCCGAAATGGCAATAGTCAAGTAATGGTTATTGTGGACTCGTTTCTCTAAATATGCCATGTTTATTCCCTTACCCACAGAAGCGTGAACCGAACTTGTCATTCAAAAGTTTCAGCTGCGATGAACTGAGTATGGTTTTCCCCTCTCCATTGTATTTGATCGTGATGCCAGGTTCACAAGTATGCCATGGCCAAAACTTATGATAGCCTACGGTACACGAGTGACCATGTCGTCAGGGTGACACCCTGAAACGAATGGACAAAGTGAACAGATCAACCGTTTGTGCCAACAGCTTTTGCGCATGTATGTGAGACCCGATCAGATTGATTGGAACTTACCCAAGATAGCAAGTGCATACAACAATAGTGTTCATACCGCTACAGGGCGTACGCCTAATGCACTGCACAAGGGGTGGAAACCTAAGCGTCCCATTGATGTGCTAACACGGGACCAATTCCTAAGGTTACCTCCAGGGACCCGGGAGTATGCAGTATTGTTTCAAGAAGACATCAAGAAAGTAAAAGACAATCTAAAGAAAGTTGAGGACCAAATGATTGAACAAGCTAACAAGCATCGCCGACCATCAACATTCAAGGAAGGTGATCTAGTCTGGGTCAAGTCCAAAAAGTTTTTTGGAAGAAGATGTGTCTCAGAAACTTTTGCCCGTCTATTTTGGACCTTGGGAAGTTCTCAAAGTAATTGGGGATGCAGAGGGACCATCTTATCGTGTCGATATTCCCCCTCACCTCAAAACGTATCCCGTCTTTCATGCGTCCAAATTATTGCCCTATGTAGAAGGAAGTGAGTTCCCAAATAGACCATTTATGATTCCGCCATCCATGGAAGGCAGATATGAAGTAGACCGGATTATAGAGCATGGTTACTTTTCTACAGGTGGACGTGGACGGCCTCAGAAGCAGTTCAAGGTACGTTTCAAATCTCAGGCACCATCTGAGGACAGATGGTCTAGTAAACGAGAATTACTTGAAACTGCTCCTGATATTGTATCAGCATATGAACGTGGGTTGAAGTCTTAGTTGTTTCTGCGATGGAATTCGAAAATGGGTCGGCAGGAATGCAGTAACCCGTGTTCTGCAGCAGTCTGGGCCCTCGAAACGGAGCCCAAACGATGCAGGCCAAACTCGGCCTGCACCAGGCAGTGTGACCACGCACTGCCCTAGGAAAGTCCAAAGTCTAAGTCAATTGTCAGGTCAAAGGTATCGTGCCCAGGCCCTTGGTTGGATACACTCACTTGTTGTGCGCAGGTACCCAGACAGCATCAAGGCTAGAGGGAATTCGGTTTCAGGCCAATTTGGGCCGTCATTTGCACTAAGATCTTGACGATTGAGGGATGCATTATCCGGGGTCCAGACCCCTTGTCAACGCTACATAAGCGCTGACCTCCTGACTTTAACATTCATTCAGTCTTGTGTCAATGCTGACTTTACGTGTTGACGACGACGCCGGTTGGACGCTGCGACGCATGGACGGTGGCTTTGCGCTGGCATTTGGGTGACTACGGCGACGCGCTGCTGGCTCGGCATGGTGGCTGGCTGGCATGCTGACATGGCAGCTGCCACACGTCGCTGCCGATGTGGCCGCTGCCACACGTCGCTGCCGATGTGGCCGCTGCCACGTGTACTATGCTGACGTGGCTGGGCTACGTGACTGGCACTGCTGTTCTGATTCATTGTCACTCAGGAGGAGATCATGACTGTGGGGTAATCGTGGACACGTACCTGGTCATCTTGAGGTCGACATTGCTCCAGTGCGCTGATGAGGACTGATTGACGTGCCACGTGGTACATTGTAGTAGAACTTCAGATGTACGTTCAGACTATTGATTATTTGAGGTGCTGATCGAGGAGGACGCCCAAGGCAGAAGTGGGCATTGTCTCTCCACTCTCTAAGTCCTCCTCTCTCTTTTCGTCTGTGAATGTTTTTCCCATCTCATTCTATCTGGACACGATTATGATTATCGATAATCCTCAGCAGGTTTATATTCATCTGGGCTTGCATTGTTGACAAGTGTCTTCATGATCTGGGTTCATTGCACTTCCAGCAGCGCAACGGAAGCAGGGAGAACCTTGCGTTTACACCTGGGTGGTTGGGCAGGCCTAACTAGTTTGGTCCCGGGCCACTTTCTGAGTGGCCCTGGGCGCAAACACTTTGACCCAAACGGAAGCTACTGGAAACACACGAGGGCCAGCCAGACAGCAAACTGGGTGCGCATTTTCCATAAAGGAAAGAGCTTGTCACTGGTGGGCTCTTTTGGGCACTAGGCAGTGCATGCGGCAGCGCTGCTTGAGCGTGTGCTCACGGGCTGTGCGCTGTGCACTAGCGCGAGGAGCTAGGCAGTGCGTGTGGGCGCTGGAAGAAGACAGGGCGCTGCCCACATAGCCAGGGCTTGGCTTGGATCGCTAATGGAGGTGATCGTTGTCTTTGTGTATGAGGAGGAAGACGTGGGTAGAGAGAGAGAGAGAGATGAGGATGATGATATGAGGGCATGTACCAGGTCTTGGCCATGGTCGACAGGGTCGACGTCTTCATGTATTTCGGTTGTTGCTGCTGACGTCAACAGGTTGCATTGTCAATTCGTAGGCTGGTAGTAGCTGTGAGATAGTAGTCTGGGCACTGAGCATCAAGTAGGAGGAAGGGCTCTCTATACATATGTTGGTGGCGGCGAGGGTATGCTCTCATTGACATTCGGATTCGGTGCTTTGGTTCTCTGTTGGTGGAATATCAGTGCATTTCTGCTTTCTGGACAGCATTGGACTTTCTGGCTTTCAATGTGATTTGCATTCTGTATTTCTGTCATTTCGCAATCGGTCATTTTCCTTGCACAGCCCATACCCTGACAGAATGAGATGAATATAGTAACAGTCTGATCTGCAATTCTGCACCACGTTGATTTTTCTGGATTTGCTAAATTGCTTTTCTGTTTTTTTGGTGCCAACTTCCAAGGCTGGCTGAACCTGACGAGGCCAGGCGATCAGGCTGCCAGAGCCAGCAGCAGGGTAGCCTAGCAGAATTGTCAGTCCCTGTGCTGCACGAAAAATGAACATCCTCAGAAATATACTTGCTAGTAGCTACAGAAAAATGATCCTCAGGTGGGACCATCAAGCACAAACCAATTTCCTGACTTGTTACTGACGTGACGCCAATTATATGCCATTTCCAATTCCGGGCGAATATTAAACGATGGCAGATTTTAAGGGAGATTTATGATTATTTATTTAATAAATTAATATCACTTCCTCCAAATCTTGGTGCTCCCATTTCCTACCCATTTTGTTTTCCTGTTTCTTCTTTTTTTCTGCTGTGCGTGTGGGCACTGTGGGGTAATATGTCCACCCTTGAACCAGGCTTTCATGAATTGAAATCCTTGCCTCATCTGTAGCTTCCTTTTTTTTTTTCTTTTTTTTTTTCCTCTTTTTATTATCGGCAGGTCTCACATCCACTGAAGGACCGATCAATGATCGAGGCAAGGCTTGATGCAGTAAGTGAAATTGCAGAGAGCATAGCGAGTTCAACGACAACACTAGGTGAAGGACGGTTCCCTGGAAGTGGCAAGGGGGGTGGGGGAGCAAGCATGTCAGGTGTCGGTGGAGCAGGAATCTCTGGGAGTGGAAGTCGGGCAGGGCAGGGGGTGTTAGGGAGTGTCCTTTCAACACTGAAGAGGAGCCCAGACCTTGAGCGTGGCATCACACGAATTTTCCATCGAACTGCAACTCCTGCTGAGGTAATTTGCTTCTGCTGCTCTGCATCATCTTCATAAAATCAGTGAGTTGCCCGCCACTTTCTAACCTTGAGTGATCATTTCAAACTTTCAGAAGTTTGTTTCAGCAGCAACAGCAGAGGAAAGAGGTGGGGGGAGGGAGGGGGGGGGCGGGGGGGAAGGGCTTGGGGAAGGTGTGAAGTGGAGTGGGAAAATTGAACTCACCTACCGAACATAATCCACCATCAGAGAGTCAGTTGTCAGGGGAGCCCACTGCCAGAGAGTGTTGTCAGGGTGGCTATTGCGAGAGTCAATCAGTAGGAGGATGCACTGCCAGGGTGGATCTTGTCAGAGTGTTCACTGCAGGGCCAGTTGAGAATCTTTGAAATGAGTTCATTGTCAGCACTACAGTGTCAGTGTCAGAGACAGAGTGAGTTCAATTTTGCAAAGTGGAAGGCTCCTATGAAAGATAGTGGCCTCCAGAATGGCAGTGTGGGATCCTTGACGGGACCTTCAGTGGATGTGAGAAATGAAGGAAGAACATTTCTGTACCCTGTGACCCTGTGAACAACTTGAGGAAAGCTGTGGAGGGTACTTATAAAGAAAAAGGGAAAGAAATTTCCAGACGGAAGGAAGCATAAGGGTGTACATGGTGTTATATTTCATTCTGACTTGCCGGTGGAATAGGAACCGGGCTGACGATCCCCAGAGTGAACATGGAGCCAGGACCATAAGGACCTGTTTTACTTGTTAAAAAAAAAAGAAAAAAAAGGGGTTGGGACCGTGGGAGAGAATTTTTCAATTAAAAAAAGGGGGGGGGCGGGGAAGAAATTTAAAATAAGGTGCACAGAGTCCCTCAGGACATCCGTTAAAATTGGAACGATAAGCATGGCCCCTGCACAAGGATGACACACATAAATCCAGAAATGAATGAAACGATCCAAATTATGAAAAAAAAAAAAAAAAGGTGCACACAGGGTACAGAAACATGGACATGAGAAATGGTGAGGAAGGAAGGAAAAACATTTATTTGAGATGAAGAAAAAATATTAAAATTTTTTAAATATATTTAGGTACGTCATACAGTCCACACATATCACACATGACAATAACATTTCATGAGAAATAACGAGGAAGGAAAAGGAAAATATAAAATTGAAATGCTATATAATAATAATATAATGTTCATGGCATTCGTGCGCATAATATGAGAAAAATAATGCCAAAAATATGGACCATGGTTCCATGAATGTAGTGATGAATTTTCTGAAGTGTCATTACAAAATTAAAAAAAATGGTCTTTTTTCCTGAGTACGGACGCCCCCCGGCCGGGCGGGGCCCGGGCGGGTCGCCCGGGCAAACCGGGCGGGCGAAAAAACTGCCCAGAAATATATATATATTTTTTTCGAAGGCGGGGTCCTCCTGTGCTCTGCGAGAGGACCCCGAATCTGCAATAAAATTTTGGTTTTGGGGGGGGGGACGGGTTGTCTGGTGTGAGGGGGGGGGTGGACGGGTTGTCTGAGATGAAGATTTTTTTTTTAATTTTTTTTTTACACCTGCCGCCCCTCACGCACCTCGCGCGCCTCACGCGACCTGCTGTGGCGGCGGTCCTACAAGAAGAAGAAGAAGAAGAAGAAGAAGAAGAAGAAGAAGATGGGCGGAAGAGGAAGAGAAGAGAAGATGAAGGAGAAGAAGATGAGGGGGAGGCGGAGGAGGAGAGAAGAAGAAGAAGAAGAAGAAGAAGATGGGCGGAAGAGGAGGAGGAGGAGAGAAGAGGAAGGAGAAGAAGATGAGGGAGAGGCGGAGGAGAAAAGAAGAAGA
>BFEA01000004.1:4416047-4433125 GCA_003427395.1 Chara braunii
TCTCTCTCTCTCTCTCTCTCTCTCTCTCTCTCTCTCTCTCTCTCTCTCTCTCTCTCTCTGAAGAGAAACTAGCGGCGGTTCTCACATCGCGTTGTGAAGAGATTGCATCGGGCAGTTGCCTACACCATGAATGCATCACCCATCGTATTTGTTTTTGCGAGCGAAGCTGCAACAGGTCATATAGTTTCTGTCTATAAACATTATGAAGAGAAACTAGCGGCGGTTCTCATCTAACACTCTCCTGCAAGATCCGTTTCCTGCTTGGTCCCAGGACAGTGTGATTTGTTTTGAATTTTTGGTCACTGTTCTGGTTTTTGGCTGTTTTTATTCCCTATCGGTCCCAAATCGGTTGGCTGTCTGTTCTTTTCCAGTCGGTTTTCTTTTTTTCTGTTTCTATTTTTTGTCATTTTCAGTTCCACAAACTTCCTAGGCCCATCGCGTTGTGTTTTCTTTGTTGTTTTCAGTTTGTAGATCCCAGAATACAGCTGGAAGGTGTTCCTTTTTACAGTTTGACAGGCCAAGCTGCTTGTTTTGTTGTGGCAACTGCGCTGACTAGAGTCATCAGACGTAGAGTACCAGCCGATAGAATATGAAAGAGCCCGATAGAGCATGCTGCCGTTCTTGTGACGGCAGGTCACTGTGAAGATCCGGCGGCAATCGAAGAGCAGCCTAGTACGCAGTGCGCTTCGGATGCTGTTGCTACCCTCTTTGCTGCCTGGGTTGGTTTCATCCGACTTGCACTCGAGTCGAGGGGCACGTACTGTTCAAATATAAGTACACAACTCGCCTGCGTGGATGAACAGCAAACATGTAATTGTTAGGAAACAGGTCATGAGGTCCAATCCGGCTGCAAGAGGCCGTCTTTTGCTTGTGGCCGTGTGTGTATTAGTACGACCCAGTCCACAGTATAACGCACCCCACATGGTACAGCCCAGTTCACATAGTATGACTCACCCCACATGGTATGGACCCAGTCTACATGGTACCACCCAACCTGCATAGGATCACCCAGACCACTTCGGTTGTGTGTGTGTGTTTTGTGGCCATGTTTATTTTTGTTGTCCTTTTTTTATTTTGTGGCCATGTGTGTGTTAGTACCATGCAGTCCACACATTGTGTGACCCACCACAAATGGTACCACCCAACCCACACAGTATCACCCAGGCCACATGACACCACCCACCCACAAAAGACCACTTTCCCATGCCAAGAGCCGAGTTGTGCCTAATGTTGGTCGCACGTGCGCGTGTGTGACTGTGTGGATGTTTCTTTTGTGGGTGTGTGCTAGTACAATCCCATGCACATAGTATGACCCATCCCTCATGGTACCAGTCCACATGGTACCGCTAGACCCACACTATAATCCAGGCGACCTAAGCCCACATAGTACCACCTAGCCATGCCAAGAGCGGAGTTGTGCCTAATGCTGGTTGTGATTTGGTGGTGTGTGCTGTTGGTCTAACTATTGCATCCGCGTGAAGTGGGTCGGGGGACACCATGCTGAATAGGTGGTCTAGGTGTGAAGTACTGTGTGGTGTGGGTCAGATGTGACCTGGGCAGCACAAATGCAGGGTAGGTCAGCAAGGGTACGTGGGGTAGGTGGGATGGGCGTTCTTTTTTCTGTGGTGAGTTGGTGCCATCTGGTCCAGGTAGTATGACCCAACCCAGATGGTATCACCCAGTGCCAAGCCCAGTCCACATATTCCACATGGTGCAGCCGAGCCCAGTCCACATATTCCACATGGTGCAGCCAAGCCCAATTCTCGATTTATGTGTGTCATCCTCGCGCAGGGGCCATGCTAATCTTCTTTGTATCGTTTCAATGGATGTCCCGAAGGACTACCTGTTCTCCATTGCTGGACTAAGAAAAATCTGACTTTTAGTTGAATTTGAAATATTGTGTTCGTGTGACGACGAAATTGAGCTCAAAAGGGAGTTGTGATTGATCATTCTCCAGTGTGTAAACCGACCATGTTTTAGCACAATTGTTCGCCTGGTGAGATTTCACGTGAAGCAGCATGTGCCGATGGAAGGTTGTTGTGGTTTGATCATCCTCCAATCTTGGAGCTCAAGTTTCCACACGATGTTCATCGTGACGGGGTCTTCCTTGTAGGCTTCCACCATTCACCGGGTTACATCGTCAGATATGCCAAACTCAGTTATTAGCGCACCTAGGTAGTCTGCCCTACGGGATAGCGCATCAGCAAACTTATTGTACTGTCCCTTCACATAGTCTAGCTTGAAGTCATATTGATCAGTGACTTCAATCCAGCTTTGAGTGCGTCGGAGAGAACAGGTATCTTGATCCACTTGAGTGTTTAATGGTCAATTCTCAAGTAGAAGAACCTTTCAGTGTCTCCAGTGGACAAGAGCTTTGTAGTGGGCGTACAGTTCCCTTTAATAGGTGGACTTCACCAACTTCTTTGATGGCATCTTCTTGCTCATGTACTCGATCGGCCTTAACTTCTTCCCTTCCTGTTGGGCCAGCACTGCGCCAATGTTGTGTTGGCTTGCGTCAGTGGTCACAACGAATGGCCTCTCCGGATCAGGGACAATTGAATCTCATGATGTGTGAGGGCATACTTCAATCTTTTGAAGGCAGCCTCACACGCATCTGTCCATTCCCATGGAGTGTCAAGTTGTGCTAGATCAGTCAAAGGGGAGGCAACCGTACTCTAATTCTTCACGAAATTGCCTTAGCAGCCACACTTCCCTAAGAATGATCTGACCTTGGTCACAGACTGAGGTTGTGGCTAGTCACGAATGCTAGCCAGCTTGGTATCTTCGGGCCTTATCCCTTCTGCAGAAATTTCAGGAGCCGAGTACAAAATTTTAGTGCGACCGAACTTTGCATTTCTCTAAATTAATCTTATACTTGTGATGTCGCAGGAGTGAAAGCACTTCTTTTACACGTTGGGCATGCTCCTCGACTGTTCTACTGAAGATAATAATGTCATTGAGGTACACGACGATGAACTTATCCAAGTAGCACTGCTGGAATGTGCCCGGCGCATTGCGAAGGCCAAAGGGCATCACCACAAACTCGTACAAACCGTATCTGATCTGAAATGCGGTTTTGTACTGGTCCTCTGGTATAATCGTGATCTGATGGTAATCAGACTTTGGTTGCTGTGGTGAAATAAGCTCGGGTCAGTTCTTGGTGAAGTACTTACATCCTTGCACCCTGTCCAAAAGGTCGTCGATGCACGGTAGAGGCTCTGTGCTTTTAACTGTGATGGCATTGAGGCCTCTATAATTGATGCACATCCTCGATGTCCCCCCCTTCTTCGGGACAAATAGAACTGGTGAGCCGAAGGGGGAGGTACTAGGTCGAATCCAACCCTTCTCTGTGAGCTCTTTCAGTTGCCAACGAAGCTCTGCAACTCGGTCGGAGCCATCCTATAGATTCTCCCTTTTGGTGTCTTGCTACCTGGGATGATCTCTATGGCATGGACTATCTCCCTGTATAAGACTCCTGAAGGCTCCTCAAACAGATCAGGGTCCTTAGCTACAACAACTTCTATCTTTGGGGATGATTTAACAGCCTCCCCTTTCCTAGAGACAAAGACTAAGCGCATACCCTCCTCTTGGTTCTGTTTATAGTAGCTATAAAACGCTGATGCGCACATGCAACCGCAAGTGTCTATTAGACTCCTAGCCTTATACTTCGCAAGTCTGATTGTCCTCCCTTTCGGTAGTTCATGCTTAAACTACCAGTACCTCGCCCAGCTATTTTTCTCCGATGCGGCCGTTAACGCGCCGCGTCGGACGGGGGTCGGGCACTCAACGACCAGTACCAAGAAAAAAAAAAGTCGAAAGTGCAAATATAAGAAGAGAAAGAAAACCAACGGGAAAAACGGGCGCCGTAGGGAGGGTGGGGGAAGAGAGAGAGAGAGAGAGAGAGAGAGAGAGAGAGAGAGAGAGAGAGAGAGAGAGAGAGAGAGAGAGAGAGACTAGTGTTTTACAAAACGGGAACGAATCTTCCCGAGTTTGCAGGAAGATTCATTCCCGTTTTGCAAATTATGACTGCGCGTTTGCAGTCATAATTTGCAGAACGGGATTGAACCTTCACGCAAACGCGGGAACACTCTTTCCCGAATCACACACACACACACACACACACACACACGCACACACGCCCSCCCSCCCSCCCSCCCSCCCSCCCSCCCSCCCSCSCGCCCGCCTGTCCACGTCCGCACGCACGCACGCACACACGCTTGAATTAACTATAGTTGTTCTAGTGATACATTCAAAAGGAAAAAGATAGTTGTTGATTATTACTCCTTTGACCAGGTAAGTTGGGACCATGGCGAAGCGATTTGGACAAACGAAAATTCAAGTGGACAATCATCAAACCAAATTGGTCAGTTCGATTTTCCTATTTAGTACATGATCGGAACCGATTTGGACAGCCGATATAGGTTGGGATAAGTGATGAGCATTTTGGACATATCAGATTTAGGTTGGGAGAAACGATGAGCATTTTGGACATACTGGATATAGGTTGGGATACATGATGACCATTTTGGACAGAATGATTTCACATTTTGGACGCATGACAGAGTTAGGCAGATTGATTTAACAAATTAGTATTGCCTATGCCACATTTAGTTCAACAGTCAACCGATTTGAGATTCTGCGCACACCATCAGGACCAACAAAGATATCAATTTAGTGGAATCGATTTTCCATGTTAGTCACATGCGTCTGAATCACGGGCCTGCTACTCCCGTAAACTGTCGACCTAGAACTTCGCCTCGATTAGCTTTGCCGAAGTTTCGTGTCACCTTTCTAATCCATCCTTGGCACATCTCAGCCGTGATCCGCAAAAGACCCTGGTTGATTGCATCAATCAGATTCCCCTGCCCCCCAAGTTCCTCACGACAAACACGGGACTTGACATTGCCAAAGACCCATTCTGCTGCATTCAAGAAAGGGGAGTATGGAGGAAGGTAAAGACAAGTGTGCCCAGCTTCCTCTATCACCCTCTTCACATCCCCACTACGATGAAATGGAACATTGTCCATGATGATCGCCTTGTGTTGGTCCAAGGCAGGTAGGAGTTTCTTCTCTATGAAATTTACGTACGTGTCAGCATTGAACGCGCCTACCCTGATTTCAGTAGCTATCAAGCCATCTATTCCGACTGCAACAAGCAAGGATAAATTTCTACCCCTCTGTGTAGCTCTAACGGCCACTGCCCTTTCACCTTGCCGCGCTCTTCCAAACCTCTGAGTGAGATGAAGATTGAATCCTGACTCATCTACATAAACTGCATTGAGCATAGATACACCCATCTCCATCACTCCCCGCGTCCATTCTTGCCGTTCCTGTAATCTTTCTTCACAGTTGTAATCAACAGGCTCCCTGTGAAGCAGGTTCAAGGAGTAACCTGCTTGGCCATGAACGGCTCGAGAGACAGTGGACAGTGTAACTGGCCGTCGGAACTCGAACTCTGCATTGAGTTTGTCGCAAAGCTCCTGGATAGTGCAGCTTGGATTCAAATCCAGTTGTTGCCGGAGCCACTGAATATGCTGTTCGCCGAGAACAGGAAACACATTCCCTCCTCTCCTCTTGGTTGTCTCTGAGCCATCAGCCTCGAACGTGATAACGATGTTGTGCACAGTACTGCGTGGAGAGCCATAGCGTACTGCAGTCTCTGCAATCGTTTTGCCTTCAACGAAGATAGACTCGATGATCTTTCGCCTCTGAACATCGTCAATGCGATTGTACCTGCCTCGCCTGCCTCTAGCGGACATACTGTAGTACAGTACTGTACTCGTGCAAGACCAGAGACCCAGGCACGTGAACGCACAAGGCCCGTGGGTCGATGCTGGGCGGAAGTCAATGCCTGTTGATGGGTGCACGTTGATGGATGCATGCAGCACACGCGGGAGTGCGGGAGTGCACGCACGTGGGTAGCCGTACCTAGGTGGATGTGCGCAGGACACACGTGAGCAACGCACGATTTTCTGTGGGGCCCACCAATTTATGCGCTCGTCAGTCTAAATCGATCCTTCGTTTGACGGAGGGCACAGTGGGTCTGTCCAAGTTTCTAGAATACTTGTCCATATCGGTTCACAAGATAACCTATTCTGATCTACCGGTCCAAGAAGCTTCTACAGGAATCTAAAACACTTGGACTACATGGCGGATTCCAATCTACCGGTCCAAGAAGCTTCTAGGAAATTCCAAATCGGTTCGCCGTTTCTCCAACTTCGACGCGTTCACCTAATTTGATAAAAARAAACATCCAATTCCAATCTGCCGGTCCAAGAAGCTTCTTCGAAATTCCAAATCGGTTCGCCGTTGCTCTAACTTCGACGCGTTCACCTAATTTGATTTTAAAAAATCCAATACGGTATTGTTTTCGGCGAGAACCCGGTAGGGCCTGCCCATTTCGGTTCACGATATGTCCAAATAGCGACAGTATGCATCTAACTTACCTGGTCAAAGGAGTAATATATTTTTATTTTCTATTTTGTATACATATATTAACATCATCGAATGTCTTCCGTATCCTTGTTATTTCTAGCAAATTTTTTTTTTGCCTCGTCTAAAGAGAGGAGAATCTCTATGACGCACGCACGCACGCACGCACGCACGCACACACACACACACACACACACACACACACACAGAGAGAGAGAGAGAGAGAGAGAGAGAGAGAGAGAGAGAGAGAGAGAGAGAGACGGCGCGTTGAGGGGAGTGTCGCGTCAAAATCACCGGCCCTCTCTCTCTCTCTCTCTCTCTCTCTCTCTCTCTCTCTCTCTCTCTCTCTCTCTCTCTCTCTCTCCCCTCCCCCCCGTCTCTCTCTCGCCCCCACCTCAACACCACCGCGCAGCTCATATGTGCAAAACGGGAACGAATCGCGGGAAGATTCATTCTCACTTTGCACATATGAACTGCACGGTGCGGGGGAGGAGTGTGTGTGTGTGTGTGTGTGTGTGTGTGTGAGAGAGAGAGAGAGAGAGAGAGAGAGAATGCCTGGTTCTTTACAAAACGGGAAGAATCTTCCCGCGTCTGCGGGAGATTCATTCCTGTTTTGCAAATTATGACTGCGCGGAGGCAGTCATAATTTGCAAAACAAGAATGAATCTTCCCGGAAGGGAGGGAAGATTCTTTCCCGTTTTGCAAACAAGAGGTGCGGCGGGGGAAAGAGAGAGAAAGAGATCCACGCGACACAAAGATGGAAAGAGCAAAACGGGCATCTTTGTTTTTCTTTTTCTTTTTTTTGGGCAGAAGAATGTCAATTTTTTTTTTTTGTCTTTTTTTTTCTTCCGATGTGTACCTACCAGTAGCTCGAGGCTCGACAAGGTTCGGGATACCGGTAGGCTGAACCACGGGCCTTAACAACCGCTAGGTACTGGTGGTTTAAGCACCTTTTGGTTCCAGTCGAACTGGGGCGTAGCAACTTCGAGGTAGTTCATACCTAACAACATATCAAATGGTAAGTCGTTGCTAACTAGGAACGAAATCTGATGATTCAGTTACCAACTTACGTTATAGAAGGTGCAGACTACGTCCTTGACGTAGTCATTGACAATCGTGCGCTCTTTGTTGGTTAGGGTAGAGCCTACAAATCTAGCCAAGCGCTGCATCCGGTCCCCTAGGCGCAGTCTCTCAAAGCAGTTGCGACTTATGAAGTTCCGCGTGGAGTCGATGTCTACAAAGGCACGACACTTGCGGTCTCCCACACCGACTCCCACTACGAAGTGCTCCCCTCTAGGACCTCTTGACAGTGCCACCCAAGTCTCTCTCTCTCTCTCTCTCTCTCTCTCTCTCTCTCTCTCTCTCTCTCTCTCTCTCTCTCTCTCTCTCTCTCTCTCTCTCTCTCTCTCTCNTCTCTCTCTCTCTCTCTCTCTCTCTCTCTCTCTCTCTCTCTCTCTCTCTCTCTCTCTCTCTCTCTCTCTCTCTCTCTCTCTCTCTCTACCTCTCTACCTCTCTACCTCTCTACCTCCCTCCTCTTTCTCTCTCCGGTGCCTGACGCTTCACCCTCTCACCCGCCCGCAGTCTGGGCGGTTCGGTGCCGCCCCGGACCCTCCCTCGCCCGACGCCCCTCGCTCGCCTTTTCCAATTCGGCCTCGTTTCTCCTCAGCGTGCGACTTCGCCGCATCGTTTCGCCTCGGCCTGCGACTCCCCTCCGCTTGCAGGCGTGCACGCGGCGCTCTTTTCACGCGGCGCTTGCTTTGTGCGCCCACATCGGTCCTGTCCCTCCCTGGCACACCCGACGATGGGCCCTTGCCACGGTTTCTCGTGGGCCCGCGGCGACGTCTGTCGGTGGGACCCCTATCTTTTAAAGGTATAGGGATGTAAAGAGATACGAACTGATGAAAGTTAAATAGGAATTTAATGAGCTAATCCCATACTACGAGTTGTTTCAGATCCAGCATATACTCTAACACTTAAAAAGTCTGTTGGACACGCAGATTCACATCGTCTACAACCAACACAATCTTCGGTTCTAGGAGCTGAAGCAATTTGTTTGGCTTTGTTGGACTTGCACCACCTCATCAGGAGGCTGAACTGTTATGTACCCGATTGAACTTCGAAGAAGGACACAGCCGATCCAGCACTTCGAAGAAGATGAAGAAGGCGACAGGCGATCCAGCACTTCAAAGAAGATGAAGAAGGCGACAGCCGATCCAGCACTTCGAAGAAGATGGAGTTCTTCATGAGGAGGAACAGCAGATATGGCTGCCAATTTGAAATGGCAGCGCCCAAACCCAATAACACAGTCCTGTGGAAGCCTACGAGGGATTCCTCAGGCAACAGCCCAAGACACATCTGTATCTAGATGGAAATCTAGGAAAGGGGACCTAGACCCAGGACGAGGCAAAAGAAAAGGCCGAATGGCCTAAGACTACCAGTGACAGACTCAGGGATCGAGCCCAATAGGGCTCGAAATCGCAAACAAAACATACAAATTGCAGGTTACGGGATCAAGTCCCGAAGAAAACAACACACACAAGGAACACAGCAGACATACAGCACACCAGAGGTCTCGGGATCAAGTCCCGACAACCACAAAGCAGGAAATTAGTGTACAACTTGCAGAGAGGCACTGCAATTCATTGCAGAACCCTCGACGATCTACAGAATCCCCGTATTGAAGCTTTGGGCCATGAAGCCTTTGACCCTTGTTGAAAGCAGTTTGTACACAAGCGGAACACAGCAGCAGGCAACCACTCACCAAAGTACCAGGCAACGCTTCCGGGGTAACCCACTGCACACGACCAAAACTAACTGCATGAACGACAGTTCAAGCAGACGAGCACCATGGCAGTCTTTTCTTTGAATTATTTTTTAATTACTAATTCTAGTTTATTACTAATTCTATTTATGTATTTATTCTATTTATTATGTATTATTTTTTTCTATTTAGTAAGATATTCTACTATTATATATGAGATGATATAATATGAATATGCAATAAAAACATGCAGACGAGCACCATGGCAACATCGCAGCGAAGCACAAGGCAACACCAACGACGCAGCCAAACTACACGGCGCACAACCAAAGAATGCAGAAGGCAAGGCATGCTGATGGGCGTCAAGGCAGCAGCACAGCGAAGCACAAGGCAACACTAACAACTCAGCAACACCACACAGCTAACACAACAGCTCCAAAGAATGACAAGCGGGGCGGGCAGCACCATATGCACCAGACAGACATCACAAACGGAGTGGCCCCCTTAATGTTGTTACAAGTACTCCAAACACCCAACCACCGACTGTTTAGCACACCTTAAAGGTGCTCACACGTATACACAGAAAGAACTTACAGAAAAACACATGGAAAACAGACAGACAAACCACAAGGAGAAAGACATACATAAAATTGATTGTGTGTGTCTGTGTCTGTGTGTGTGCGTGGTTCACGTACATTGTCGTTCCAACCTACCCTGCTCCCATAGCACCGAGCCCAATCTAGATAGCACCACATCTGACCAAAATAGTACCACACCAAGTGGACATAGTACTGCTCAATACCCAGTCGACATATACCCACAGCAACTCACATAGCACCTAGAAGTTATGCTGCGGAGAGAAGGTGTCCCAAAATGTTTCCATTTTCTGTTGCTCACCTTGCGCGGACGAGGGGGAGAGAAACTCTACTTCCCCTTCTGCCTCTCCTCTGTGCCACAATCGAAGCTGCGGCGGTCAACTGATTGTTCTTTTAAATACCAATGCAACTGTTAGTTTCCTGGAATAATTGCTGCACTTTGCAGCACCCATCTGCTCCTCTCTCACCTAGAGCAAACACTATGAAAAACTCTTAAGTGAGGAAGGGAAAAGGGGATATTGCGATTTTGAGTGTATACTGCTGGTTCATGTCTTTTGCTTTTCAACACTCACCATCTGCTTGGTCAGTTTTTTTGCTGGCATAACACGCAAATCCGTTATATGGAGCAAAAGGACATGCGGATCCAATGTGTTTAAACTTGACTTCAAACGATCGGTAACCGTAAAACTCGTTATCTAAACCTATCTCGTACCCTCTGCTGAGCCAGTTCGGTGCAGTAAGGTAATCTTAAACCTCTTTATCTAAACCTATCTCGTAGCCTATTCTGAGCCAGTTCGGTGCAGTAAGCAATACCAATAATGGTTCGTCTCCTTTCGAAAATGGATCTACACCCGTCCTATACCGGTTCTCTACGAGGGCTCAACCATTTCCATCTACAACTTGCGTAAATTTTGCGGGAAATTCAGAGTCTATTGGAGAACTGCGGGCTTAACATATCTTCACTGCAAGTGGCTAGAAATGCAAGCTTTTGTCTTCCCAAGGGCCATTTCTGCACTGTACAGGGCTCCTCTCTTTCCCTTTCACCTACCTTTCTGTGTTTTGCTATGTCCTCGTGTCTCTTCTCTCTTCCTGTTCGTTTTCAAGCACTTGATGCGTTGATATCTCTCCCTCGTTCTCTTGCGTTGTCTTTGGGTGTAATCCTCCCCTCTGGCTCAGATGTCTTTTTCCCTTGTAGAACGCATTTCCCTCCTCCCCGGTGCTCTTTCTCTCTCACTCAGTCTCACCCCTCTTCCCTCGCCTGTGGATTTTCTTGAATAGGTCATAGCACCTGACCTAGACATTGGCATTCCCTGCCGTCTTCACCCGAATAGAACGCCCTGTCATTACAGCCATATTTTGGGTGATTTTCAGTCCAGATGCAGCCTTGATGACCGGGCGTTCGAGTCGGCTGAAGACAGTAGCGTTTTTGTGAGTTTGTAGCGGGTGCTTGGAAAGGTCTGTATCTCATTTGTCTGTGGTGATGGTGGTGGATCTTCAGGTTCCTTTAGATCAGAGAGTCCCGGCGGACTGGATCAAAGTCACTAGCACAAAGAAGGTGCACAGATACCATCCACCTGCTGTTCTCAATGCTTACGATAAACTGGCGTTAGCGAAAGAGGAGCACAGCGCATCGTGTAGCCGTGCATGGGAGACCTACTTGGCTGAATTCTCCAAGCACTACACCGACTTTCGAAATGCTGTGCAAGCGCTGGCGGCACTCGATTGTCTCTATGCACTTGCGATCTTGTCAAGGAATCAGGTGTGGGCACACTCTCCTGACCGAAAGAAAAAGTGCTTCACCGTTATGAACATGTTCTTTTTTTTTTTCTTTTTTTTCAAAAGCTATATTCTGCTCTCAATTTCACCTCACACTATGTTACATGCTGCGCCCAACAGGCTGCACGGGCCATTTTCAGGCTCCGTGTTGTTTTCAGCCTAAAAGCCTGAAAACAAGGGCCTATAGGCCCTGTGTCGTTTTCAGCCTAAAAGCCTGAAAACAAGGGCCTACAGGCCCTGTGTCGTTTCAGCCTGAAAACAAGGGCCTACAGGCCCTGTGTCGTTTCAGCCTAAAACGGAGGGCCATTTTCACGCCCTCATAAGATCGACCTGCCCTGAAACTTACGCACCAGACCAGGGTTTTAGCACAGGCCATTTTGGGCCTGTTTTCAAGACAACCTTTGTTTGAGCTGCAACGCCAGGGTCTGGCACGTTTTGGCATTGGCAAGGGCAGCCTCCTGGATGGGGCAGCACTATATATGACTGGCCCGCCCTGCAGGCTGCAGGTAGTTCCTAGGTACTTCCCAGGCACTTCACTTGCAGTTCAGGAGGCAGGAGGTAGTCTTCAGGATTCGGCAGCAGCACTCTGGAGGAGCGCTGCAGGAGTAGTAGTAACGCTAGCAGTAGTCTTCAGCGCTGAGCGTTAGTATCGTTAGCAGTAGTCTTCAGCCCTGGGCGCTAGTAGAGTAGTACTGGAGAGAGAGAGAGATTGGGCGGAGGCCAGGGAGACTTACCTGCAGCGCCATAGCTCCAGCTTCGTCTTCGAGGTACCTGAGCACAGCGCCAACTTCACAGGTTAGTACCTGGCACATGAGAGAGAGAGAGTTCGTCTTCTTCCTCTTCTCAGTCCACCATCTCCCTCTCACCCTCTCTCTATCTGACTTCACTGCATCAGCAGACTATGAGGGAGCGGGCTTGGTGACATTCGGATCCAGACTTGACATTGGACTTCAGACATTTTGACGAGGGGTTATCTGGGACTTGTAACGAAGACTTGGTGTTGACGACATTCCCATCTTCCCCCCTTCTTCTTCGTCTGATCCCCTCCTCTTCGTCTGTGTATGATCTGGACCTGGCGCGTTCTTCCTGTGTGTAGCGCCAGGCCCCTTCACACCTTGTGATGAAAATGATGTATGTTTGGTCTGTACTCCGACATTGATCGGGCTACTCATTGGTATTCTAGCATTCTGCTGCGTACGTGAAAGAGGTCAGTCCCGGTCAGGTCAGGACTTGTATCTAAGTCTTCCACTGCGCTATAAAACACCATTGTTGTATGTATCAGGATGTACACTGCTTGTTGAGGTTTCACTTGCACTGCATTGTCCATTCAGTCCTTTTCATCACATTGTGGATCCTCGGTTATATATGTACATCGCCCAACTGGGCATGTAAGACGCTACCTACCTACCACTACTCCTAATCGTACGTTCCCCCGTAGCAGCCAGAACCGTGTTCACGAGAGAACATGCGGGGGCTGCTCCCGACCTGCAAGTGGGCGATACCAGCTAGGGGACAGCCGGTAGCATCAGGGACCATGCCAACAGGACCAATCCCTGTGCCTCCCCTCAGGTCCCCTCCCCTACGAACATCAGCGGACTCTGCTCAATGCGGATCGGGGGATCCAGTGGTCTATCTCTAGGTGGCGGGCGCCAAGCATGCCCAGGAAGGTACATGAGGCCAATGGGGATTGAACCCACAACCTCCTGAATGCCACTTGGGAGCCTTACCAACTGAGTTAGGCCACTGGAAGCATCCACTCTTATTGCTAAAGTGCATCATATGTGCAGTTGTAGGCTTCAAACCTGTTTCTTGGATCTTGAATTTGAGTGTTTCAGCTAGGCTGGGCTGGGCGAGGCGCGGCTGGTTGGTTTGGTGGGGGTTGGGTTCAATCTAATCAGGTTCGGTTTCGCTGGATTGGGTTTGGTTTTGCTTGGTGATTTGGTTTGTTCTGTTGTATAACTTAACTTCTGTTTCGTTAGTCTCTTTTCTTTCTTTCCCTATCTGATAGGCCTCTGTTTTGGCCTTTTCGTAGCTCATTGGTTGAACATTGAAAGGGAAAAAGGCTGTATAGCATGGGTTAATGCAGGTCTAGTGATGTCACAGTTACACTCATGGTAATGATCAGATCAGATTCATGTGATTGGATTTGAATATGTTTTCTGTTTGTCTGTTTAATTTGGACAGTCCTTCACATATATGTGCTACACTTGTATTATGGTAAAATCTTTGTTGAATCAGCGTGATTGGATGTGTCAAAGGATAATCTTCTTCTTCTTCTTCTTTTTTTTTTTTTTTTTTTTTTTTTTTTTTTTTTTTTGCGACACTGGCAAAATTTTAATGGATGCCTGGAAAGACACTTGGGGGGTTACACTGCATGTGCAGTGAGTTTTTGATGACTTTTATGTCTTCTTTGTATCTTCCCATTTTATTTGGGTGTCATAAAGGATAATCTGGATTGCTACACTGGGCCACTGGTGCAGTTTCTATGGATGTCTGACAGCATCCTCACACCAGGATTTTCCTGGATGCATCTGATCTCAATTACGGCTCGTCCACAATGTACCTGGCCACAACTTCGCCCAAAACTCAGTTGAAAGAGGTACCATTGTGAATATGCCCTAGATGCCATGGCCAATTGGGGTACACTGCATGTCCATCAGTGAGTTGGTGTCTCTGATCCCCTTTCTTCCCAGTTCTGTCAATTCTGTGTCAAAGCGTCTTCCATAGAAAGAAAAAATACAAGATGGGAGAGCCCAAGCGGGCCAGCCCAGTTTGTTGAGCTCGCAAGTGGCAATCAGGCGGTCGTCGGTTCTATTCCTTACGTCCTCCTTTCGGTTCCCGAAGTCTTCCTTTCGATCCCCATGGCCTCCTGAGGTACGCTTTGGGTTCACTGGCGGAGCTGGTGTGGCTTGGGCCTCCTGGCTGCTTGTGGAAGCAATTTAGGCACTTTCCAGCTGGTTCCAGGTGTTAGAAGCGCTATACGGATACTGCTGTCCGCATAGAGCTCCAAACACCTGGTGCCAGCTCGAAAGTGCCTAACAGACCTCTACTCTACTCTATGCTGGATGCTGCTCTCCGAATAGAGTAGAGGTGTGCCGCATACAGTTGAGAACTTGAGATGTGTGCTGCAAATAGGTAGTGTTTGGTAGACCCATAACCCTTCGGAAAAAGCAAAAAAAAAAAAAGATGGGAGAGAAAGAGGATTCCTCACGCATGTTTGCATCCACACTCTGGCTCTTTGCAGCTTGTCTAGCTTACCCTCCGTCGCTTCAGCTTTCAGGAGCGAGTCCCAGAAACCTAACTCGTGTGGCGTCTGGAATATGGACCATTTCCTGGCAGCACCCCAACATCCGGATTATAGATAGACTCCCAAATCAAGAAGCATACAAGATTTCCACACACCTCCGCCGCCCCCTCCCCCCCCAGTTTATCTGTTTCAACAACTTCAAGTTGATAAGAACGCATTGGCATTGAGGGTGGTTGCCCTCGTCTTTGGAACCGATGGGTTTCCGAACAGCGGTTGTCGTAGGACTTCTTCTTTTGACTTCGGGTTGTGTGCTTTCTGCGGCAGTAAGTATCTCTCAGATTCTCTCTCCAATTTCTGATGACTGCTGTCCAGTATGAGATGTGCATTGTGTTCGCAGGTGATGTTAGGTTACCGCTAGTACACGGCCCCAGCCCTCTGAGTCTTTTTTTTTTTTTTCATTTTTTTTTGGTTGAAGAAGGGCCTCCGTCTATTCTGGGCGACAACTGTTCGGTTGCTCATTACTGGCAAGCAAGTTTCAGATGAAAGAACAGAGAGCACAGACGATTCGATAGGGTTTGCATGTCGCCTACTCCAAAAATTCTGTGCCTTGAGCCTACCTGGCCACAATGGCTGGCGGCGCCAAGGCTGAAGCTTTGAAAACATATATGCAAGTTTCCCTAACCAAAAAAGGAAACAGGTGCGCCTCTCGCAGTTCAGAAAAACTTGGCGTGCAGCGCAGCGCCTCCAGGCCCGGGTGTAGTGGTGGTTTGAGCCTCTTTGTGTCTTTGGGCTCCACTCATCATTAGGTAGTAGGTACCCAGAATAGTCCTGAGATGTTGTTAGGAAGAGAGGGTACGGGGCCTGATGCTGTCCCTTGCCAGACTAACCCATGCCACACAGCCCAAGGAAAGTCAATTCTTCGCTGCAATGTATGTTCTCATTTTGTCGATGGGCCCGTAAGAAGGCTGTTTTGTCAGACGCTTGGCAATCCATTTGACTTGCAGAATTTGTGTTTCCTGTTTTGACTTTAAGGCATTCTTAAGTTGATCGAACTGTTGTCCTTCGGGACGTCCGTCAAAATTGGAACGATACGGAGAAGATTACATGGCCCCTGCGCAAGGATGACACACACACACACACACAAAAAAAAAAAAAAAAGGTTGATGGAACTGCACTACTTGTGCAACTTTCTGCAGGCCTGTTTGGAACAGTGCTACGTCACATCGGTTTTTCTGAACATAGTTGCGGCGCACCTCGGTGCGCGGATTTGCGCACCACGCGCACCGCACCACGAGCAGCGCACGGGAAAAAGTAAGGTCAAAAGACAAAAGAAAAGAAAGTATCCGTAATTTACCTACGGCACCCTCCCTGGAAAGAATGTTCAACTCGGCACGTGAATTTGGAAATTGTCCGCGCCCAAAGATTGCCAAATTCTGAATTCTGCAGTCTGCTCCCCCACAAATTTCAGAATTGCTGATTATGAAAATAGGGCTCATTGAGCCTCTAGGTTTTCCTTTTTGGGTGGGGTATGATACCTGGACTTCCCCTTTCCTTCTGCAAATCCCACGCAGAGGTGGACGAATTTGCAAGAAGGGTATAATTGCCCAGTAGTGCCCTGCTCACGCTGTCTCGTAGATGACACACGTCATGTTTGGTGCGTCCAGCCGACCACCACTATATGCTGACATTCAGGTCTGCATGTCGGCAGTTATGGGTTAGGATGAAGATGCCCGTAGCTTTCTCGCTTTTTCTTTTTGTTTTCTTCTGAATACGTACAGTGGCGGTGAAGATGCCTGTAGCTCTCTCGTTTTTTTCCATTTGTCTTCTTGTGAATACGTATAGTGGCCCAAGGGGCCTCTGGCCACTACTCACCGCATGCACAAAAGACATACGATATGACGGTGTATGGTTCCATGTTTTAGCAGAAGATTCATTTAGATGTTATACATTCAGTGAGTACCACTGAGTGGTGGAGCTAGGCCCTGAGAATCACGTGGAGACACGAACAGGGTCTAGCTGAATTGGTGACCCATAACTCCCGAGCTACAGACCTGAACTCGCCCCACCGAATACATTGGTGGTCTGCTCCGACCTCTCTCATTGTGATGCGGCCACCCTGCTTGCTGAAGCGACGGTACTCAGTGCCTCCACAATGTCGAAGTGCAGTCATTTGAGTTACCTGCAGGGGGCCCTAAATTGACGAAAAGGGAACCCTTTGGTCTCTCTCTCTCTCTCTCTCTCTCTCTCTCTCTCTCTCTCTCTCTCT
>BFEA01000004.1:4438341-4463257 GCA_003427395.1 Chara braunii
AGAGAGAGAGAGAGAGAGAGAGAGAGAGAGAGAGAGAGAGAGAGAGAGAGAGAGAGAGAGAGAGAGGAGGGGGCATTTTTGAACCATTCTGGAGAAACGAGGCCAGATTCATTAGAAAATGGCCCCTGCTCTATCTCTCGTGTTTAGATAACTCGAACCAGTTTACCTCATAAATAGAACCAGAGACTGCATAGACCAATGAGGGGGGCAGATGATGCTAATGTTATGTTTGCTGGTATGGCATGGATCAGGTATTGGAGGCGACTCTGCAAGATGGCTTTGTTCCTAATGACACAAAGCTGGAGGAGGTTGGAGAGAAGTGCCAGATCATCACAGGACCTAACATGGGTGGAAAGAGCTGTTACATTCGGCAAGTCGCATTGATTACCATCATGGCACAGGTGGGTAATTAAATCAGACCGAAATTTGGAAGTGCGACTTCTCCCCAATGTTTGGCTGTTCAGAGAAGCTTGGCTTTTCACATTCTCGGATGATTCTCCCCAATAACTCCTCCCCCAAATTTTCTCAAAACATGTACTTCACCCCTCGTCTTTTTTTCCAAAAGGGGCTATAGCCCCTATGGCACTGTATCCGCATGTTTCCATATGGATATGAAAAATATTACGAAGTCATCTGTTTATTAAACCACCATTCGTTCCTAAAGTCGTGCCCGTTAACAAGCCCACAATTTTAGGAAACGTATGGGCCACTGCAGGAGCGCCCAAATTCATCCGACTAAAAACGTTTTCTAACTTTCTAGTCTAATTCTTTTCCATGGCCAATAGCTGAGCCAAGTACTGGTGGTTTAACAGTCCCATATATGTAGCCTTTAAAAAAAAAAAAAAACAGTACCAGATATGTCGAACTGTGTACCATTCCGTCACATGAGCTGGATTGTACAGTTGTACCTCAGCCCTCCTTGCCATTTCTTTTTTTTTTTTCCCTTTTTTAAAGTTTTTTCCTTTTTTTTCCTTTTCTTTCTCTGTTTTTTCCCCTCAAACTGAGAACATCACCGTAGTGTTGTGTATTCAGTAGTATTCACGAAGTGCTCCATTTTTTATTTTTACTTATTTTTGGATCGACTGCAGTATGCAGCAGGCTACCAGCCAGGCCGCCCGGCCGTGCAAGGGTCAAAGTAGGTCCCCGCAAAAAAAAAAAAAAAAAAAAAAAAAAAAAAAAAGAAACCGATGTTATGCAGAGAAATAAAGTGATCCCGGGCCTCAGGGTCACATAAAAAAGTTTTAACTTTTTTAAAGTTTTTTTTTTTTTTTTTTTTTTTTTGCCGGTCGGGCAAGTGGTCCCGGGCCACTCTGGTAGCCTAGAAGTATGCAGTCATTGTTTGCACTCGTCTTTCGAGTTTGTGTGAATTCTAAGCTCAGTCAGTACACCCATTAGCTGTTGACATTCAGACTGAGACCTCAGTTCGGATCCCCAGCTACTCCAGGTCAGTTCACAGTTAAGGTTCATTACTTGGATGAGTAAAATATCGCACTCCTAAATTACCATGGGCTGTTCCATTTGATCTTTTAAGATGATATAAAGATGATATCTCAAGCCTGTCGCCCTTTCAGAAAGTAAAGTTCAATAACAGCTCATGCATGAGAGCCTCTGACCAATCATAACTGTGAAAGGGCGACGGTCAGAGGCTAGGGCGGTGGTTAGAGGCTACCGTCTTCCAGAGCTGGGCACCGGGCGCCCAGAGCCGCACCCACCTGCACCCACCCGACCCACAGGGTGATGGGTCGAATTTAGGTCTACATGAGCTGTCTTGGGTGGGTTATGGGCAGGCGCAGCCAGCATGCCTTTCTGGGTGACGGGCGGGTGAAGATTTGGCCTGGGTCACTCGTTGGGTGGGTGGCAGGCGGGTGATGGCTTGGCCTGGGTCACCCGACCTATAGACCCAGGATGACCCGAAAATTATGCAATCCCCCCCTCTCCTTGTGTAGTACGTCGGGCTCGAGTATAGTGTCTGATTCAGTTGACCAGGTCCCCTGATGAAGTAACGCCGGTGCGAAAGCAGTGCAACTGCCCCTGGGTAAAAATAAAAAATCTTGAAATATTTTCCTTCGGGAAGTTCGAGTCGCATTGTTGATGTTGCCGTTGTTTTAATAATAGGATTTTAGATGTCTTTGTTGCAATGCTATGTTGCAGATGAAATCGTGATGGTGTAAGGGACTGGCATGGGCAGGCGCGGGCTGAGGCGGATGGGTGCAGGTGAAGAAAATTTAGGTATTGGACGCGGGCGGGTGATAATACTTTTACGAGTGCGGGCGGGTGTGGGTGAGGGGTTTTTTCGGGTCACGGGCGGATCGGGCATGGGGCTGAAATTTCAGAAAATATTTTGGGTGGGTGGGGTTGTCTAAAAGTAAACATTAAAATTCTTGGGCCGGGTGGATGGGGGAAAAAAAAGATTTGGGCGGGTTGGGTCGAGGGTGAGGGAAAAAAAAAATTGCCCACCTCTGCTGTCTTCACCCGAATAGAACGCCCGGTCATTATAGCCGTATTTGGTCAAAGTTTAAGTTTAGATGCAGTGATAATAACTGGGCGTTCTATTCGGGTGAAGACGGTAGGGCGACGGTCAGAGGCTCTAATGCATGTCACAAACTTGAATGAGTGTCAATCCATTCCTCGGAGGAGCGCCTGCCGTCATCCGACAAGCACGCGCTGTCAATCGAGCTGGGCATTTTGCGCAGCACCCCAGACTGGACGAGTGTGTTCAAGATCGTGGGCGCGTGTGGCCACAATGCATCATCAGTGTCTCCCATTTGTGAGTGTGGAGAACGGGGGAGATGAAGCGAGCCCCTAAGTGATCCATGCAGCACACTGGTGAGGTGTTTACGGGGCAAGGTGTGGGTTGTGTGTTCAATTATTGGCCATGCAGATGCAGCGGAATGTAGGAGAGAGTAGCAGAGCAGGCATACACATTGATGCACAGCTGGCGAACGACCAATGTAGGAGAGAGTAGCAGAGCAGGCATACACATTGATGCACAGCTGGCGAACGACCATCAGGCAAACCGGCTGCACAGACTGGAGGAATGTGGGCGGAGAAAGGAGTGAGAAGGTGCACAGGGTAATATGCAATGCAGAAGTGCACTGTGAAATGGCAAGAGAGAAGAAGAGTGTGTGTGGGCGGGTGCAGGAGGAGGCCCTGAGGGTGAAGGGACAACGAAACCCAGGCCCTCACCGGCTTACTGTGGGAAACCAACATTGGTTCGAACCAGGTTCACTAAGCATGCCTGCCAGCATATTGCCAATTCTTTTTTCAGCCACCAGTACATGCCACCCATCGGCTGTGGGCCCCTTTCGGAGGCCGTCTGGCGTCGATATGTTCATTTTATCGACGGCGTGCAAGTCTCTGGAATTTTAGGAGAGGCTCAATTGGACTCTGAACTTGGCCAGGGGCCAGGGCCCAATTGGACTCTGAACTTGGCCAGGGGCCAGGGCCATGTACTGGTGCTTTAAGAGAGGACGAAGAGGGGGATTGTAGCTATGTAGTCCATATCTGACGGGTAACCACTGACCCCATGCACCCGCGATAGTCAGGCTTGATAGCGAATCGTGCTGTCTTTAGAATGGTGGCAAGAGAACCTGGCCCATGTGGCCGAATGGTTACAGACGTGGCTGCAAATGAAGACATTGAGTTCAAACCTTGGTTGAATCAAGTGCGATGAATACAATAACAATAGGCAATACATTGAAAGCCCCTTTATCAAAAAATAAAAATAAAAATAAAAAAATCCAGGATGGTGGCGATAACTCAGGAATCCTTAGTTGCAAAGGGATGGAGTTTCCAGCAAGCATCTGTAGATGGTAATGTACCTCCATTCTCTGAAGTCACATTGCTTATTTTACCTTCTGATTTGATGATGGGCCTCTGCCGCTCATTGTCACCGACGAAGTGTCTCTCCAGCAGTCCGCTCCCACAGGCTACCGTCTTCACCAGAATAGAACGCCAGGTCATTATGCCTGTATTTGGGGCAACTCTGAGGCTAGATACAGAGATAATTACTGGGCGTTCTATTCGGGTGAAGACGGTAGTTTCGGACCAGGGTGGGGTTTCCTGCAAACTGATGCTTCTATCCTTGGCTCGCTGATTCCTTCTTCCTCTGTGTGTGTGTGTGTGTGTGTGTGTGTGTGTGTGTGTGTGTGTGTGTGTGTGTGTGTGTGTGTGTGTGTGTGTGTGTGTGTGTGCGTGCACATTTGTGTGGGCGTGGGTGAATGCACGGGTACGTGTGGGCATGTGTATATCCATGTATGCGCATAAGTATGTGTGTGTGTGTGTGGGTGGGTGGGTGGGTGGGTGGGTTCAGGTGGGCTCGTATGTGCCGGCGACAGTGGCACGACTCCATGTTGTGGATGGAGTTTACACACGCATGGGGGCGAGTGACAGTCTGCAGAAGGGGAGAAGCACCTTCCTTGAGGAGTTGAGTGAGACAAGCAGCATTCTGCAGGGGGCAACAAACCGCTCACTCGTTATTATTGACGAGCTGGGGCGTGGGACCAGCACTCATGATGGTGTTGCGATCGCCTACGCGACACTGAAACATCTCCTTAAGGAGACAAAATGTCTGACACTTTTTGTGACCCACTATCCGAGCGTGGCAGAGTTGGTGGTGGAGTTTACAGGTCAGGTGGCAGCATACTTTGTCTCCTTCCTGGCATCGCAATCTTCACAAACAGCGGCGGCATCGTCTTTAAAAGCAGGCAAGGTCGATGCGCAACACGCACACAAAGGGACGAGTGATGGAGCTGGTGCTGGAAAGGAGTCTGCAAGCGATATTACCTTTCTCTACAAACTAGTGCCAGGCGTCGCAAGCTGCAGCTTTGGCCTCCATGTTGCTAAGCTGGCGGAGGTGTGTATCTTCACTGGGCTGTGTACATCCAGTCACCCCATTATTGGATGCCTGCATCTTTTTTTCTTTTTTTTTCATGGCGACGATCTGGACATCCGGACCGCAGTGCAGACGCTCCAGGTCTGGACCCGAACACGGGCCGAAAAGTACCGAACCCGAACACGGGCCGAAAAATACCGAGCCCGAACATAAATATATATTATATTATTGATATATATATTTTAATATTTTAATATTTTAATATATATATAATATACGGATAATAGGGGTGAGGGTTGGGGGGCAAAGGGCAATGACCATTCACCACATACACACACATACACACACACACACACACACACACACACACACACACATACACACACACACACACACCTGTGTGCGTAGGTGGACGGATTCGGGAGCAGGAGGAGGGGACATCGCAGCGGTTGCCACGTGGAAACCATAGGGAGAACAAGGGATTTGGGAGGGCGGGAAGGAGGATCTTGGGGGATCGGGAGTGGGATGATGACAAAGGAGTTGGAGATGGAGGAGGGAAGAAGACGAAGTCGAAGATGAGGAGGAGGAGGAGGAGGAGGAGAAGAAGAAGAAGAAGAAGAAGAAGAAGAAGAGGAAAGAAGAATAATACGAAGAAGAAGAATAAAGAAAAATAATACAAAGAAAAAGAAGAAAAAAAAATGTGGGGCGGTTGCCACGTGGCAACCGCGCGGAGGAGGAGGGAGTCGGGAGCAGGAGTAGGGAATGTCAATAAGGGAGGGGAGTTGGAAGAGGGCGACGACGGATTTCTCTCTCTCTCTCTCTCTCTCTCTCTCTCTCTCTCTCTCTCTCTCTCTCTCAGTGGAGACCCCACCCTGTCGTTTCCCGTGCAGCGGAGACCTCCCCAGGCCCCCGACGGTCGAAATGGGCCCCGTACCGGGCCAGTGTGGAATGCGTTCGGGAGGCCCAAATCCACGTTCGGTCCCCGCTCGGCCGAACGTCCGAACGTGTTTGGACGTTCGGTGGGGGCACCGAACGTGTTCGGCGTGCTACGCAGATTCGAACTTAGGTCGGTACTTCAACACTTCATGGGTGTACCAAAACTGAACATTGATCCTCAATTTCATATTGTATATCGTTTCATTTGTGCTGCTTTTCACCTCTGGTCTGGGCCCGTCGATGGGCTGCTTTACCTACCAGACTTGCTTTTGCCCTCATGAAAGAACGAAGGAATTTCGCAAAGGTAAGAACATTGCATGTCGGTATCTGTTGCTTGGTCGATTAGAGGAAATGTGTTTTTTCTGAGGTTTTATGTGGGTGTGGTGCTGGGGATGGATTTCAGTGGAGCTGGGGATGGGAGCGGTGATAGCTTTCATGTCCCGTGTTTTTTCTTTTGAATTCCCTTTCCTTTTTCCATTTTCAAGGGGTGAAGGCCGTGAGGTGTTATCGCTGCATATAGACCCGCCCCTGAATGATTTGATTTCATTCTAGTTCCGTCTGGGTTCAAACTCAGGTCTGTATTTCAACAGTTCATTGGTGTAGCAACTGACCTAGGCCCGTTGGTTCGTGTCCGTTTTGGCCAGATCCCTCAAGCGGTGATTGACCGGGCTGCTGTGATGGCATCGAGCCTACAGGCTGAAGTTCTGGCGAGAGAAAAGCTGAGGTCTAGAAATGTGTTAGCACAGCACAATTCGGACCGAGCATCACTTCCGAGTTCAGCACGGCAGGTGGAGGACAGTGCAGACGAGCTGCAAAGATCCGAGGATGAACGGTTGAGATTGTTTGGCAGCGCTCCCCACCGCGTCTTCAGAAATGAAGTCGCAGGGGACGGGCACGGACACACTGGTAATGAAAATGAGCTTTCCTTACAGAGTCTCAAGGAAGGGCAAGGTCACAACGAGGGTGAGCGGTCTGGCAGTGTTCTCAAATTGCAGAGCAAGGAGGGAGATCAGGGACAAAGAGATGATGAAGTGAGATCGATTACATACGGGTGCAATTCAAAAGGTTTTTCTGAGCTGATGTCAGCAGCAAAGGATGCGCTGTGCCTGACAATGAAAGCGGTCAGACGGGGCGAGGTTGATGTACAGGATATGAAGTTGTTGCAAACCAAGGCCAGTGCACTGATATAAGAAGTGGTGAATGGGTGTGAAGCGGTAAGGGTGTGCATGGGAGTGGAGTGATTTTTATTCCCTGGAAGATGAGAAAATGGAGAATTGCCAAGCTTCATGGTACCAGGCCAAGAGACAGAGGGTCTCTCTCTCTCTCTCTCTCTCTCTCTCTCTCTCTCTCTCTCTCTCTCTCTCTCTCTCTCTCTCTCTCTCTCTCTCTNCTCTCTCTCTCTCTCTCTCTCTCTCTCTCTCTCTTCTCCGTGTGTGTGTGTGTGTTGGGTGGGGGCTGGGGGGTGGTGGGGGGGGGGGGTCCCACATCCTATCCCTCCCTCTTATGTCCATCTGGGCATCGTAGGTCGAGGTAAATGGGAGTATTGTTGTGTAAATGCGAAATTTAAATGCACCAGTCTGTTTGGAATTGAACACACATTTGGAAGGATTTGGGACCATACTTTTGCAATGTGCATGCCAAATACCAGCACCTCCGTCTGGCCACCTGCCTGCCTGCTCGCCTGCCCACCCGTTCATCCATTCATCACCCCCTCCCCACCCGCCTGCCCTCCGCCCTCGTCTATTGCATGCGCATCCATGAGCACGCTTTGAAAATCTGAAGAGGAGCACAAACAGGTAAAATACATCGCAGCTCAGTCCAAGCACAGAAAACTGGATACCTCGGGGCCTCGGGACGACATCCTATGTGCTAAAGTGAAAAACGTAGAAATGTCAAATCTTTTTCTTATATTTATTTTTATAGTGGCGGTAAGTCCCTGGTTGCAAGCCTTTGGGACATGCCTTAGAAATTGAACAATACAAGGAAGAGGAGATCAGCATGGCCCCCTTCGCCCAGGGAACACAGGCCAAGTCCCACTTACCCAGATTGTTCATTTCAGAATTCCAAAGACCAACAGCCAGAAATCGAGGATGAGGGTGCGTCGGATTTGGTACCGGGCATTCCGTTTAGGGAAATAAAATGGCAAATTGTAGCACTTGCGGTTCATGGACCCCCAATTTGCACTCACGGTTCATGGACCCTGGTATTCTTCGCGCCGTTGCGTAATAAAATGGCAAATCGTAGCGCTCGTGGTTCATAGAAATAAAATGGCAAATGGTAGCGCTCGTGGTTCATAGAGCCCCAATTTGCACTCGCGGTTCATGGACCCGGTATTTCGCCCTAAACACTTCTTCGCCTTAAACACTGATTTGTTTTTGCCAACTGTGTATGATGGGGAAAGTTTTACATGAAAAGGGGTTTGGGGGTTGGGGGGATAAGTTCTCTCCCACCTGGAAAGAAGTTCAGGTTTGGGTGAAAAGTTTTTCTTCAGGGAGAACAAAAAAAAAGAAAATTTTTTCACCAAACCCAAACTTGTCATTCCTTGCTATTGGATTATTCCTGGCCTTTCGGATTGCATCATTGCACCCGTGCTCGCTGCTCACTCCTTGTGTAAGATAGCATCCTGATTGTAGGGAAAGAAAAGGGGTCAAAAAAAAAAAAGAAAAAAAAAAGGGGAAGAAAAGGGGTAACCACGGCGCAGTCACATTTTCAGGTGTAAATCCATTTCAGGCATCCCTTGAATACAACACATCCCCACCCAACCCTGAAGCTGGGTCGGATACATTCATGATTTTCCTCGCTTTGGAGCAAAAGTCGCGAAACTGTGACTGAAACGCATTTAAAACTGAAAACCTTGACTGCGCCCTAGTTTTCCCAAAAAAATAAATAAATAAACAAGGAGTCCTGATTGTAAAAATATGTAGGCAAAATTGCATCTGTTCCCCGCGTAAAGATGGGAATAGCGGCTAGACCCAGTCCCAACGCCCAACTTGCATTTATACCCCCGACCTTTATCTTTGCATAGTACCCCCAAACTTTTGCCCTGTACGAAATTGTAGATTCACCCTGCCTTGTTCTGCTAGCCCTCTGTTCTAGACCATGAAATTATGCTCATGTGCAGAAACCGGGCTGCAAAATTGTGGGTGTACCCCCACCCAGGGGTGGGCGTTGGATGGCCGACCACAGAATTATGGTCATGCCCACCAAGTGAAACATGTGGCCTGGCAGCTGCTGGGTATGAGCACAATTTCAGCCATCTGGTAGTAGGGCATATGCATAATTTGGCCGGTCCACCTCAGTCCCAGGCATGCCTTCAATTTTGCCTGGGTACGTCCATAATATTTGCATTCCGGTAGTTGGTTATAACTGCAGTTTTGCGGTACCAACCTAGGTCCACTTTGGTCCTGGGCATGCTAGTAATTTCCACCGGCCGCTTTCAGTGTCAGGATGCAAGTTGATGCTGGGACTGGGTATGCCGGGTATTCCCATCTTTAAGTGGGGTACAGATGCAATTCTCCCCAATAAATTAATTAATAAATTATGATGAAATAATTGGTCTGGGACCACTTGCCTGACCAGGCCAAAAATGAATAGAAAGTAAAATAAAATATGTATTTTTTATCTAGGCTGTTTGTCCGGGTGCCCAGGCACCCATCATGTGCCCAGATTCCCACCGGGGTGCCCAGCCGGTCATGTACCCCGGGCAGGGTTCCGGGCAGCCCCAGCACCAAGAAACAACAATAATAATAATTTGGAAAATCCAGAATAGGAGTTTTTTGTTTTCCAGAAAAAGAAGAAAAAAAAAGAAATCCAGAAGAAAGATATGTTGTGTAGGATTGGAATACAAACGACGTTTGGCTGAGGGTTACATCCGAATTCCTTACAGAACCAGAGACAAAAAAGAAAATAACAAAGGTGGAGTGATGCAGCCGTCTCTAAACCCCTTTACGCCCACAAAAACCAATTTATACCCCTCTTACCCCCCTTGACAGCCAACGCTTGAAAAGAGGAAGGAGCCTGGGTTTGGGTTCCTTTGCACATGCGAGGAAAACCCTTACCCCATAAAAGAAAAAAAAAAAAGGGATGATTTTTTGCCTGCACGGGGTGCCCCGTGTAGGTGACCCTCGGGCAACTTGCCCAGGTTGCACGCCCGTGTCACGTGGCCGGGCGAGCCAATAGCCTAGTTTTTTATTTTCGTTTCTTACTTCAAATTCGGGAAAGAACTTTATGTTTTTGCACGGAACAGTTTTTTTCTCGGATTGTACAGTTTATGTTTTTGCACAACATAGTTTTTTTCTCGGATTCTCCACTCCTCCCCCCCCCTTTTTCTCGGATTCTCCACTCCTCCCCCCCCTCCCCCCTCCTTCCCCCTCTGACATGAACGGATACAGACCCACAAGGCGCACTGATTCACCCACCACATTAACACCGAAAAACGCCATGTTACCTGTGCTCGGTCTTCATCCTCGTCTCCACTACATTGCAATGTCCCGCATGTCGCTTGGATGTGTGTACTTCGCATGCCTAAAGTGCACTGTATGTACTGGTGGTTTAAATTCACCAGTTGCCTGCGCTAGGTCTTCGTCTTCGTCTTCATCTCCACTACATTGCGCTGTCCCGCATGTCGCTTTCATGTGTGTACTTCACATGTCTAAAGTGCACTGTACATCATGTTGTCTTTGAATGTAGTCAAGTGCCACGGCTGCGTGACTGTGCTTATGTATCCTTGTGCTTCTATTTCTACTGCTATACCTGTTCTGGGTCTTCATATTTGTCTCACCTAAAGTGTGGTGTGCCTTGCATGCGTGTGCTTCGAATGTCTCTTGCATGTGTGTATTTCAAATGTCTAAAATGCGATTTACATCATGTGTCTTTGAATATAGTCAAGCACTGTGCTTCGCATGTGTCTTGCATGTGTGTATTTCAAATGTCTAAAATGCGATTTACATCATGTGTCTTTGAATATAGTCAAGCACTACGGCTGCGTGACTGTGCTGATGTACCGTTGTGTGCTTCTATTTCTACTACTATACCTGCTCTGGGTCTTCATGTTTGTCTCGCGTCCAGTGTGGTGTGCCTTGCATGCCCGTGCTTCGCATGTCTCGTGCATGTGTGTACTTCAAACGTCTAAAGTGCGATGTACATCATGTGTCTTTGACTGTAGTCAAGCACTCAGACTGATGTTCCTGGCACCAATTCACCATAGGCCAAGTCCACAAACTGGGAGAAAGTAGACTCCCAGGGCCTGCCTGGCCTGAAACCTCTCTTCGAATGGGCTGCGCCCGGATGCTTTAAACCACCGGTTCATGAAAATGGGGAAGAAAAAAAAAAAAAAAAAAAACCTCTCATGCCTGCGCAGGCTGCACCGTCACTCGTACTGGACCACACTGACTTTGATTGTTCGGTGTGTCATGAATATTTTATTATTTTATTTTATTATTTTTCCATGGGCCAAACCAGTTTGGTTCATCACCTAACTTTTTACCCTGATGCAGAGTAACTGAAGCAACATACCTTTTTTCTTCAGATTCTTTTATCTCTGGAAATTAGAATCACAAGTCGCTGAAGTCAGGGTACTCAGAATTTTGCGCACCCCCCCTCTCTTACCTGCCTTGGGACTACCGTCTTCACCCGAATATAACGCCCGGTTATTATAGCTGTATTTGGGGCATTTTTCAGTCCAGATGCAGCGATAATGACCGGGCGTTCTATTCGGGTGAAGACGGTAGTTGGCCAAAGCAAAAAGTGGTGTGCTCATACTGAGTTCGGTTCAACTGGCGGTTCAAGGGAGAGACTCCAGGGTTTAAACCACCACTGGCAGTGCAGTCTTAGCCCTGTGTATTTTGTCCAACGCCTACGATTTCTGAAAAACAGAAATACACAGGCTAATTTCTGAGTCGCAGCCGTGAACACATTGCGACTTGAGGGATGTACCGGTCTGCCACTCAAACACAAGTTCATCCAGTTTGAGCTGCCGCGGCAAACCGGCGCTCAAACTTCAAAGTGGATGAACTGGTCCTCGCTCGCTGAGCCAGTACATCCCAAATGCCGTGGCGCTTGCTGCGTTGGAGGAAAGTAGCAGAGGGAGATGGACCCGCGGATTCAAGTTTAAAGTCTAAACCAATACTCAATTGCCGTGAAACTTACCACGGGGCTGCCGAACCGTTGTGGAGAGTGGCCTGGAAATGGCAGCTGTATGTGTGCTGCATTTGGGCCAAATGTACAGCACCGTGTACCCAAACGTCAAATCTTTTGTGTCCCCTCTTCGGGGCTGCCCATCTCTGCTAGTGCGCAGCTGCAGATAGCTGGGCGCGGTACTGGTGGCTCGACGGGTGTTCCAAAGGGCAAAGGACGGGGAAAGATTCTGGTAAGAACCTGAGTACCGAAGGCGGCGTACCCAGCTCCCTTGCAAGCTAACTAATTCAGTCTACTTTACTTTCAACCTTCTGAATTTCAGTAAAGGGAAGGGCTGCAGTTTCTTTTTTTTTTTTTTTTTTTTTTTTTTGTGAAAACAACTCGATTGGATGGTAGGTGTGCTGATAAGAGCAGACACATCTAGCACCGTCGGGGAAGCTCCATCTATTGGTGGGGAGCAGCTGCAGTTTCATGGGGTGCAGGATGAGTGAAGGGAATGGGATTTTCAGGTTACAGATGAGTAGCCTCTACAGTCCTCCCCCGAATACAACGTACGGTCATTATAGCTGAATTTAGACTGAAAGATACACCAAATTCAGCTATAATGACCGTGCGTTGTATTCGGGGGAAGACTGTAGCTAAACTAATCCTCCAGGGAACAGGGCCAGGCCACCACAAAGCGATAGAACGGGAAGGGTAGGGTAACAAGTGCAGCCCCAAGGGATTAAGCAGCTCCAGAGCAGAAATGAAATGACCATGACCATAGCCCCAGACACTGTACAGCAACTATGTTATTAAGGGACTGAGGTTTTCGGTGGCGGGGGGACTGGTGGTTTAAGGGACGCTGGACCCGGTTTCCAGCAGGTGCCGCTCCCCACCAAAGTACAGATTTCTTGCCCTGATAGCAAAGGGAAAACAAAAGGGATTCAATGGAAGAGAGTTTCTTGCTTTGCCATAATAGAAAACAGTAAACAAGAGGAAGAGATCGGAAATGCTAACCATATGTTTCACCATATGTCAGATTTGTTTCATCTGTTAGCAGCTGAACAGAAAAAAAAAAAAAAAAAAAAAAAAAAAAAAAAAAAAAAAAAAAAAAACCATAAACACCGGCAACAGCTGGATGCCTTCATTGCGGCAACTGCGATGCAGTGTCCATAAAGTGGAGCCATAGTGGTTGTGACATCCTCACCCAAACCCTGCAGGGCTGCAGTCTGGTCACACTCGCCCCCAGGGGACATCACCTGCGACCCCCAAGCTGTGTGGACCGAGGATGAATTCCTTACCATTTACAAAGCTAATGTACTGGTTTGGACTTTCTCTTTGATCAAGCGCTGCATTAATTGACGTGGTCCCCCCCAAAACCTTAGCCTTGTTTGTGGGCTTGGACAAAAACGGAAGCTGTTAATCAGCTTGCCTTCAGGCCTTTGAATGTTCTCCTAATTGCCTGAGCCAGAATCTTTTTATTTTCTCCTTTCTTTTTTTGTTTTGTTTTTGGGCCACAGATCGGATACTAAAGTTAATAATTAAACTGATCAGAACGGATACCCCAGGGTTCTCTCACCACCGGCAGGATAGAGGTGGCCTTCCACAGGAGTGTTTCAACCCTCCCCCCGCCCCCCCCGAAAAAAAACAAAAAAACAAAAAAAGGAAAACTGATTAGAAAAGATGCTACATTGTATCTTAGCCAAAAGGCCGAGAAACAACTCAACGGAAGTGTAGTTGGAGCGTTGATTTCCCGACCTGGTATGGATTGCTTCGGGCTCGCAAGAGCAGCCGCTTTGTGTCTGGTTTGCTGTGAGACAAGAGAATTGTGGGTATGTCTCACTTGCGAGGTAGCAACATCTTGTCTGCACTGAGCACTTGACTCGGTGTTTCTGAAGTGGACCCATAGTCGGTGTTGCATCCACACCATCCCTGCAGTGTTGTCATGCATTCTCCCACAACACATCACTGGACACCCTCACAGAGCCACTTGATCAGGGTATAATTTTGCGGTTGGGTACCATTCTCAAGTAGTACAAGTACTGATTCTAGTTGTTCAGATCGTGCACACAATCGAACTGGTGATCTCTGATACGTTCTTTTTTAGCGTGGTCAGGTTTGAACCTCCAGTTACCTCCGGGCCCATTTCCCCGATGCTTGATTCTGCCCATCCCTGTACTGAAATACTGCAAGGACAGGGCGGTGACTCAACCCATCGGTACCCCAAGCCTCTATCCGCGGCGCTGCACCACTTAAACCACCAGTATGTTTCTCAGCTATCGATGCCGAGCCTAAAATCGCCATGCACACCAAAAAAAAAAGAACCAGCGCGGGCCTCATTTTGGCTGGCACCACCAGCCATTTCGATCCGGTAGTACCGACTCCACCAAGCCCCGCTTGGCTCCCGAATGTACCGGAGCATATTAAAGCGTGGAAATGTACTGGTGTTTTGACACCGTGTCATCAGCAGGTTGGCCCTGCTCAATTTCGGCTTTTCCTCCATGTTTTCGATCACGAAAGAGATATAAAAAGTAAACAACTTAGGCTACATGCCTCTACACGAGGAAAAAGATCAGAAAAAATCAATTTGAAATGGATTCTACCATCTTTACCCGAACAGTACACCCTGACATTATGGCTGTATCTAGACTGAAAGTTGCTGCAAATACTGTTACGATGTCAAGCTTGCTGGCGCTGGGCCATAGAAATCAAGCTTCCTGCAACCTATTTTTAGTTTCATAGGAGCTCTTTCCTTGTGTGTCGTTGTAGTATAGTGGTAAGTATCCCTGCCTGTCACGCAGGAGACCCGGGTTCGATCCCCGGCAACGGCGCTTTTTTTTTTGGACGCTCTCGTACTCTTCCCATCCTGGAGTCAGACTAAGACAGCATCTCTGGACTTCGCAAAAATAGCGATCGTTATCAAATCTTTTGAAATTCAGAGAAAGACACGAGCTCTTAGATTACCAAAAACACGCACTGAGGTAGTTTCTGAGGGGTCGTTCGCCGTCAGTGGGGAAAAAAAAAGTAGTTGAATCCCCAGAACTTATTGGGTCTATTGTTGGCATAGAATTTCAATTTGATAAAACAAGTGGACCTCCCGCAGCTACGCTGCGGTCAAGGACAACAGCAAAAACATTTTGCAAAACACCCCAGACATCGGTTGGACCCCATCTTTGCACTGTACCCTACCAGACACCGTCCAACTTTGCAAAATGCCCCGGTAGTTGCCAACATTTTGCGGGTGCAATTGCAAAAAAAGCGCCCAATTTTCAGGGACATTTTGACATATATCCCAACTTATGGGGGTATTTGGCCAATTACCACGCCCAAAAAAAGGCCAACGGCATCTTCTCAACATTTGGAGGAAGATATGCCCTGTCTCTCTCTCTCTCTCTCTCTCTCTCTCTCTCTCTCTCTCTCTCTCTCTCTCGTGTGCGCTTGCGCCCCTTTGTGCAACCTCCTCCCCCTATCGCGACGTCCTCGTCCTCCCTCACGACCCCCTCCCGCTCGCACGACCTCCTCCTTCCCCTGCCGCATGACCTCCTGCAACCTCTCATCCCCAGCAGGCGACCTGCTCCTACCCCTCCCATGGCCCACTCCTACCCCTCCCACGACCCACTCCTCCCCCTTGCACTGCGTCCTCCTCCCCCTCGCGCGACCTTCACACACCTCTCTTCTGACCTCATCCAGCTCCTCCTCCACCTTACACCACCTCCTCTCGGTCATGTGTCCTCGTTCGGCCTCCTCAAACCACTCGCGGGACCTCCTCCAACCTCCCTTCTGACCTCCGCTGCAACCTCTCGTCCTCCTCGTGCGACCTGCTCCTCTCCCTCTTCCAACCTCCTCCTCTCCCTTGTGCCACCTCCTCTTCCCCCTTGTGCAACCTCTTGCGCATCCTTGTGCGAAGTGCTCCTCCCCCTCCCACTCCGTCTTCCGATCTCCTCCTCCCCCTTACGCAACCTCCGTGCGGCCTCCTCCTCCTACCCCTCGCGCGACCCCCTACTCCCCCTCATGCGACTTCCTCCCTCTCTTCCGACCCTCCTCTCGTGCGACCTCCTAATCCTTGTGCGATCTCCTCCTCCCCCTCACGCGTCCTCTTCCCCCTCGTCCACCTCGCACGACCTCCTCCCACCTCTATTCCAACCTCCTCCCCCCTTGTGCGACGTCCTCTTCCCCTCGCACGACCTCCTCCTTGTGCGACCTCCTCCTCCCCCTCGTGCCACCTCCTCCAATCTCTCTTCCTACCTCTCCCCCTTGTGCGATGCTGTCCTTCCCCTCTTTCGACCTCCTCCTCCCGCTTGCACAACCTCCTCCTCCCGCTTGCACAACCTCCTCCTCCCCCTCGCACGACCTCCTCCTCCCACTCTCCAATGGCGCCCGAATAGTAGCATGCGGAAAAGCACCCACAAGGCGGGGATAAAAAATAAAATAAAAAAAATGACTGCGTTTGTCTGCTCCCTTCCAAGTGCGAGGCACGCGGCAGCGAGTCCACCTGGGCCCGACGCGACGCGCTGCGCTTTCATCCATTTTCAGCCGGGCGCGCGGCAGCGAGTCCGCCTGGGACCGACACGACGCGCCCCTCCGATTTACAGCGAGAAGACCAGCGCGCGGCGTGGGCCCGACTTTTCGCACAGCACCGAATTTCCTTGTGACCCGACGTTTTGCGCGGCACCGAATTTCCTTGGGCTCGCTCGGAAGCGTCACGCCGGGCCCTTTTAATAGTATAGGGATAAAAACAAGCCACATCTTCCCCATTAGATAGAATTTGATAAGAAAACAAGCCGCGTCTTGCCCGTTAGGGTGCCACTCCTTCCCAAGAATGTAAAGTGTCTTTTTGTTCGGTAGAATTGCTTTAAACCGCATGTACCTTTCCCAGCTATCCGCTGCAGGTTCTGCACGCCGCGTTTTGGCTGCACATCTGGCCGCTGCCGTAGGCCAAGTGTGGCCTCTGTGTTAACCGGTGCGAAACGGCAAAATGGCTGGGAAAGGTACTGGTGGTTTAATAGGTCCTCCAGGACATCAGTTAAAATTGGAATGATAGAGGGAAAATTAGCATGAACCCTGCGCAACGATGAGACACATAAATCAAGAAACGGGCCAAATTATTAAAGGGAAAAAAGTTGCTTCAATAGGCCATTTGGCCAATTAAGGCAATGTTGTCTCACCAAGGGTCCAGAAGACCTGACCACCCTTCATCTCCGTGCAAGTTGATGGTTTCCCGAGCAAACCTTTGAGACAGATCCTTCTTACTCCTTCGCTTCTGGCTTTCAGATAAACTGCACCGCTTCTTTCCTAATCTGTTTGTAGGTTCCGTCCCCAGCAGGTGATCTGCCGAAGCCGGGTAATGGGCCCAGTATATACCAGTCTCGAGCGGAATTTCTTCATTTTATAATGAACTTGTCTTTTAGGTCCTTATGCTGGCATGGAGAGTCAGATGCTCCTTCGAAAGAAAAGAGTGTCAGTTCGGACTGCAACAAGCCCAGCAAGTAATAGAAGATGAAATCAGATCCCACACTTATGCGGCCTGGAAAAATTTTGTACAAGGCTACTGGGAGGAAAAAGATCATATGGTCAAAAATAATCTCTCCAGCTCTGGCAGGTCGCGTATAAAATATATGCAGAGCTGGATACTGACCTTAACATTCGGTGGAAGCATTGGAGGAGTACAGAGCCATCTTGGCAAAGAAGACCCTCCCACTGCTTTCTGGTCCCCTACCTGCAACTCTACTTGGTGCTGGTAGCGTGATTTCCCCCGGACCACCCTGGCAACATACGCTCCTGCTGTCGTTTTCCCCTGGACGTGTCGCAGTCTCGGTCCCATCCTTCCCTCCTTCCCTCCCCTCCCTCCCCCCTTCTTTTCCCCTTCTTTTCCCCACCCTTAATTCGCTGCATAACACATCGCTCCGAGGCATCATTACCCACAACCTCAACACCTGGGAAATGATGGGAGTGAGAAAGACCGGCAAAGACAGGTGACGACAGGCAATGGACTGCTCACGAGACACAACAATGAGGGAGAAGAAGGGAAGACAATGGGCAATGAAGGACAGGAAGGGAGTGATACTGGAAAAAACGGGTGGGCAAACTTGGTGCAAAGACGCTCAGGAGGGAGAGAGGTGTACCTCAGGGTGCACAGCCACGGCCCTCCCCCTTCAGTCCGTGAAAAGGACATTGAAGCTGCCCCTATTCAATGCCTCAGCTTCCATCTTAAAGCTGGTTTGACTGCAACTACGACGAAGGATTGCTGGGACGGTGAAACTTGGTGAAACTTGGAAGGATGGCAGCACTAGATCACCATGGTGGCTGGAATGATAGCGGCGAGACATGCGGTGCGGGTCTTCAAATTACAGGACAATCCCCCCAGTCAGGCAATTGTACAAGGATAAGCACAATCCTCTACCATCAGCTCTGGTAATGTGCAGGTTTCGAGATGGTAAAGGCTTAAAAGGATTACAAGCTGAGATAAATAGGCATAATCCTCCTTCAAATGACTGGAGCTCTAGTACAGTACACTGCATTGCATCGCTAATCATCTCTGCCCAGATCTCCGTGTAATTCTCAAATCCGCAAATCTTTAGACATCGAGCATATGTCAAGCATGATAAAGCATGGGATAGGCCAGGGTATAGGGTTTAAAGGGTTTTTACAATGTCAGACAATAAAACAACTATTAGGGGGGCTGCTGAACAGGGCTGGGTTAACAGGTAGCAGGCGCTCCAAGAACGGATGGGTGTTTTTGGCAGCTCCATGGGATGATGGAGTCCTGGTTTAGTAAGACAAATAACCACAGCCCCAGGAAAAAAAAAAAAAAAAAAAAAAACACTTGTGACAAACCTGTCATGGAGCCTAGGGGTGATCCCATTCCTGCTGCCAGTTGGGGGACCAAGCCAAGGCAGCCAAGAGTCAAAAGCGTGCTTTATCTGTACCTTAAACACTATCCCTTGGCTAGTGGAAGAATGCTTTGGAGGCTGTGTGAACACTCGGCGAGTTTGCCCTCAGATGTTAAACCACCACTCCCCCCGCCTTGTGACAATAGGGGGGGAATGGTAGGGCGCTTTTTTGAGCAGGCATCTGACCTACCGGTAGCAGGACTGCTACGACCTGTGAGGGGTAGGAAACCTGCCAGGAAATCACCCCTCCCCTAGATTCATCACTGCCTCGTAGTTGAAGGGAGGCCCCGTAGATTGACAGTTGGTGAAAATGAACAGAAAGACAATTTCATCCGGCCATTTTTTGTTTTGTTTTGTTTTTCAAAACATCCCGCCAAGCTCAGTTGGTTAGGCACGCAAGTGGCATTCAGGAGTTTGTGGGTTCGAGCCCCACAACCACCTGCGGCGCACTTAGTGCCAACCAGCGGTGATAGTCCGCTTGATACCTCTGATCGGTAATAGCGGGGTCCTTGGCCAACACAGGTGTGAGTGTGAGTGTGAGTGGGTTGTGTGTGGTGTGTGGGAGAGTGTTGGCCTTGGACACTGCTGTTATTCGGCTGGGGGTGGGGGACAATGAAAAGGGAGGTGCAGCTACTGGCAAAATGCTCTGTCTTTATGTTAGCCGGACCCCCACCGGCGGCCCTACCCCATCCTTGACCACCATGGTTGGGGGGGGGGCCAACATGCATCCCGTCTGATGGCTGGAGGGAGACAACAAAGCTATGTTTGCAGGGGTCCCCTGTCTAAGCCTTAGGAGTAGTGGTAGGTAGGTAGGTAGGTAGGTAGTGAAGGTGAATTGAAAGAATAATTAGAAAGATGATGAAAGATTTGAGAGAAGAATATAGCGTAGTTAAAAAAAAGGGGTAACTTCGGTGCGATCACGAAAATAGTTTGTAATTGCATTCGAAACACTAGTTTCGCACTTTAGTCAGGGGCCGAGTTTCAATTGCAGTTGAAACTCGACCTGCCTTTCGGTAGCAGTTCAGTCAGGGCCCTCGTCTATCCACGAACAGCAGATTAAAAAAAAAAAAAAAGGCATCCCTTATGTTGTGATTGCGGTCTGTTACAGGATGCTACAGTACTTGTTTTTTTTGTTTTTTTTTTTAAAGCCCAGGGTGTTGTAGAGGCCGGTTACTAGGCACACATTGATCGCCAGGAGCGGTCAGCCATGGTCGTCCTGAGGGAACGAGGCTACCTTCCCATCCCATCCTCACGGCACTACTCCTAGCACACCCCCTATCTCTACTATCCTACCTCAGTGTGACCAGCACTCAGGACCATTGCCATAAAACACACGTACACAAGATGGAAAATTTTAAAGAAGAAGATGATATGAGTATTACATATCATGGCATTATCATCTCCTCCCCCACTCTCCTCGACCACTCCGCCGAGGATTCTCAACCCTTCAAACTCATATGCCACTCAGATTGAGGTCGACTTCTCTTTCCTCCTCCTTTTTATACTATCATTACGGCCACTTTGCCTACTATGGCCCGCTCTCCACGGGGGCTCCCATGAAGCTTTTAATTTTGAAAAAAATCAAAAAACTTGAGAAACTCAGAAAAGCTCAGAAAAACCCGACAGACTCGAACTCTACCACACATCCAGGACCACCCTACCAAGGGTGTGCCATATGCGTCCACGTTCACTGTTCGGAAAAACGTGCTTTCAGGAAGCACTCACAGCGAAACCTGCGCACCGTAGTCGGGTTCTTCTTTGTCCACCCGAGTTTATAGAACGCTCTGCCTGGCCAATAAACTTTCCAGTGCATTTAACCACTTTTGTAGTACCAATACTTGTTTGTCCTTTCTTGGTACGATATCGATTCGCAAATTCCATATCGACCAGATCGGCTGACGGCCGACTCAGCCAGTTCGGCTTATTAGCCAGTAATCCCAGCAGAGAAAAACGGCAGCCAGGATAGCACTGGCATCTGTATCACACCCTTACGATAGACTGGTATGATTTACTTAGGGTATCCTGCATTGGCGGTGTTTTTACCCGTTAGCTCGAGAAAAAACCCGACAGTTGAATCTATCCCATATGGTGAATAGATTCACCCCATATTGCGAAGGAACCCCTTCACTGGTTCCAAATCTTCATCAGTTGAATCATTTGTGACCAGAAGGCCGTCTTCTGGCGTCTCTCCATCCACCGTAGTGCGGCTTCAATAAACTTCCCAGGGCAATCGTGTTTGCCCAGTTCTTCAGCAAGGTTAAGGACGTTCAGGCATGTGATTCCAGGGTCATTGGAGTTGTCGGCGATCCTTAGGATCGTATTGGCCACTGTAGCGAATTTCGCAACCGCAGGACCAAAGGAAGAAAAGTTCTTAAAGGTACGGAATCTTAGTGGGACTTCATCCCAAATTGAACCCGCGTTCTTAAATTTATGGGACATTAGCATAGATGCAGGCATCCCACTTACCAGTAGGCGAGTCTCAAGGAAATCTAATACTCCATTTCCTGAATCGGTCCTTTCCAATTGCAGACCTTCTGGGTAGCACATCGTCAATAAGTCGAAACGACTGTTCGCTTTCTCTTGTCCATCCTGGTCGGTTGGTCGAAAGAAAGCTACGGCCAAGAGATCATCGATATACCGTTTCCCGTACACGAGCTTTGAGTCCACCCCGAGTGATACTGAGAACCGGTATTCTGCAAACATACACAACACACACGCTAGAGGGGGACTTCCACGCCCACCCATCGGGATTCCTTTAATCTGCCGCAGAATACTGCCTGACACAAGAAAGACTGTATTCTCGAGCTGAAAGTCAGTGAGTTGGCCCACCTGGCTCAGCTTCACTGATTTCCACCCGGCTTCCCCATAACTTTTACCAAAGCTAACAGCCTTCTTCCTCATGTTAACCCGAATTCGCTTCAGCCCCTTCTCCATGAATAGGTTAATCAACCAACTTACTGCCCTGCCCACTTCGTAATGTGGTAGCTGCGTAAACATTTCCTTGATATCATATGTTCGGGCAACAAAGCTCACATCTGGTTGTCCAATCCTTCTACCGTAGCCGTTGATCTCTTCAACTGCAGGCTTCAAATCACTGATTGCATGTAAGTTGAAATGTGCAACCTTGGCTTTCCTAATCAAAACATTCAGTATGGTAGACAAGAGTCCAGACGCAGACCGGAATGGACTAGTAAAGAAGGGACAATTGGTCTCTTCTTAAGCTTGTCTTTTTCTTTCGATAGGATATACGCATGTTGCAACTCACCGTGCTTGTCCCACGCTGCCAGTTTTCCAAGCTGCTTGTCTGAAAAACGGTTCTTCACTTCGGACAGAACCTCAACCACCGACTTCTTAACCTTCTCATAGTTAGCGTTCTCGAGGAACTTCTTGTTAAGGCCTTCCTCATATAATTTCGAACATTTCAGCCATGTCTCGCTAGTATTCCGATCTAGCGGGGACATGACCAACCCATGAAAAGCTTGCGCGACCCCACACACATACTCACTCAATACGCAACCAGCCTCCATTTTCTGTCCCGGTCTACATACCTTGCACCATTCAATCGTGATACATCCTTTTACCACAGCATTTCTCCTCAGGTCATCCACTGCAGAGTTACAGGCCTACATGAGAACTTCTTTTGACGTGAATTTGCCAGGAAACGGCACATTCTTAGCATTCCAAAGAAAAGGATCGATTTCATCAAGTTCACTGAGCTTTACCGCTACATGCTCATTTAGCTTAGGCAAGTTAAATCCAGCAGACGCGCAGACGAACGCTTCCATTTGCGCGAAGGATTTTTTATTATGCAGGATATCGTCGACAGTTCTAGCCTTCAGAAGCGAGATCAGACGAGCTTCAACCATGTCAGTCTTAGTCTTTGTCTGAAGCAACCCAGTAATAGACCAACTCCCGCCTTTCTCAATCTCGGATCTAACATCTTTTAACAGGAGCTTTACCCCCCCGACTTCGATTTTAATGAATCCAAACAGTAAGACCACCGGCCTCCATGCCTTTAGCCAACGACCTCCTGGGCTGTTACTAAGTACAGTCCTCTTTACCTTACGTTTCGTCAACAATTTCAAGATCCTCAACAGGTTCGGTTCCTGCTCAACATCTACACACAGTCAAAAAACAGAGGTTCATTAATGTTGGGCACCGACCCATCACTCGACTTCTTCCGGCCTCAACACCGACGAGGTTTCTTCTTGGATCTTATTCCCTTCATATTCATATTCAAACCAGGGTTGTGCCTCCCAATAATTTTCCTTTCCATTGCTATGATCGTAGAGGCAGTCCCAAACCAAACAGGAATGGGCACATAGTGCTCAGACCCAACCTTCCGTAGCCAGTTGTGGACATGTTGCTTACTAAGTCCATTAACCGCACGGGAGTGCTCAGCCCACCTTTCCTTAAGCGGTCTACTCGTCCTACCCACGTAAACCAACTTATGGTTTAATAACAAAAGCGCATAAACACAACTTTTCCCACTCAGGACCATTGCCCCTATCGAGGGGAACTTGGACCGAATAGCAGTGACGGGCCCGGGGCACAAGGGCTAGCCATGACCTAGCCCTGGTGGAAGCGGAATCGAACGAGCCTCGTCGCACGGGAACTTCGGATGCCAGGCCCAAGCAATCTCCTACTAGCCCCTAAGTTGACCAACTGGTAACTCACGCCCTCAACTCGCCCACCACAGTCCTAGTTGATTTTAAGGCGGGGTACTTATCCTCGAAACGCCTATCATCATCATCAGTTAATCCAGACCAACCAGTGGACTTACGCCCTCTACTCGCCCCCACAGCCCTAGTCTGCCACACACAGTGTAGCTGATATTAAGGGGGGCACTTATCATCGAGACGCCTATCATCATTATCAGTTGATCAAGACCAACAAGCGACTCACGCACTCTACTCACCCACCACAGACCTAGCTGATATTAAGGGGGATACTTATCATCGAAGGCCTATCATCATTATCAATTGATCGTGACCTTCTCCCAGCCCTATGGTTGTGAATTTGTATATGTACACTATATCTTAGATGTGTGCCCATGGGCTATGTGTATGTTCGTTATGTGTATGTGGACCCCATTTCATAGCAGACGCTGCTACCCACCATGGAGCATCTGCAAGGTGAGTGTATATTATGCAAGGTGAGTGAATAGTATTTGTGCTATCTGGGGTGGTATCTCTGTGTGTGGATGTATGTGGTAGAGACAGGCCTATCTGGACAGGACAGGACTCCCCCCAAAGTCCGAAACCGGACTCAAACCTGTGACCTACAGTATGAAACTGGAGGGTTCTACCACATGTACTTCCATAGGAAGTAGATATAATGTGTGTAATGTCTGGGCTGGGGGAGATCATCAGAGCGACCAAAGCCAACAACAACCAGCAATCAATGTGAAGTCTAGGCCAGCATACAACACCCATGGACTGAACCCTGGGTGCGCAGGCAATGTCTGTACTAGTACAATGCCTCAGAACATGAATAACACAATACAAGATTACGAAGACGATGATGTGAGCTCTAATATCATGACATCACAAATTCCTTCACCACACCCCCTGATCCGACACCATCAGGGATACTCAACCCTTCCACTCATACGTCACTCAAGTTGAGGATTCCTCATCTACTATCTACTATATATACGTGTTTTTGCCTCTCAGCACTACACTTCGTGCTACTTCGCTCCGAACCAGCCTACCAAGCGGATCCAGAACCCAACGCCTCTTCTCGTCTGTATGTTTGGATCTTGCGATACCTCCATGCCACCCTCAGTGGTTTTGTCACCCATGATCCGATTGCCTGTTGTAATACTGTCACCCGCTCCTCAACGGTTACTTCCAGCCAGGCACCGAAGCTTGTGACACACGTAGTGATGTCAAACACAATCCAATTTTGTCACCACCACGATCCTTCGAGACACCACGATCCACGCTTCTCTCCCAGCCACGCACGGGAGATAGCTACCATTCCCGCCCAAAAGGAAGCGGGCTCTCGCCTACTCATCCATTCTAGTCCAGCAATAACCACCCTATTCGGGTACTCAAGTTTCTTCAGCTCCTCCACCAGCGTGAGCACATTAAGGAACGTGACCCCCAAATTGTTCGAGTTTCTGAATACACGAAGA
>BFEA01000004.1:4472431-4484438 GCA_003427395.1 Chara braunii
GGGGTGAGGGGGCTGTGCGTCTCTTTTTTGTTTTTTTGTTTTTTTTTAAGTCCATGGTGTTGTAGAGGCCAGTCACTGAATACACAGTGATCACCTGGAGCAGTAGTCCGTGGGTGTTCTGGAATATGAGACCACCTCCCATCCACTGAGTACACAGTGATCACCTCGAGCAGTAGTCCGTGGGTGTCCTGGAATATCAGACCACCTCCCATCCCATCCTTATGTCAATACTCCTAGTGCACCCCCTATCCCACTATCCTACCTCAGTGTGACCAGCACTCAGGACCAGTACCCTAACAATGGGCAGGTAACTTGGACCGAACAGCAGTGATAGGCACCAAGGCTGATAGGTTGCCCAGCCCTGGTGGAAGCGGAATCAGACGAGCCTTGTCGAACGTGAACTTTGGACACCAGGCCCAGACAATCTACTACAGGCCCCAAGAGACTATGGGCCCTAGGTTTCAGACAGGCTAGCACCCATTGAAGCAGTCTTACCGTCCTTCCCCTAGCTTACCCAAGGCCAGGCAGAACTCGGACTGGCCTGAGCGACTTATACCCCTACCCTTACTCCCAGGGTCTAAGCCTTATGCATAGCAACTTGCCAACTCTACCCGAATATAAGTAGGAACCCCGGCGGTGTGACGCCCAACCTCACGCCCAGCGCGACTTCCTGATCGGAGTGGGATGGGGGCCCGGAAGTGTGAAAAAGGGGTGTGCCAAGGATTTTAGGATAGTGGGGGTGGAGTTCCAGGTCAGAACTGAATCTCTTGTGGCAAGCTTTGGGGGTAATTATGCAAGATATCAAGCGCGAACCGCATCCGACTTTTATGCCTTGGGGGATGGCATCGCCATCCCTGCGAGCTTCTTTGTCGAGGCCGGACTCGGATTTGGTGAACTGGTGGAACGCTATGTGGGTCGCGTTGCCTAACCAATCGCCAGCATCGCTCGTGAAAAGCCTCCGAGTCGGACGAGGCAGGCCTCAGGCGCAGGCTGTGTGCTCGTTGTTCGGCCTCAGTCCGGGTTCGTCGAACGAACACCGCGGCTCGGTACTCGCTGTCCTGCTGGCACTGAGATTACGGAGTTCGAGGCCAGTAGGGGGTGAGTACGCGCCACGGGGCCGCCGTCAGGCAGTGAAAAGGCAACACGAGGCGGTAGGGAGCGAAGTCTGTTTCAATGATGACGATGCCGGGTTCAGCGATGACGTGGCTTACTTGTGAGCTGGGGAACTGAGAGGGAAAGGGGATCGCACTTAGGGCTCGTTCAATGTCCCACTCACAGACACGTTCATTTCCTGTCCAAAAGGGGAATTTTGGAGGGTTGGGGCGGGGTTGTGCGAGAAGACAGGCGTTTTTCCACTCCCAATAGTCTCAGAACCGGCTGTGTCTCCGACTTTCCCGATCCGTAACGTGGAAGGGAGCCCTATCATCCATGCTATCGGAATGTGGCGTGTTTAGACATGGACTCGAGCGCGGGTCTTGCAGCTGCGCGTGTAGGCGATGTCCGTTTTGATCGGGTTTATACGTAGGCGCGCAAGACCATGCTTGTGACCAGCTGGATCGGATCGACTGGCTATCCCTTTGGTCGCGAGATCGTCTAATCTGTCGTTATGCTAGCCCATGCGCGCGTCAGGAAGCAGATACTAGGAAGGCGATCCACGGACAATCGCACATTTGAATCAGCCATCCATTTACCCACCAGAGTATTCATCAGTCGGGACTGCCAAGTGTTCATTAGATTTTTCTATCCAAAAGGGAATGGGGAACTGATATGCATACTCAAGCATCGATCGAACTCGCGCATTAATCAAACATAAACAAGAGATCATCAAAGGTGTGCGCATCGAGCCATGTCACCGAGAAGGCCTTCATCATCGGAACCCAAGCAGACAATCGTCGTGCCCGACCTCACCAATCTACAATGAAATAGGGATGAGAGGGGGGGAGGGGGAAGCCACTTATCAAAACTTCATAAGTAAGAAAAAGAAGGTCACCATCCCACACACAAGATCCGAAGTTTGGGAATTCAGCAACATGCATGAGGAGCGCATCCAACCCGAGCGCAGAGTGGGGAGATTTGAGTTAAACTAGTCATCCAAAGATTACACGAGGAGGGGTGAGGGAAGCGTGTGAGTTCATTCCACACACATACCATTAGCCGAAAATCCAAAATGATTCGCCAACTGATCAAAAAAACGGTTGTAACAAGATCGGTCAGGGCTGGAATCAAAATTTATACAGAAGGTTGGAGAAAGGCGCCATCCCACATACACATCTCTCTCTCTCTCTCTCTCTCTCTCTCTCTCTCTCTCTCTCTCTCTCTCTCTCTCTCTCTCTCTCCATCACCTCCGATGCCGGCAGCCTATCGCCTCGCACCAACACCGAGTCGTCACCCCGCTTAGTCCGAGTACGCAAGCCAGGTTCGCCCGTGCGTCACAGTCCGTCGTGGCCCGCACGTCAACCCCGCCTACCCGGCACCAGCTCGTCGGGTTGCCCGACTCACTCATGCTCATCTTCTCACTTACTTGTTAGTCGATCCTCACCAACCGCGCTAACTTCCAAATTATGAGAGAGCAAACTAATCGCGCTTGCAAAATTTATAGCGTGCATACTCGCGCGATGGACCCGGGATTATGTCAAAGTGAGGGGAAGGGGAAGAGAAGGAAATGCCTACGCATGCATGGCTAAGTCGCGGTGTGGGGGGCGCAACCACACTCCAGGCATCGTTCCAGTCATGCAGTCGCTCAGGCCAATTAGAGTGGAGGACGAGGTGTGCTTGACAGAGGGGAAGAAGGCGGGGAAACACGAGGGAATCAAGAAGGAGTACAGTTACAGTCGCGCCCGCCAAAAAATACAGTTACTTGCTCGGCGCAACAAGATTTCAGAACACCTAAATTCCTAGTCTAAATCCTACTTGCAGAAAGACATTCCGAAAAGAAAGCTTTAAAGAAACAATTTCAAGAGCCCCCTTGCAAATTTGAAAACAACATTCTTGTGCGCTACTCACGCCAAAATTCCCATCTCCCACAGCAGAACAAGAAAGAAGTTATGGCAACCGTTATTTATCGCGCTCCCTAAGGCGCGGTCACTCAATCGTCGTTGCAGGACTTTCCCGGCCCTGGTCCCGACAGCAAAAGAAAGAAGCGAGGGTATCCATGCAATTTATCCGGCCAACCCCTATTTTCCACCTGACCGACTAGTTTCTAACCCCCGAAGTTGCTTCGCACAGAAAGTCGTGCGATTGCAGAAAGTAGTTTGCCACATATTTGACACCCAGGGGGTTCCAAAGCAAGCTCCTGCTTGCTCTCTCATCAGGCGTCGATCGGTGATCCGATGATCGACGTGGAGCTTGCACGTGCCACTTACCGTAGAATCCGAGTGTGGAAGTCATCCAACGTGGCATTTGTGCGCTCCATTCTAAACGTTACCCGAGAAAGGCAGTCTGATTACGGGCGGAGGAGGTGGTGGATGGACTTGGGGAAGGGGAGGCATGAAGCAATGAATCTCTCTATCGTCAATGGGGAGTTCGATGTAATGAATCAGCGGTGGATGTGGGGAAAACGTGGGTGTCAATGTTGGTGGAGGAGGGAGGCGAGGTAATCGGGATAGAGCGTGCAAAGGGTGCAGTGGATAGCAGTGCGGAAATCGTCATACTCTTCGCACGCTGGGATCGTGCCCGTGATGATACAATACAACTCTACATTATTGAATTCCTGCCAATCCATGCTAAAAAGAAGAACTTGGAGGGGCAAAGAAGTGACGAGCGAGCGAGTGGTAGCATGTGGGAAGACAATGACCAAGAGGCGGGTAGAGTAGAGGTGGTGGAAGAAGGCAGGTGGGAAGGGGTGCCATCTGTCTGGGAATGGGGGTCGACCTATGAGATGTTGAAGGGTGAGGAAGTCATGGGGACGACGGGATAATCATCGGGGACAAAGCCCAAGCGCCCGCGTCCCGACGTAGGCGGAGGCTGGGCCGGGGAGAGGATTGGGCCGGGGATTCACTTCTTCGGCAGCGTTGGCTTCCCGATCCCTCTGTCGTGGCGCCTCCATTTCTCTCAGCCTCTTCTTGGGGCAGTTCCGGATTGAGAGTCGGATCGCCCTGCAGCAGTTGCGGCGGTGGCCTTCCTACTTCCTCGATCGGCCGCCTGCCTTCTGCCATTGCTCGTTTCCTCTGCGCCACGACCTCTCTCTCTTCCCTGCTCAGTTCGTCAGGGCCACTCGACTCACCCAATCGACCCTCTTCTTCCTCTGACTCCTCCTGGTCCGAGCTGGCTTCTTCTGACTCGGCGTTCTTCGATTCTTGATAATCGGGATTGTCCGAGCCAGCCTCCGATTCTTCCTCTTCTGGCGTCGCCTCTCCTTCCGTATACTGAAGATGATCACCCTCCTCGATCTCTTCCTCGGCTGCTTCCTATTCCTCCTCTTCGGCTTCCTCGCTGGTTTCTCCTACATTCACGTGCCGGATGAGAGGATCCTAGAATGAGAGATCAGTGACATCAATGACCAGAAAAGCGCCTTCGGAGGGATAACAACAATGATCCCTGACGAGCTTCGTGCACGTAAACCACAGGAGATGGGGGGGCAAGGTACAAGTGAGCGTGGCTGTCCCCGGTCTTTCGTCACAGCGTTTTTTTGGGCAAGGAATACCAATAGCTCGTCCATGATCGAATCCAGGTGGTCGTCCCGCATTTCCCCACACAAGATTCCTAGAAGCTCCCCCTCCGTGTCCGTCACCCAAGCTTGGACGACCAATAGTTCTACCTCGTCGTCGGGGATCTCGTACTCCTCGCTCTTATCAGTCGGCTCTACTCAGTGGAATATGACTTCGAGAAGGCAGAAGCTAAGTGCGACGTACGAGTGCCACCACTGTGCCCACTTGGTCGCGTCCAGAATCGGCACGTCCAACCGCCTAATTCCGAACGACAGAGCGGGGTCCACAGCAAACTGCCAAAACGTAGGAGCGTCGGAGGGAAGACTGAAGGGGGAGAGGCGATGGCGGTTCATTGAGGTCGGGCGAAAGGACGAAGCTCTGGGAGGAGGACCTCTGGCGAGGTGGAGGAAACCCGAAGCTGGAGATCGATGTCGTTGGCCGTTATGATGCGACCGCGCGTCCGAGCCAGTAATCGCACCCACGCAGTCATGATGCGTGTTGCCCAGTCTCGCAGTGTGCCTTGCTGGATGCAGTGTCGTGATATTGCTTGTAAAGACGACAATGACTGATATGTGGCTCTCGCCGGGTGGGGACAGGCGTAAGAAGGCCGACACCTCGGTCAATACCCGCGCTGTCTCGGATTGTGAGAATTGGAACTCCGTCGCGGCGTGGATGGTCGTTGTATTGAAGAAGGTTGCGAATTGGAGAAGATATGGGCTCAATCGAGGACGCTGTACTTGCCGGATTGCAGAGAAGGCTCCCCCGGGTACCATTAGCCGCTCGTTGATTACCTGCTCGGTGGAAAAACTCATGGCGATGGCGAGGAAGATGAGGGCTGAGAAGAAGAAGGATCAAGGTAGTTGAGGTGATTGTCTTCCTCCTCGTTGTCGAGGGACGACGTGGAAGATGAAAGAGAAGGGGAAGATGGGAGAGGGCGAAGGTAGGACACGTGTCGAATGATTGGACGAGCCGATCGACTTTCCGACACCTCCGGTGCGAGACACACAGTGTTCACTCCGCTAGGACCGAGCTCGACCACGTGAGATTGCCCGAAGAATCGTGGCGCTAGGCTGCTAGCTTACCCTGGCGAGCACATTTCCTTACTTGCACTATCTCCCCTAACTTATACTGGGGCTGTGGTCCAGCGTTCCCATTTCGGGCCTCGTAGCTCCGGACCTGTCGTCCGTGGGCCATTTCAGTCATTCGTTGTCGTTTTCGGGCTAGTCGGGGAAGGGCCTTTTCCATTAATTCTAGGTGGCGTTGGGCCTTGTCTTTGACCGTTGCTCTAGTGGTCCGTCGCGGAAGGGTCGTTTCATCATTTAGGCTCGGCAAGGCTACACAGGCCACACTATTGGTCCCTAGTTGGAAAGGGGACAGGCCAGTGGACTCGTGGGGTGTCCCTCGATGAATAGCTAGGATATGGTCGACAATATCGGGCCAAGGCCTTGTATCTTTGGCCGCGATATTACGTTGTAACGTTGTCTTGATTACCCGGTTGGCGTTTTCGACTAGTCCGTTCGATTGCGACATATGAGGAGCAGTATTGCGAATCGAGATACCCTGTAGGACTAGACTCCTCAAGACTTCCCCTCGGAATTCCGCCCCTTTGTCAGTTAGGATTTCCTCGGTGTCTTGATGCATTCCGAAAAAACGGTTGACATACCGCGCGATTTCTGCCGCTTGTCGCGTCTTACACGAATACACCTCTGTCTATTTCGAAAAGTGACTATAATCCCCTTCACTCTCAATGTCTCTTCCCACCTGATCTGTTTCTCCACATGAATCTTATCCCATTTAGCCAATCTTGCTTCTCTCTATGATTCCCAGACTAGTTCTGAGATGGGGTGATCCTCAATCCTTCTTTCTGCCTCTTCCACTAATTTTCGACACCCCCTTTTTTTTTTCTTTTTTTTTTTTTACACAAAAGCCCTTTTTGTAAGGCCACTATCCCGGCAGTGGTAAGAGAACCGCCGGAATTGAGGTCTTGGTTGTTGTGCTGCTCCATCTATTGGTGGGGAGCGACACCTGCTGGAAACCACGTTCAGCGTCCCTTTAATACAATAATGCAGGTCAATGTTGAGGCTGTAGTCATTGTTTTATTCTACTCTGGAGCACCCTGTATCCCTTGGAGCTGCAAGTTGTCCCGTTCCCATTGAGGGGCTCATACTTTACAACTGACCCAGCTCCCACCTAGAAGTTGAAAACTGATCTTCCTAATACTACTCCTAGGTATCCACAGCCCCCCTGTATCATCTTGGTTGATCTATACTATCTATAAAAATTCTCAGATAAATGCAGACATTGTAGACGGTTCCTGCTATTATGACGTTATTCAATTATATTGTTTGTTGGAGTGATACCTGGCCAGACCGAACATGCTAGATGTGTGGCATCCTGGTACTGGCAACCAGTTGTGAGAAATGCTTTGCCGCCCCACAGTCAGTCGACCACCGTCCTGTTGTTGTTGTAGTTGCTTGTACGGATGCTGCTGAGACCAGGTCCCAATCTTGGGGCAGCCCCTGCCGAGGAACTTGCTCGATGTCGCTTGCCACCCCCATCATCTATGGAAAGCCATTACCGAGCTTTGTTCCTGAGCTGCATAGTGAGTTTCAGTCCCTGTATTGAGCAGACCACCAGTCATCGGGCTCCCTCCACTAAGCAAGATTCATAAACGACCGACCGAGTTCCATTGAGGGAATATCCCTCCATGTTTTTGCTTCATGGGAGGAGGGAGGTCGTGGCTGCACACTCCAAATGCGCCTCTCCCCTATCCCGGTATCTTTGTGTCAGAGTTATTTTTTGCAATTGCACATCTTCCTCTGGCAGATGATATGTACTGTTTCTCAACAGCTGTCAGTACATCACTCATTTCCCTTCTTACTGTATCTATGTGTAGAAGTTGCTTCACTTGACAACCCTTCCTTCCATTAACATATCGGGGATGGAGGGGGTAGGAGAGAGAGATGGGAGGAGGGGGGGGAAGAGGGAGAGGAGGTTGGGTGGGGGACAGTAGCAACAAGAGTAAACGAGGACGGTGCAGTAATCCTAATCCTTAGGGGAACTATAAGAATGTAAGTATGTAACTCTGTAAGTCTGTAAGTTCTTTGAGGAGGGGAAGCGATGTCATGATATAAGTACAAAGTTAGGTTGCAAGAAGGGGACCTGGAAGCAGTGGGCGGGTCTCCTTTGTCATAAAGGCTATGTAGTTCTCCATTGCTTCCAGTGGATGTTACTTCCGCCATCGAGTTCGGAAAATTTATGTTGCGGGTCCTGCCATAGCTACTGATAAGTTGTCTTCAGGGTTTCTTTAACATTAGGATCTTTCTCCTCCTTGTAATCCCGGACGAATGCTTTCCAGGCTTCTTGCATATGGGACCTGATTTCCTCTACTATTACTTGTTGGGCCTGCTGCAGGCCTAACTGATGTTCTCTTCTTTCGAATGAGCATCTGGCTCTCCAGGCCAGCATGAGGACCTGCAGTCTCATATAAGATAAGAGATTGGTCACGAAGGGGGATCATTGTGCCTGGAGCTGCTGTTTTTTGCCCAGTAATAGTAGCCCCAGGTCCCATTGGATATGCTCCCTTGTGAGGGAGTGGAAGGCAACATCCCAATAGGCAATGTTCCAAATTTGCCCTGGTAGGCTGCGATGCACGACGCAAATGGGTAACAATAACCCTTTTTGTTCCGGGTTTGTACGAGACACCAGCCAGTCAGGCGTGGGCAGGCAACGATGGAGGATTTGCCATTGAAGCGCTCTCTAATCGGTTGGCATGATCTTAGCAAACTTAGCCCAAGGCAAGTCGTCTATCATCTGTGTGTCCAAGGGTGAGTCTCGTGCTCACCAGGTGGCCAATGTCTGGGCGATTGATGGGGTGGTGCTTGAGGCCCTGTAACCCCCTTTGACTGTATAATCCCATATATGCTTGAGCTTATGGCCGGGTCACTCCCACTCTGCCGAGTCAAAAGGCAGTTTGGCGACCGGTGTCGTTGGTTCAAATGCGAAAAAAACTTCTTGTGAGTCCCCCACTACCCGCACTTGCATCAACCTCCCCCAGTTTTTGGTTCTATCTAGGTTCTCGTTTCTTAAAAGTTTGGAGAACCTAGCCATTGGCATCTGAAGGTCATATGCTTCTAGTGTGCATTGCCCATTGTCGTTTCGGCAGACTCTATACAGTGTCAGAGGGTGGGGGATGTCTGCGAATTTAACAACCCAGTCATCAACCCCGACTGTGGGGCCAATTTGGATGGCGAGTCGCCATGCAAAGGGGGAGGGCTTCCTTCAACCTGGTTTTCCTGTCTCCCACATTCTTGGCGTGTTTAAGTCTTAGTTGCAGTTATTCGGCTATTGCTCAGTCGTCTGCTAGTGGATCCCACAAGTCCCCCACTGTGAAAACTCCCCTTTTTGCCCACGTGAGCCAAGGGGAATTGTTTCTAATGCTAAAGGGGGTTTCGTTCTCATCCAGGACGTAGGGGTTCTCAAACAGGGGCTGCCTTCATATATCATGTCATTTGTTAGGGGGCTGTTTTTGTTGCGGCCCTCGCACCTCTCTTCTTCTTGATTTCGGTCCCACGTGAGGATTCTAGAGCAAATGTTGAGCACCCCAGATACAATGCTCACCCCCCCGTCGAACCACTCTGCTACAGAGGAGAAATCTTCCTTTGCTGTTGTTCTGTCCCCTTGTGGATACATTGCTAATGTGGTGGAAACACCACTGGTTGGCTATGACAAAAGGAGCCTTTAATTGGACTGACTCTTTGATGCTCACAGGAATACTTCCTGCATGCAAGAGTTATTCGTCTGGTTGGGGCTATGTAGCACTATGCTGCAGAGGAGTGGTAATAGAGGTTATTTGGGCTGCCAGAAATGCGAGGGTTTTTAGAGGAGAAGAGGTTTCAACAATTCAACAACGTTAGCAGATCAAGCAAAGTCTTAAAAGAATTATTCAGGCAGACTGGCAGAGAAATAATGTTATCTGGTTTCGTAAGACCTGGGCCTGCAGTGAAGGGTTGGCAACGCTAAATACAGATGGTCAGTTTTCCCTTTGCACGTGGCTGAAAGATACTCATGACTGAGTTCATGAAATAGAGGTATAGGAGTCGTTGTTAGGCTTTGTCCCTCACTTTTGGTCTCAAAGTTTTTTTCATCTGATATTTCCATCTTGAACCTTTGAGCTTCAGGTCGGTTCTTTGGAACGAATATAATTTTATTTTTTTTGGAAGAATTGTGGTGTTGTATTACAAATGGAAATAGAGGTCGAGAAAACCTCAACAAACAACCCAGAGGAAAAACTGGGGCCATTACCCATCTTAGGCTTGTGCAGAAAACCGGGTCCAGCGTCCCTGATACTTCCCAACTGACAACTCTTCCAAAACAAGTTTGAAGCACCGAATCATTTGAATACTTGATCACTCCATTCAGAAACACTTTACTAACTTACCTCCATAGCCCCATCTGACTTATACCTTGTATCTCAAAAACACCTCCTTACTCTCCCTACTGGAATCCAAACACAGTTCCACAATAGAATTTTGAGTTCTCTCTAAAACGACAGTAAAAGCACCGGTACCGACGGGCGGCGACCATACCTCTATTCCATCTATGATTAGATTCCCTTCCTGGGAGACAGAAGCCAACTTACCGTTTAGCACCCATGTATGCAGGAACCACAATGGACCTCTCTATTGCCAATCAGCCAAGATGATCAGTCGAATCTGGGACCTGATTGCCCTTTTGATTCCTCTGGGTGAGTGGATTTGTCTCTGAATAGTTTTTCGTTTCAAACTTGCCAAAGAATCTGCATAATGACCCCTCTACAGACCTGCGCCACGTACCCCCAACCAGAGTCATACGTCATTGCCGTACTGCTGCAGCCCGACCGAATCCACGAATCCGACCACGGAATCCCAGTCCCTCCCCACTTGGACCAATGCTTCTTCCACCACTGCCAAATCACTAGGGAGAAGGGGCAGTCAATCAAGAGGTGGGAGGTAGTCTCCTAGGCCCAATCACAACGCGGGCAAGCGGGATAAATTGTCATACCTTTTGACAATAATCAGAATGCTGAAGGGATTGACTGCATAGACTGCAACCACAAAAGGCTCATTGCTTTCTGGTCTGGTAACTTTTGCACCTGCCTCCAGAACTTCAAGAGTTTGTCTTCAGTAATTGGATCTGAAGGGAAGTCTTCCCACCTCTTGATGGCCAGGGCCAAGGGGGTGTTGGTCACTTTCTTCAATTGCAGGGCTCTCACTGTTTTTGTATTATACGGGATCATTGAAACAAAATCCCCAACTTTTTTCACATCCGACCAGCCATGCAAGTATGGTTCTACTTTAAAACAAGAGGTTGGGTGTTCTCCAGGACAAGACTCTTTCCCTTTGGGTCCCACAGAGATCCAAACCCTAGCTTCCATAGGTTTTCCTCCACGGAGATAACCTCCTCCCCTTTCCATTCCAGCAGGTTTTCAATCTTACTGTTGGCCCGTCGGGCCCATACTTGAACTTTAGTTCCTGCAGAGGTAGGAGAGTCCAAAATCCGCCAAAATACACTGGGGCTGGACGGCGAAATAAACCAAGAGTCAATGGTTGGGTGACGAGCTGAGTGAAGGTAGAGGGTCCATGACGAGGGGATGACGTTTTTTATCAGAATGAAATTGTGGTCCAAGTTATGCAGCCTAGGCAATTTCTTGTGGAGTGAGTCATACGTAATCCAGTCATTGACGGAATTGTCCCACAGATCCTTAATCTGGATCACTCCTTTAACCGTCCAGGTCTTTCCAAAATTCCCTCCCGAAGCATCCACCGGAAATACTTCCCAATCAAACTGCAGAATCCGAGGATTATCGAACAATGGCTGATTCAAAACTTCTAGGCGTGTGATTGGCTCCCTGAAAATAGTGGGGCGGAGTTTGTTCCACGCGTAGAGGATATGCCGCCTATGTGTCCGAAATTGGATTCAACGAGGGTTTCCTGTTGAACCCCCGTTACAACTCCGCGCTAAACCGCGTTAGAACAGGGTTCAACTCGACCCGCGAAATTTTTTTTCGCTGGCAAGAAATTAAAAAAAATATATATATATATATAAGGGTGTATATTTTTTTGCGCTCTACATCCCCATATTTTTATTTTTATTTTTTGAGCATTCAAATTATTTTTAAAAAATCAAAAACCTAACTAGACTCAAAACACATCGATTTTTTTTTTTTCTACATGTATTACCCGAAAAAGTAAGGAGACCTTGGTTCCCCTCCTCCTCTCCTTCAACCACCAGTGCCTCGCCCAGCTATCAAGTCCGAGGCTCGGACTACAGGTAGCCCGATCATTCCCGAGCCTCGGAAAACCGGTAGTGCATTAAAAAAA
>BFEA01000004.1:4549485-4565229 GCA_003427395.1 Chara braunii
ATGCCTCACTCTGCCTTGAAGCTTCTTGGTGTAGCTCCTGTCTCTTATACACATCTAGATGTGTATAAGAGACAGGTACAATGCAAGTCATGTCTATTCAAACAAGGGATGTGTCTGTACGTGCAGTCAATGTGTCTGTTCGTGCAGAAAGAGTGTCTGTTCGTGCATTGGGTGTGTCTGTCCAGCAGAAGTCAAAGAGTTAAGTTCCAGTCCGTATTCGAATCAGAAGGAAAGTCTAGATTCAGATTGGGAGTCCAAAATCAAGGCCTAAAGGCCGCAGCAGCAGCAACCCCTGAAGGAAAGGGATTTGGGACACATACACAGAGGTTGGGATTGGGAAAGGACCAGGACAGGCAAAATTCAGACCTCGCCAGGGGAGGCCAGCACTATAAGAAACGAGGCAGCCTCCCCCACAGGCAGATTCCCATAGGCATTGATGCGTGGAAGTGTTGAGGCACTTGTGCGCTATAGTGCTGGGAGAGGCGCTGGATGAAGAGGCGCTAGGAAGAAGGGGAGGCTGGGCGCTGGCTGCAGGGAAGCCATAGCTGCGCCAGCCTATGTTAGTAGTAGCAGGGTTAGTCAGTAGTGGTGTATCAGTGAGTGACATTCAGAGTAGATCTTCGTAGATGAGAGTGTGCATGCATAGTGTAGGGAAGAGAACCAAGACAGAGTTATTGAGAGAGAGAGCAAGAGAGAGAAAAGCAGGGAGTGAGTCTGGATATGGTGAACACTTACCTGTTGGCGCCACACCTGTGATCTGAGGAAGGGCATTGGCTGAGCCAGGTCCCATGCTGTTGTATGACGAGGGGGACCTACCTTTTGTTGGCGCTGAACTCTGGAACTCATGATACTCTTTGTATTAAGTGACATTGATAATATAAGCTGCGCTACTTGGTGCTTATCTCATCTCAATCTGGTTTTGTGTGAGACCACTTTGTACGTGTGATGACATGTATGCATGCGGTTTGATGCTCTCGAGCAAGCTGTGAACAGTCAGGTTCCTTGCACTTTGCTCGAGAGTAATTTGGATCCCAGGACCAGACTAAAGGAAGGCCTTGGAGAGAAGCTTCAGACAGAAAGAGACTCAAAAAGAAATAGTAGCAGAGGTTGGCGCCTAAGGTGCCGAGGTCGCACCTCACCCCAAGCAGGTCGCTGCTGTCTCGGCTTGGTCAAACAACTGCACTGAAAGGACAACTGCCGACTTACAACAGGACAATCCAGGACGCAGTCGCACTTTCGACAGAAGCTCTAGCTACGGCCCACTTTCGAAACAAGAATAGCCCTGGAGCTCCTAACTGCAAAATAGGACAAAGTTACTGAGATTTTAGTTGGACTAGTCACCCGACGACAAATATCACAAAGTGTGAGCTCAAACAGACAGAACAGCTTATGAACTACGAGAATGGACAATGTTACTCCGATTCTTTTTTTTTAAGCTTATCACCTGTTGACAAATGTCACAAGTGTGAGATCTAACAAACAGAGAAGCTCTGGACAATGTTGCTCCGATTGCTTTTGAGCTGACCTGTGGATGACGAATGTCACAAAGTGGGAGCTCTAACAGCTAGAACAGCTCTAAATTGCCAGAGAAGAACAATGTGGTCCTCACCTTGTTCGAACCGACCAATGAACCACGCAACTCTGATTAGTTGCCGGGCTGAATGTCAGATACAGCAGCTTGTGTTTCAAGCGCAATGAGATCGACCCTTACACCGAAGCGCCTGAGTGTGATGTAGCCGCCCCCAGAACCCTGGCATGGATGACAAATGTCACAAAGTGCAAGCTCATACAGCTAGAACAGCTCCAAAGTGCGAGAGAAAAACAATGTGGTCCTCACCTTGGTCGAACCGACCAATGAACGACGCAGCTCTGATTAGTCGCTGAGCTGAATGTCAGATACAGCAGCTTGTGTTTCGAGCGCAATGAGATCAGCCTTTACACCGAAGCGCCCGAGTATGACGTAGCCCTCCCCCGAACCCTGGCACACACTGGTGGATGGAATGAGCACTAACCTCGACTGAGCTGAGCAGATCCAAGACCATTGTATGACGAAGATGGCATCTGTTCTCCATTGGGCTGAACCTAATCCTCTCCTCATGATGAACAATCCCCCTTGCACCTCCTACAGAAGCATGTTCTTCAAAAAGAAGTGTTCAGCTGTTTCGAGTGCGCCTGGTCTCCAAAGCTCCCCTTGCTGCAGCTTGTTTTCCGGCACTCTTAGCAAATAGGGTCCTCCCCCTTCGAACGTGCAATGGCGCTCTCCCTCTCTCTGTCGAGCCGTGCCACCTCATGAGAAAACACCCATCACTTCGTCAGTTTCCGCCAGAGCAGCAAGGCGGCTCATCCCTCGAGTCCACCGTGCACTCCCGTGCTCCCGTGAACACGAGCGCCCTATTTAAGAACCACGAGCACTTCTACAGAGGGCTCCGTGTGCTCTCATCTGCTCCTTCCACGTGCGAGGCGCCCTCACTCCCTGTTTGCTCCCCATCCCTGGAAATGTCCTCAGGCTTTTTCCCTACGTGAGAGCCAGGATCCCTTTCCCATGCTCCCTTCCCCCACGGTGTGCACGTACATGCCCTCCTTCTTCGAGAGCACATCCAGCGCAGCACCTCTCCAACGCTAGTGCCCGCTCCAAACGCCTGTCCCTGTCTTCAGTGCCTCTGTGCCATTGATTGCTCCCCTCGAGCACTCTTTTGTGCACTCCCCCTACATGCTCAAGCTCTCCCTGGGCGATCAAACTTCGTTCCTTCTCCTGTTTCCCCTTCACTGCCCACCTTCGACCTGGACCACAACCTCACTTCGGAATCTGCCCCTGGAATCTCTCGACTGGCTCTGCTCTTCCCCTTCCGTCTGATCTCCCCCCACCTCTCTCTCCACCTTTCGTTTTCTCCCTCTCCCTTGATCCGTCCTCTCCCATTCACTAAGACCTTTTGACTGCAGCCCAGTGGCCGCTGCCTGTCTGCAGATCTTCGTTCCCTCCTTTCTTCTCAGTGCTGTATGATACCCCCCTTCCACCATCTGATCCGTTTCTTTGCGCTTCACCCGACTTCCTTTCCTCTCGGCGCACACGCTCTTCCTCTGCTCCCAAGATCCAAACGCGTGCGGGCCAAAGAAATGCCCGGATGTTCGCTAACACAGTTCTCAGAAGCGCCCATGTAGCTCTGCCACTAGGTCCCTCCTCCCAGCCTGGACCTCCCTGCCTCAAACCACCAGTATATGGCCCAGAGAAGCTTGAGAATCAAAATCTGCACATTCCGAAAAGTTCAGAGGCTCAGGGCTACTGGACCAAAATGGCATGGTGCACAGGGGGAATCCACCTCCGCAAGAAGAGGCTCGAATGTCTGGTGGTTTACTGGTCCTCTCCTCTCCAGTGGTCCGACTGTCCCCCCCTCGGTTCTCCGTCTGCAGGGGCCTTCTGCTTTGTGCTTTCCATGTCAGACCTGACCTGGTCTCCTCTCTGTGCTACGTGCCTTTACTACCTTCATGACGATTCCACTTGTGCTTCAACTGATGCCTTCCCCCCTGCCAGGTGGGCTGTTGAATCTCCTGGAAAAAATAAAAGGAAACTAACCCGTCTTTCCCCTTCTTTACAAGTCAAATCCTCTCCTTTCCTTTTCTCCCGAACACAAGCTCACGGGCCTAGAACAATGAAGAACAACTGACCGATTGCCAGGCCCCAAAAGAAAACAGACGGGGCTTGGCTCCCTTGCAGAAGTTTGACAGACCCGCCTTTTCAAAGGTAAGCGCCCATCTTTTCTGCAAGGAATATGAGCAAGAGCGATATACAGAAAACCAATTTGCAAAATCACACAGATGTCCAAGTACTCATGTACAAGCAGAGAGCGCAAATGCATCGAGATTCCATCCAGATAAGAGCAATACAATGAACTCACGAGCCAATGTCAAAGCCCTCAGGCCACACCAACACCGTATCCAATGTCGCTCCTACTCTGTCTGGCACCCAGCGCCCAGCCTACACTACTTGCCTATCCTACTACACCAGTGTTCACGAAACAGGCTCACTTCGACCTTGAAGATCAATGTACATGACGTCAACACCATAGGTGACCTTCCTCATGCACCAGGTATGTATCTCGTCTCTCCTCATCACCCCTGATTTCCCACAGTGTGCATCCTCAACATCCAAAGACCACCATCGCCATCCAGACCTGCGCCCAGCAGCCCGGCTATGCCATGCGCCCACTCCCCAGCAGCGCACCTCACACCCCAGCACCCGTGCGCGCGACCCAGCCGGCAGCTTCGTGCAAAACACGAAGTTGCAACGCAGCAGCGTGGCCGCATTGCGTGCCTAGACCAGAATGAGCTGCCCAGCGATGCTCACTTTCCTATATGGAAAGTGAGCTCAGCCTTTGCTGCCTCTGGGCCTGGCTGGGCGAGCATCCAGTAGCTTCCAGTCAGGCTGCAATGCCTGGGTCCAGGCCCAGTTGCAGTTACGGGCCTGGGCTCTTTACAGTTGGGCACTTCCAGGCAGTCCATGGGCCTCCACATGTTTACTGTGATCCCATTGGCTCACGGCCACTTTGTGCGGACAATGCTGCAATCTCATTGGTCCATGGTTGTTGTATGATGTGTCGGCCTCAGAAAGCACAAGCCCAGGGTCTTAACTGTGCGGGGCCCTGGGCTCAACTGCCCGTCAAGGCTGCAACTTCCGGAAAGAGCCTGGAGAGGCTCACGTTGCTCTGTAACCAACTGGCATGCTGCAACTGTCTGATACCCACATATGAAAAAATGTCAAATATTGGCCTCTTGTGAATATTCAGGCCCGCCTTCACTTAGGGCAGGCACAGGGCTTGCTGAGGGCCTCTGTCCAGAACATGTGCATGTCTGTTAAGGGCTCCGCGAGGGCTCATTCCCCGCACATATACGGCCCCTTTAGGGTGATCACACTGGCCTGTACCCAGGCCTTGGCACATATTGGCAGGCCCACCTTCACGTAGGGCGGGCAAGGCCTTTCCCAGCACTGCCGAGGGGTCAAATCCTCACATTTCCATTTTCCGCCTCCTCTTTACCTTAACGGCAGTCAGCCCTGCTCGCACGAAGGCCAAGCCCTCCTATCTTGGTCTCATGCAATTCCATCCCCCAGAAAATTGTCATCTCTTCACATGCAATCCAACGCCCCCCTCCAGTCTAGAACCATCTCTCTCCTCCCTGCCTCTTCTGCGGCCTCCCCCCCCCCCCCCCCCCCCCCCCCCCCCCCCCCCCCGTCTCATCTCACAAATACACAAACCTGAGAGCACATGGCAAGGTACTATGGTACAATCACATGCTCCTTAGACACTGTCCGACACCTATGCACCACACACACTGCCACACTTTCTCCTTCCAACTACCCAGGTACATATGCACACGCACCACTCATTTTGTTGACATGCACATGCGTTTTGCGCGCACACACACACACCCATGGCCAACCACTCTGAAACAAAAACAACCATGCCTGTTGGTGCCTCCATGGGCACGTGTGGGTTAGCCACCCCCGACAAGCATGAGACCTGCTCCATACCAGATCTCCCTCATGACCTCTTCTTGCTTAACCCTACCCGGTACTAGCTATGGCACCTGCCTCCTTCTTAACTCCTATCTGTGGCTATGGAGCCTCATCCTCCCGATGTTCACTTGCAAAGGCAGTGCTGGACAAGGCAGTGCTCAATGCTTAACTATTGGTACCAGCATGGGAAGAAATGAACAAGTCAATGCAGTATAAGTGCTGAGGTTACACTCTGACTAGTCAGGGCCTTGACCAAGCAGACGGATGACATGCAGTGCATTGAAGGCCCAGATTGATACTGCAAAATGCATGTGAGGCAAGGCTGGCTGCAGCGGGGCCTGGATGCATCTCAGGGAAAAGTTTGCTTCGACTCTGGTCAGCGTTGAATGGCCCAGATCTGCCTGGGAGAATCTTTTGACTCTCGACTTTCTCTTATGCGCCTGGTCAGCTTGGGAGGTCTGGGCCTGAAAAGACTCTTAACCCTTCATTTTGGCTGACTAAGATCCTGCAGACTGACTGATTGATCGCTAGACTCTTGGACGAGAGCTGACCTTTAGGGCTATAGCCCCACAGGCACTGTGATAGTGCTAAGAAACATGATCCTGGCAATCTTTATTACCATATCCATTTCCTCTAAGAGCAAGCATTGCAAAAGTGGTTCCTGGCTCCACATCTATAGATCCGTACTTTTGGCCCACAATGGAAAAATAGGAGATAAAACTGTAAAAAGGAGTTGTCCTTAGGTGACCATGTGAATGAAGGAATGCCTCCCAAGTTTGATTTTCTGTTCAGGGAATGCAGAAGCCTGCATACATCATTTTGCAATCTTGGGACTCTTCAGGAACTCTGGCGTGTACTAACTTTCAGGTCTGTCATTTTTCTTGGTCGGTGAAAAGCGACCCAAAGCAACACTTGCATGCACAACTTAGTCTGTCAGGAAGGAGAAGGGAAGATGGAAGCAACACTGTCATGCCTGTCAAGTGATGCAAAGCCTGACAGAATCTGTATACTATTTGCTTGCCAGGACGCCTCTACTTTCTTGGAGAGGGCGTTGTTAAGGACGAAGTGACAGCAGTACAATGGTTCAGGAAAGCTGGTACGGATCCCTACTGTGGCTCGAACTCAAGTGCCCGAAGAGATTCACTCATATTCATTGCTTTTCTCGATTTATGTGTGTCATCCTTGCTCAGGGGCCATGCTGATCTTCTCTGTATTGTTCCAATTTTAACTGATGTCCTGGAGGACACTCATATTCATTGTCATTTGTTGTGCCATTCTCATTTATTCTTATCAGCAAGGAAGTTCGGCCAGTGATTGTCCTTTTTCATTAGGTTACCAGCAAGAGAATCCAGGAACACACAATGAGATCTGTGCAAAGGATTGGGTTGGCGGGGGGCAGGGGGGGGCGGTGCAGTAGAGGGAAAGAAAATTTAAAGAATTTTGAAATTAAAAGAAGTTTTTTTTTTTTTTTGGTGGTCTGCTAGTGGGAGTGATAAGAGCATCTCTCTCTAGTGGCCCTGCCCGTAGATGCTACGCTCTACTGGTGGGGAGCAGCACCTGCTGGAAACCGGGTCCAGCATCCCATTGCACAATCTGTCCATTCTTTCCCCGGGGCCATTACCCGGTTTCGGCTTCTGGCCACCCCCTCCTACACAGATCATAACATCCTGACAGCTGGGCATCCTCCTCAGCCATCCATGGCCGCCAGATAAACCGAGGCATCGCTGGCTGTGCTCTGACTCCTTGGTTCCTCTCAGCTGCTGCTGCCGCCATACCACTGCAGATCCATTATCGACTACTGGTGGGGAGGGAAGAGGTCCGGGAACTCCGAAGGAGGAAGCATCATGCAGATGCAAATGTGCGGAACATCGGGAAAGGCAGATGCTGACAAGGATCCTGCTTTCTCACCTTTATTGCTTCAAACTTCATGCATGCATCACCCGCAAGATCCACACGAAATCAGCAAAGATTCACATGGCATGAGCACAATTGCAACTTATTTGCAACTTGAAGTGATGCTCACAGAGTTCTCAAGGTTTGTGGCTATTGCCGCCAGCATGCATTTGCGTGAATGCCCTTGCCTCTGTGTAGGCCAAAAAGGCAACGGGTCTGTCATGCCCGGCCTGGTGCACACACACGCGGTATAGATTCGAGAATACTTCAATTCGATACGACCGCCTATGGGTGCACCTATTTGGCGGGGTCTCACTGGATCAAGTGACCAGTTTCCCCTGTGGACTTCCACGAGGAAAACTGGTCAAAGAAGAAAGAAAAATCAGAACGTGTGAAATCGTTCGATTTGGCATTTTAACATTCAGTGAATCAGAATGTGTGAAATCATTTGATTTGGCATTTTACTATTCAGTGTGCTAAATTCAAAACAAAACTGCCTTCATAACGAAGAAATTCCACTAGCGTGTAGTTTTGTGGGTTTCTTTTTAATAAAGGTTTATTTAGTCAAAAAACTTTTGGCGAAACTTCAAGGTCACGTTTGAAGCAAAAGAAAATCTGTTGTTTCGGAATCAGAACAACTCATGAGTTATCAAGAAGCTCTGGTGTCAGAGTTCTTGAAACAACATGAATTACGTAATATTAGTTTGTGTTCAAGTATGCAAATGATTGGAAAACAAGAAATGTGCCTGATTGAGACGAGATACAGGATGGCATCCGCATGTTCCGATACACGTGTGCAATGACAAGAGATCTTGGAGAGAGCAAATCACACCACACCAGGTGAGAGAATACACAGCAGAAGCACTGAAAACCAAAAGTAGAATTGAAATTAATCAATTCTGATTAATACCCTGCTCCCTCCGGCAAATCAACGCATTGTTTTTCCCAAGAATCCCAACCATGTTATTAATACCCAGGAATCAATTATTTCCAGCCCGGTTTGGGCATGGCCACAGGAAACCCCGACATAAAGGGCTGGGGTAAGGTTGGGGGGGGGCCGGGCGCAGAGGCGGGGGAGAGGAAGCGATTCTGGCGTTCTTTTACCTTGGGAAGGTCCTGACAGTGATGCTCCCATGCTCGAGCTCAACAGGAAAAGTAGGCCCACCCCTGATGCCTTGGTTCCTGCGTGAGCAAATCGTTAACTTGACTCAGATAAGTGTAAGTTTAGGGTTTAGACTCGTGTGTTATGATCCTGGCTAATTTCGAAGTACACATTCATCAGATAGTACAATGCCATCCAATTGCAAAAGAAATGAATGAACTTGAGAGGAGTGAGAGGGTAAGAAGAAGAAGAAGAAGAAGAAAGAAAGAAGAAGATGATGTACACCAGCATAGACAAGTGATAAAGCTCTTCCTCTTCGCCAGTCCTCTCCTCCTCTCTTATTCACAGAAGAAATAATAATAGAATGTTGAATGGCTGAACCCGAATCAATGTCCGGATCCCTCTTCTACTGCAGGTATCACTTGAGGTCCACCATAGCCATGGCCGCCTCCCTCACTCTTCACTCTCATAGGCCGAGGCTATGGCGGACTACTAGGCCTTGCCCAGATGCYCAAAGGACAACCCAAAGCAGCWATGGCTGCTCTRGCTCAGGCCGCCATGCCTSACTCTGCCTYGAAGCTTCTTGGTGTGGCTCAACCCCAGCTGGGGCCTTCCTGGTGCACCGCCCACCAAGGTGATGAAGATGGCTGCCACCGTAGCCAGGTAAGTACCTCTGGCGCTCCTCCCTAGCCCTGTCCTTCTTCCTCCTCCGTGTCCTTGCTCCTTCCCCAGCAGCGCTCCAACCAGTGTCGCCAAACTTGCTCACCGACACTGAGGCTGGGCTCTTCGCCTGGCCTGGAGATGTAGTGGCCTGCTTGCCTCTTGGGCGGTGACTTGCAGGCCACTCGGCCTTCCAAGCAACCGGTACCTCCTGCCTTCCGGAGGGAAACATCATTGCAGACTCTGATATTGCCCGTTCAGGCCCTAGACTCAGACTGGTTGGACTGGTACCCGCCTAGACCTAGCCTACAACTACTGGCCTCAAAAAATGCCACTTTTGTGTTCTTCTGCTCTGCCTTGAGTACCCGGCACGTCTACCTCTTCAGAGTGTGGTACCGGCGTACCTGCTACTTGAGTGTTTCCCCTCTGCTTCAAGTGTTGCGGGCCTCTTCTCCCGCCACTTGAGTGTTTTCCCCCGCTGCAATCCTCAATGTCACAGCCACAAGTAAGTACCGTCCTTGAGGGCCCAATGAAGGCACAAGTGCCCTTGCATTCACACACACACTCAAGCCATCAAGCACTCAGACAGACATGCAGACCAGCAAGCGTGCACACACACAGACTTAGAGAACTTAGTCGCGAGCGGGAAACTCAGTAAGGCATTCAGTCCGTGGGCAAAACTCAGAAATCAGCTGTGTGTCTCAGTCCGTGTTTGGTCAGGACATCGCACTACCCCCCCCTTAAGAGCGAGGTCGCTTCGAGCGAGTAACTCGATCTGAGTCCTCGACAAACGCGTCGTAAGCAAACAAAGCAAAGAGATTTGGGAAGTTCTCTGTCGCAGTGAGCTTTGCAGAGATTTTAGGTACAACATCAGAGGCGATTTGTCCTTCATAGGCTTTAACAACGCGAGTTGCGCTGCGCAGCAGTTCCTTTTTGGAAATCCAATATAGATCGTCCAACGGGTGATACATAAAGTGAACCTGATATTGTCTGTTACATCCCTTCCCTACGTGCTGTTTGATTCCATCTATCTCATGACCGCCATTGATCGCACGAGGAATCACGTCTTCACGGTAGTTGGACTCAGCATCACGGTGTATACATAGTTTTGATGCATGAAAGACGGGGTATGTGCGCAGATGAGGCGGCTTAACAACTGTGTATGAAGGGCCGCACTCATCCTTGCCAATCACATCCAGAACTTCCCACGGACCGTAATAGAGCGGGAGAAGTTTGTGTGACACTCCCTCGTCTTTTGAGAATTCAGACATCTTGACCTAGACGCAACTAGCCACTTCAATATCTGAAGGTTTGCGCTTCTTGTTTGCATGATGGATCATTGCATGTTGTCGCTTGGTCATTGCTGCGATGGCAACTTTGAGCAAGCGATCGTACTTGGCACTGAAACCAGGCCTGCCTGACGTTAGACCAGCTGGCTGTTCAGGAATAAGTAGGAGAGAGGATTACGAATCTGCCAACCGAAATGCAGCCTGTTCGGCGTCATGCCGGTGGAAGAATGGATGGAGTTGTTGTACAACCCCTTGACTGAATACAATTCTTCATCCCATGTTTCCTGATCCGGAAGGATTAAAGCGCGGAGAAGTTGGAACACAGTCTGGTTGATCTCCTCAGCCAAACCGTTGGCTTCGGGATGTCAGCCAGATGTCATGAATAGTTTGAGGCCAGGGAGTTGGCACGTGAGGTCCTTCCATTCGGTACTTACGAAGCGCGGGTCCTCATTATTCACAAGAGTTTTCGGCGTTCCGAACTGCAAAATGTACTTCTGTTTGAACTCACGGATCACCAATTCAGTTGGGGGATGAGATGGCAAAGGAATTAGATTAAGGAATTTTTTAGAAAAGCAGTCAACAATCACGATTACTTGCGAATAACCATTCTTACTTACCTTTCCCATGTCGGTGAAGTCGATAGAGACAGACTCCCCGGGTCCATCGGGAATGGGAAGGGGTGTAAGTAGCTACACGGACATTTGTCTACATGGTTTGATTCGTGGACATCCTTGACACTCAGCCACAAACTTTTCAGCAAATCCCTTCATACCAGGCCAATCAAACTGTCTCAATAGATTTCCGTACGTCTTTACCATGCTCAAGTGTCCACTTTGGCCATGAGCCAAATCCAAGAAGTGCATGCGGAGAGGCTCATGGCTGGGCACACACAAATGGTTGTAATTTCCATAACGTCGGAAAACTAGTCCTCCATATTCGTGAAAATCAGGCTGACTGTTGGGGTCAGCGTGCAACTGCTCAAGAATGGGACTAAGGTCCGGGTCCCTGGCAATGTGTTCTACGATCTCCTCCTTCAGTTTCTTTTGAAGGTCGTAGGAATTCACAAGGCCAGTCCTGTACTCGGGTTGGCGAGACAATGCATCGGCAACTCGATTATAACAACCCTTTTTATGTCTTAGCTCAAAATAAAAAATGTCGATCTCATGGAACCAACGAAGTAATGTGGGGGATAGGGTGGTTTGATCTGTGATCCATTTCAAAATCTTATGGTCATAATACTTCGAAGTGGCGTCCCGAAAGATAGTGCTTCCAATGATCCAAAGCCATACACAAAGCACAGTGCTCACGCATGTAGGTGGAAGTGGCTACCTTTTCGCTGGGCATGCGTTTGTTGTAGTACTCGAGCGGCTGCAAGTCATCTTGTTGCAGTAGTGCGCCAATTCCATATTGGCTAGCATTCGTAGTGACTACGAATGTTAGTTTGGAATCTGCAATGCGGAGTACAGCGTAACTTACCAAGGCCTCTTTCAAGGCTTGAAATGCAGTCTCACATGTTGCATCCTAGACATACGGTACATTCTTACTTGTGAATTGGGATAGCGGTCGAGCAACAACAGAGAATCGGGGTACAAACTTTCGATAGTACAATGTGAGACCAAGGAAAGAATGCAGTTCGTGGATGTTCGCGGGTTGAGGCCAGTTGCGTATGACCTCAACCTGGTTGCCTCAGGCTCGAGGCCTGCAATAGATAACCGATGCCCAAGATAGATGACGTTATTCCTCCCAAACTCAAATCTCTCTAAGTTGAGATGGAGTTGCGTTTTTTGAGGATGGTGAACACTTAGTCAAGGTGTTGCATGTGTTCCTTGATGGATTTGCTGAAGATCAGCGTATCATCGAGACACACCACCACAAACCGATCGATCTGTTCATGGAGGACCTTGTCCATAAGGCTTTGAAAGGTGGATGGTGTGTTCGTGAGGCCGAAGGGCATTACGGTAAATTTGTAAAGCCCATTCTGTGTCTTGAAAGCAGTTTTGTGCTGGTCCGTAGGATCGACTTCAATCTGGTGATAGCCAGACTTGAGATCGATCTTGGAAAAAACCTTGCACCCACCTGCAGCATCAAGCAAGTCATCTATGCATGACAATGGGTATGCATTCTTTCTGGTGATGTGGTTTAGACCGCGATAATCAATTCTCGGAAGTTATGGCCGAACCACGTGGAGTTCCCACACGATCGGTCTGACACACAATCGAGTTGGTCGAGGGTGTTGTTCCTCCAAAGGGCTGCGTGTACCGAATGGGATCCGACAAGTTGGAGGAATTCCAACAACAAATGATCGACAAGGGTTGGATCAAACCTAGCGAATCTGAATTTGGTGCACTTGTTTTGTTTGTCCCTTAGAAAGGAGGCAAGCTCCGTATGTGTGGGGGCGAAGGATCAGCAAATGGGTCACCTAGATCAGGTCACATATTACGAAGAGAGGCGACCAAATTTGAAGTAGAGTCGTTTGGACTAGTAGAGGGTAGAGAAGTAAAAGTGTTAAACATAGACTCATTAGATGAAGTACTAATGGTACTAGCTGCAAAAGTAGATGGCACATGAGTACGGCGAACAGAGGCAACATACATTTGTTCATCCTCTTTGTGCTTGTGCCACTTTTTGCAGAACTGCATGGCATTGAGAAAAGTCACTAGGGACTCGTGCTTCTCATCCAAGAGGAGGGGAAACTCGTTCCCTTGAGCATCTTTGACCATGAAAAGTGGCTCCTTCCACTTGGTCCATTCGCGTTTGGACTGCAGCCAGCCGAAGCCAAGGACTGCGTCGAAGGGACACTTGTCAAGGACATAGAAGTTCAAAGCGTGGTTGTCTGTCTTGTCCTTGTCAAAGCTAGTGTGCACACCTTTGATTGCATTCGTAGATGAGACAACCTCTTTGTTGCCTACTTGAGTCCGACAAGGGTTCTGGACAACCACTTGCGTATTCCGTGTGGTGACGTTGTCGGGCGACCGAAGGCCAGTCGGTCGCCCTAATATCGGCAGATTGACCCTTAGAAAAGTTGGCTGAGAAAGAATCGGCAGGAACTTTTGTCCGACCGGTTGGGAAAAATTAGGGGTACCTCGAGCACCCCAAAAATTAGAGATGACGACTGYTGAGACTAGCCCTAGAAATTGACGAGAGGGCCTACCTCTTCCACCGCGCTGAGGCCTACCTCTTCTCCGCCAACTCTGAGCCCGTTCCGGGAACGACTGGCCGTGGGAAGGTGATTTGAGAGTGGGCTTTGGTAAGGCCTTTTTACGCTGTCCAACTGACGCGAAAATGGGAACTCAGATTTTTTTAATTAATTCAAAAATAAAAATGGGAAAAAAAAAAAAAAACAATAGAAAAAGAGAAAAAAAAAAAACGGATATTCTTTTTTTTAATTTAATTTGCTTGGTATCTAATTTTAATGGAATCACCCTCATTATTTGGTGTTTCCGGCAATAGAATTAAAAACAAGAAAAGAGATCAAAAGCAATAAAAAGAAAAAGAGAAAACAAGGGATTTTGATGTTTTATTGAATTTCGTCGGGAACCATTTTTGATGAAAATCCTTTTAATTTCATTATTTATGATATAGAATTAAGAAATAAGAAAAATAATTAAAATAATAAAAGGGGCGAAGGATCCAACGATTATTTAATATTTAACTAATTTTTAAATTAATTGTTCGCGAGTAATTTTGACCCGGGGTTATTTATCTATTCATCTTCCGACGGTTCTCTCATTTTCTGACGATTGAGATTTGCTTGTGTGACTTACCAGATTTCCCTGATTTCTACTCTCACCGCAGTCTGTGTTATATGAGTGACGGACGGCGTGGTTTTACCGCTATGTTGCTTGACTGGGCCCCACGGCTCCTTTGCGTCGGTGTGATCGCCGCTTCGGGTTGGAGGTATGGTTCGGGAGGTTTGGTACTACTACGAAATTCTGACATCCTACGGTATTTGACACATTTCAGGCACGGCATTGGGCTGACATCAGTGTGGTACACGCTTGTGAATTAACTACTGGTTCGGGACAGGTTCGGAACTATCACGGCGCTGCGGCATTGTACGTCACTCGACATATTTCAGGTTCTGATTTGGTTCAGCATTGGCACGACACGGGTTCCGTCGACTCCGGATGATCATTTCAGGTTCGACACTGGTATGAAACGGATGCTGGTACGAGTTGGCGCAGTTCTGGGTTCRGYGCTGCAAGCTAGCGTTTAATTTCAGGTTCGGCGCAGGTACGGTTTACTAATGCGGCTCGATTGCTGCCGATATGGCAACTGTACCAGGCCTGGATCTACGCCACAAGGGCCGTTGTTGGGCCTGTTGTTGGTCCCATTGGTACCGGACCAAAGTCCTGTTCACCGGACCTGGATCTATAGTCCAGGCCAACAAGTGGTACCGGGGCAGTTGCTGGTACCGGGCCAGCAGCTTTACCTGTTTCTTTTCGGGCATGGGCCTGCCCACCCGGGTACCAGTTCAGCTGGTGGCTCAAGGGAGCAGCCTGTTGGCAGCTATACAAGCAAGGGTTCTGACTTTGGGAGGGGACCGCGCGCATGGCGTACGCCGCCCACGGGGAAGGGAAGAGAAGCTAGCATGGAGGAGCAGCGCGGACTGGACTGTGTGCCTGGCATACACAGTCCACACAACCCCTTCGACCCGGGATTGGAATGGCCCAGTTGAAGAGTATGGCGAACAGAGGAGACGGTGCGCAGCGGGCAAGCGACCGCAGAGCACGGACAGCGRACGRCATCGAGCGAAGTGAACGTACCTGTTCGTGAGGCACTCTGGTTCAGTGCTGGTCATGGTCAACGGTAAGTATGGCGGCAGAGAGAGAGTGAGAGAGAGAGTGTGCAGAGTGTGCGAGAGAGACACTGGGCAGTGTGTGAGTGTGAGGGAGAGAGAGAGTGTGCAGTGTGTGTGAGAGAGAGAGACAGCGAGAGAGAGCAACTGTGCAGGCAGTGGGAGAAGAGAAACTGTGCAGTATGAGAGAGAGGGACTGACAGTGTGCAGTGTGAGAGAGAGGGACTGTGCAGTKTGAGAGAGAGGGGTTGTGCAGTGAGTGAGAGAGTGAGTGACTGTGCAGTGAGTGAGAGAGTGAGTGACTGAGCAGTGAGTGAGAGAGTGAGTGACTGTGCAGTGAGTGAGAGAGTGAGTGACTGAGCAGTGACTGAGAGAGCGAGTGACTGTGCAGTCAGTGAGAGAGAGTGAGTGCTGCTGAGAGTGAGAGAGAGTGAGTGCTGCTGTCAGTGAGAGAGAGTGAGTGCTGCTGTCAGTGAGAGAGAGTGACTGCTGC
>BFEA01000004.1:4575110-4587262 GCA_003427395.1 Chara braunii
GCCCTCTCTTCGCACTTCCCTTACATCTCTTGAAAGTTGAAAGTCGCCAACTGCGTGAAACTTCAGCATGCTCCCCTTGACCAGCACTGAACCGCAGCGCCTCACGAACAGGTACGACCCACCACCATCTCCGCTGCAGTCTCCTGGTCCGTTGTTCTGAGACACTCGCTCGTTGCATGCTCTGCGGTCGCTTGCCCACTGCGCACCGTTCCCTCTGTTCGTCATACTCTTCAACCGGGCCATTCCAATCCCGAGTCGAAGGGGTTGTGTGGACTGCGTACGCCAGGCACACAGTCCAGTCCTCACTGCTCCTCCATGCTTGCTTCTCTTCCCTTTCCCGTGGGCGGCGTACGCCATGCGCGCGGTCCCCTCCCAAAGTCAGAACCCTTGCTTGTATAGCTGCCAGCAGGCTGCTCCCTTGAGCCACCAGCTGGACTGGTACCCGAGTGGGCAGGCCCATGCCCGAAAAGAAACGGGTAAAGCTGCTGGTCCGGTACCAGCAACTGCCCCGGTACCACTTGTTGGCCTGGACTATAGATCCAGGCCCGGTGAASAGGCCTCTGGTYCGGTACCAATGGGACCAACAACARTCCCAACAACGGCCCTTGTGGCGCAGATCCAGGCTTGGTACAGTTGCCATATCGGCAGCAATCGAGCCGCATTAGTAAACCGTACCTGCGCCGAACCTGAAATTAAACGCTAGCTTGCAGCGCCGAACTCAGAACTGCGCCAACTCGTACCAGCATCCGTTTCATACCAGTGTCGAACCTGAAATGATCATCCGGAGTCGAAGGAACCCGTGTCGTGCCAATGCTCAACCAAATCAGAACATGAAATATGTCGAGTGACGTACAATGCCGCAGCGCCGTGATAGTTTCGAACCTGTCCCAAACCAGTAGTTAATTCACAGGCGTGTACCACACTGAAGTCAGCCCAATGCCGTGCCTGAAATGTGTCAAATACCGTAGGATGTCGGAATTCCGTAATAGTACCAAACCTCCCGAACCATACCTCAAACCCGAAGCGGCGATCACACCGACGCAAAGGAGCCGTGGGGCCCAATCAAGCAGCATAGGGGTAAAACCACGCCGTCCGTCACTCATATCACACAGACTGCGGTGAGAGTAGAAATCAGGGAAATCGGGTAAGTCACACGAACAAATCTCAATCGTCAGAAAATGAGAGAACCGTCGGAAGATGAATAGATAAATAACCCGGGGTCAAAATTAATCGCGAACAATTAATTAAAAAATTAGTTAAATATTAAATAATTGTTTGTTCCTTCGCCCCTTTTATTATTTTAATTATTTTTCTTATTTCTTAATTTTATATCATAAATAATGAAATTAAAAGTATTTTCTTCAAAAATGGTTTTCGACAAAATTCAATATGATCCCTTTTCTTGTTTTTAATTCTATTGTCGRAAACACCAAATAATGAGGCTGATTCCATTAAAATTAAATACCAAGCAAATTAAAAAAATATATATAATATCTTTTTTTCTTTTCTTTTTTTCTATTGTTTTTAATTCTTTTTCCCATTTTTAATTTTAATATTGAAATTAAAAAAATCTGAGGTCTCATTTTTGCGTCAGTTGGACAGTGTAAAAAGGCCTTACCAAAGCCCACTCTCAAATCACCTTCCCGCGGCCAGTCGTTCCCGGAACGGGCTCGGAGTTGGCGGAAAAGAGGTAGGCCTCAGCGCGGCGGAAGAGGTAGCCCCTCTCGTCAATTTCTAGGGCTAGTCTCAGCAGTCGTCATCTCTAATTTTAGGGGTGCTCGAGGTACCCCTAATTTTTCCCAACCGGTCGGACAAAAGTCCTTGCCGATTCTTTCTCAGCCAACTTTTCTAAGGGTCAATCTGCCGATATTAGGGCGACCGACTGGCCTTCGGTTGCCCGACAACGTGAAGTTAGTTGTCGCACCACAATCAATCAAGACACGGAGATAGCGGTGGTTTATGAAAAGTTCGAAGAAAATTAACTTCACTGTGCCTTGAGCATGCTGATGTTTCATCTCAACCCAATGCTCTAAGTGGTAGTGAAAGTCGACTGTCTCAGACTCGTCCTGAGGCCCCACATACAAAGCATGATAAACTTCAGCCTTGGATTCAAAAGATGGTGGGGCTTCAAGAGAGGGCTGCTGATTTGCATCAGGTTCAATCTCCCTTGCCGTAGAGGATGCTGATGTTAACTCTATGCCCGATTCTGGTTTCCCTGCAGCCTATAATATTCTTGTACTTTGTGGTTCATTTGCTGGCAATGCAGGCATAACCCTTTCTTGAGCTTAATCCTCCAATCATTTTCAGTTATCCGGCAGTCAACCCACGGTTCAGTCGGTGCATCCTCCGGTTTCGTTGGGATCTCGACTCCCGTGGGTAGTTGGATATAGTTCTTCCATGAATTCCGGTTTGGTCCCTTCACGTTGGCAGATTTTCTAAAGGCATTTAATTTTTCTTCTTCATTATTCACACCAGAGTCATGGGCTGAAGAGCAGGCCGTGTCAGGGTCATGTTCTTGGTCGTCACCAAGAATGGGGTGTCTGCATAGGCCTCCTCATCGGCCTCCAACAGGTAATGCACAACAAATCGGTTGCTATTTCTGAACCGCCTGCCGCCAATATGCTTTTTGCTGCTTGTTGTGGTAACGAGGTTTTGTGCCTCAAGGCTGACCACATCCTACATGAGGGAAAGCCAGTCAGTGTAACCAATGAGCTCTCTGCCTAGGCGATGCATGTAGGTAGTGGGAACCATGCCTTTCACAACATCCAAGCATGATTGTGCAATCATTTCCAGTCCGGGTGTCACAAAAAGTTTGCTGACAAACAATTGCAGATTATGCATGGTGCCCGTCCACATGCTGCGCTTGAGATCATCAAGCCTCTTCCTGGTTCTTGCAGCAACATGTGGATCCTTAAAATGTTTTATTAGGATCTCCTCAAGTGTGGTTACCGGTGTGGCTTTGAGTCTCTGTGTCAAATTGATCTTGGTGTACCCGGCCTGCGTAACTTGGACTTTTAGGAAGCCTCGTACGCCGGGTTCGACGTTGGTCTCCATGATCAAGGACTGGCTCATTGGTTGAGTTCCCAGCATCTCAAAGTAGGCTTTCATGGAGCTTATCAAGGACTCGACATCTTCCTTACCGTGTACTTGGACGGTACCGGAACCACTTTCCTGTCCACATAGGGACTGTTGTAGCTGGTATGAGCAATTGTTGTATCTGAACTCGAGGCTATAGAAGTTGCAGAATTCCCTGCACCGTCACTTGTTGTAGCAGCACCGGGGCCTGCACCTACTGCAGGTCCCGAGGGAACCACAATCTGGGGAGTAGAGGTAGGGAGAGGAGCGAGGACATATTGGTTAGCAGCATTGGGGGCAGAAGGTAGAGGAAGGGGATTAGGAATCTGATCCGTATGCAGATTTGCCATCTGCCGCATCTGATCACTGTGCTCCTTGGCCATTTCTGCCATTTCTGCCCATAGTTCACTTATCTCAGCAGAAAGTTTTATGACCTGAACAGGGACGTCACTCAGTAGGTGAGAGTCTATAAGGGCACGTACATATGCGACTATCTCCTTCCTGACCTCGGTGTTAGGCAAAGAGGGAACTCTTTTGAGGACAGCCTCATGGTCTGCAACAACGGTTTTCCGCTTTTCCTCCTCGGCTTTCTCTTCCCTTGCCGGTGCCTTTTCATAAAGGGTTTGGAACAATGGTTTATCCTCCTCTACGACTGCATCCAGTTGGGCCTTTAAGGCCACAAAAGCAGAGGTGGGCATTGGGTGCCCACAGCCGCACCCACCTGCCCCACCCGACCCACAAGGTGATTGGGTTGGGCTTGGGTCTACCTATGCCTCCATGGGTGGGTGGCGGGCGTGTGCAACTAGTGGGCATTTCTGGGTCACGGGCGGGTCAATATTTGCTCTGGGTCAGCCGTCGGGTGGGTGACAGGTGGGTGAAGCGTTGGCCTGGGTCACCCGACCCATAGACTCAGGACCACCCAAGAGAATTCCCCCCTCCCCATTGGGCTCTTGGCGCCTTTCAGCCCTCCCCCCCCCCACCCCCCTCCCCCCACAACCAGAAAATAAAAACAAACAAGGCCTTGGGTCCATTTGTGCAGTCCACAGGCTCGAGGTTGAGAGAGACAAAAAAAACGGGCCTAGATACAGTCATGCAGGGCCGCCTGTTACATCGGGGCCAAAAAAAACAAACAAACAGCGTATTCCAGCAATTCAGCCCTCGCCCAATTTTTCTCTAACAAAAGGAGGGAGCGGTTCTAGCTACAATAGGCGGCCTGATCCGTCCTCTTTGAACTTCACCCTTGGTTAGCGAACTTGGCGAATTCGAAAGCCCTCCCCCAACTTACCTGGCTTACCGCTGCGCGACGCCATGACGGAGTGACGCTGGCAAGTGATGCAAGGTAGAGACGTGGCGGCGCCAGTGGAGTCGTGGGAAGGACTGCATCGGCACAAGCAGGTGCGAATGACAAAAAAATAGGTCTCGGGTGCAGGCGGGTAATAATGTTCTCACGGTTGCGGGTGGGTCCCGGTGAGGACCTTTTTCGGGTGGCGGGCGGGTCGGGCGTGGGGCTGAATTTCAAAAAATATTTTGGGTGCGGAAATTAAAATTCTTGGGTCGGGCGGGTGGCACAAAAACAAAATTGGGCGGGTTGGGTCACGAGTGAGAGAAAAAAAAAATGCCCAGCTTTGCACAAAAGCGTGTACATCGCCCATTTCCGCAAGACCGTCAAGATGGGTGCTTTCACTCTCTCTTCTCTCTCTCTCTTCCTTTTGTCTACGAGTCTCTACGGGCATCAAAATATGAACTCAGGAAAAGAAACAAACTGAAAAGCTCAAAGAAGAGAAGGTAGAACTCCTAGACAAATTCACATGAGAGGTCTGATCCAGTGACTCAGTCTGATCCGACTGCACACGAGGTCCTCTCGAGTCCAGTCTGACCAACTCCGTGTCCGTACAGCAAAGCAGACAACGAGTGACTATATGCAACAATAGAGAATTGAGTGCTGTATAGGGTGCGAGTCAAGCCACGGACGATGCGATCAAAAACATGTGAAACGTCTCAGTCGAGATCCCCTCGGCAGCGGGTGTCCTAACCAACAAGAATAACCTCTGGATCCCAGCTAGGAACAGAATGGACCAATGTCTAACAGATTCGGGTCCAAGGGGCCCTTTTTGTTTGGGCTTGGTCCCACTGGGTTCCCGAGGGTTCCATGTAGGTCGTGACGAAGTCCCAACCAAGAGGAGTCCCACTTGGACTAAGTTTCTGCCTCTACCATATTGAAAAACGAATTTCAACTTCCGGCAGAACCTACAGACTACAATCGTTCAGAGATGAAAAGACAAAGCACTGTAGAAAGACTCGGCATTCAAATCTAGATACTTCATTTCTCCATCCATCAGGTGAGTAAGTAGTTCACACACATTCAATAAAAGAAACCCAGTATAACCCCAACAGGACAATCAATACCATGCACACATACATGGGCATCCCATAGGTGCACGACACTTATCTGAGTGGCCTGAGCTTCGAGATGAATAGAACTTACCCCCCTCTCATATGATCCTCCTGACCCTTTTAACGCTACCCCTATCTCCTAGGAGGGTCTGACTCCAACACCAAAGTGCAACGCCGGGTCCCCCTCCAATGCTGAAGAACTGTAGATGCTGAATGGCCACTGTCCCTCAAGTTCGCCTACTTGAGGGCAGCCCTGAAGTTGCCAAGTGTCTTCCTTGAATCAGATTCCAGGCGTGAGTGCCTCTCACCGTCACCTCTCCCAAGTTGCCGCATGAAGTCTCCACGAAATGTCTCGCCACCCCAATCTCTCTTTCAAGCAACCTGGTTAGGTCCAGTGTCGACCCCACACGACCTAACCAGGTGGGGGCAGCTTCCCTTAGCCACCCTGCCCCACTTCCCTTACATCCAACCCTAACCCTAAGTGTTGCCCTCAGCCACTTAGGTTAGGGTTAGGGAAGCAAAGTCAACTCTCACCAGCAAGTAGAATCCGCTCTGATACCAATGTTATGATCCTGGCCAATTTTGAAGTACACATTCATCAGATAGTACAATGCCGTCCAATTGCAAAAGAAATGAATGAACTTGAGAGGAGAGAGAGGGTAAGAAGAAGAAGAAGAAGAAAGAAGAGGATGATGTACACCAGCATAGACAAATGATAAAGCTGTTCCTCTTCGCCAATCCTCTCCTCCTCCTTATCTCCTCCAATGATACAATGTGCAATCAGACTCGTTCTCATTCACACTTTTCATGCATGTAAACAACAGCACAGCAAACTGGCGACATACGCCCACTCAAAACTCGTTCACTTTCAACTGGCTATGGCGACTCAGCGCCCAAACAACTCACTGTTCACATACACCGGATCACCCTGGATATCCCACACGCGTAACTCTGAACACTCGCACATACACACACACACTTTACACTCACTACAGCTATGGCAGCTATGGCTGCCTCTACCCTATCGCTATACTAAGCTCCTTCTCTCTCGCCCACTGCGTCCTCCGGGCTCACTGCAGACATCCTTGCACAAGTCGCTGTGGCAGCGCTTCCGCATGGCTCACGCAGGAATGAATGAAAGGCCCATGGTGCTCACAGTCCCCCGTGGTACTTGCTGGACCGGACTGGGACTGACTGGACCTTACCGCTGACTGACTGTGGACTCGCTGCCAACCTACCGTAGTCGTACTGCGATTGCACCGCAGTATAGTCCACCACTTGACTCGCCACTTGACCACTTGCCCACTTGCCGACCTTCTAGAAGGACTACAGCTCGACTTCTGGAACTCGCTAAGACTTCTACTCTATAGATCTACAGATCGAACCCCTGCTACCTACGGACCTATGACAGACCTACCAACTGTCTACGAATACACAGTTCACAGGCTCAACTCCCGGGGTCTACACAGATACTGTACATGGGTAGGGCGAGGTCTAGGGATCGAACCCTGGGTACTGCATCTGCTACTGCTAAAAGGTGAGAACCGTTTCAAATGTTGGATGGCTGAACCAGAATCAATGTCCGAATCCCTCTTCTACTGCAGGTATCACTTGAGGTCCACCATAGCCATGGCCGCCTCCCTCACTCTTGACTCTCATAGGCCGCGGCTATGGCGTTCTACTAGGCCTTGCCCAGTTGCCCAAAGGACAACCCAAAACAGCTATGGCTGCTCTAGCTCAGGCCGCCATGCCTGACTCTGCCTCGAAGCTTCTTGGTGTAGCTCTACCCCAGCTGGGCCCTTCCCGCTGCAGCGCCCACCAAGGTGATGAAGATGGCTGCCACCATAGCCAGGTAAGTACCTCTGGCGCTCCTCCCTAGCCCTGGCCTTCTTCTTCCTCCATGTCCTTGCTCCTTCCCCAGCAGCGCTGCTGAGTGCTAGGGCTGCTCCAGCCAGCGCTCCAACCAGTGTGTCGCCAAACTTGCACACCGACAATGAGGCTGGGTTCTTCGCCGGGCCTGGAGATATAGCGGCCTGCTTGCCTCTTGGGCGGTGACTTCCAGGCCGCTCGGCCTTCCAAGCAACCGGTACCTCCTCCCTCCGGAGGGAAACATCATTGCAGACTCTGATATTGCCTGTTCAGGCCCTAGACTCAGACTGGTTGGACTGGTACCGCGTAGACCTAGCCTACGACTACTGGCCTCTAAAAATGCCACTTTTGACTTCTTCTGCTCGGCCTTGAGTACCCGGCACATCTACCTCTTCAGGGTGTGGTACCGGCCTACCTGCTACTTGAGCGTTTCCCCGCTGCTTCAAGTGTTGCGGGCCTCTTCCCCCGCCACTCGAGTGTTTTCCCCCGCTGCAATCCTCAATGTCACGGCCACAGGTAAGTACCGGCCCTGAGGGCTCAACGAACGAACAAGTGCCCTTGCGTGTTACACACACTCAACCCAACAAGCACTCAGACAGACATGCAGACCAGCATGGGTGTACACACACAGACTTAGAGAACTTAGTAGCAAGCGGGACACTCAGTAAGGCATTCAGTCCATGGGCAAAACTCAGAAATCAGCTGTGTGTCTCAGTCCGTGTTTGGTCAGGTCATTACACGTTAGAGTACCAGGGTTTAAGCGGTTTTACCATTGGCTACTCTTTTGTCTGGATTTGTCACTGACAAACTTGACTTAGATGGCCAGAATACGAAGAAAAAAAAAAGGAAAAAAAAGGGAAAAAAGGAGGAAAAAAAAAGATGACCAGAATACGGTAAAGGGTTTAGCTGGTTTGTGTATCTGCTACTCTGTCCTCTGTCTGCCATTGTCTCTGACAAAGTCTTTTTTTTGTCGTTTTCCTTATATATTTCTCTCCTTCTGTCTATCGTTCCCTCTTCCCTTTTTCTACTTTTTGTTTCCTGGAAAAACGGGCGACGGCCTTGACACATCATCATTGAACTGACTGCCCCCACGTAATTCAGAATTATCTTATTCTGTTCATCAGATTGCATCTTAGATTCAAACTTGGGTCTGTATTTGAACAGTTCATGGGTGTACCAACTGAGCTAGGCCGGTTGGTTCTCTGACAAAGTTCAAACCTTTTGAGTTAAGTCTCTTATTCTTGAATCTCTGCTTCAGTTTTTTTTAATTTTAAATAAACAGGTCTGTGTCGGTCCGGCTCCTATTCCCGAGCAAGTCAAACTGAATACATCATGGTACACGCTCACGCTTCCTTCCGTCTGGCCTAAGGAACCCTGACCAGCATTGATTACTCCTGTATGGGAGGATTGACTGTCAGCTTGCCCTAATCCTTTTTCTTTTTTTTTCAGAAAACAGAATCTTACGGTTCTGCCTCCGTTCCATTCTGGGGAGCATCAGTCCAAGCTTGCCCTATCCTAGTTTGACTCTCAGAACCCTGTTGGTTCTGTCGAATAGGTTTGAGGCATGAGAAACTGGGAGAGATGTCTGTCAGTCTGAGGCTAAAGCCTCAATTTGCTCTTCTCGGGACTGCATTCCTTGTCATAGTTGGAGTGTTCCACTTTTTCCAAATCAATTTGTTGTTTGTGATTGTCGTTATCTTTCCCTGTAGCAGCCAGTCTCTCATGAAGATTCGTCTCCTGAGTGCGAGTCTTTGCAGTTTGCCTCTCGTTGCTGCCGACACACTCTGCATTTGCATCTGATCTCTGATCCCGCCATCCTCAGCAGAAGAATCCACATTTCTTCCTTGGCCACTTCTGAACCCTCGATTGTCTTGGTGCATCTCCTTTTCCATATGACCCAAAGGGCCAGTTTCCTGAGCATGTGGAAGCAGATCGCTTTTCCTCCTCTCAGACTGTTGGGGATGTTAGATAGAAGTAGGATGTTCTGAGGGGTGAGGTTGGGAGGAGGTGATGAGATGAGAAGGGACCATAGATTTCGGACTTTGTTCCATATCCGGCCCGACTGCAGTAGAGGAGACAATGGGGTATGTCTTCCGGAACATTGTCACTGCACAGAACGCAGAGTTCGGAGCTGTCGGGGTCCGAGTGTTTTCTCCTTTTGTGGAGCCACAGGTTGACGGGAAGTGCTCCGTGGGCTAGGAGCCACTACATGCTGCGAATTCTGGCTGGTCTGATGGGACGGTATTTTGTCCAGGGGATGGCTATTGAGGCTGTCAGCTCAAGGTTCACTACCTCTCTCCATCTGTCATTTAGTTTGCGGTTCCGGTCTGTGGCCTGTAGGCCTAGATTGTATCCGAATTTGACGTCGTATTCAAGTATCATTCTTGCTCTTCCAGATTTGCCTTGTTTACATATCCACTCCTCTGGATCGAATTCTAGCACTGCTATGCTGTGGTCAGGTTGGAAGATTAACCACAGTTTGTTTTTCGGTACCCTCACTTTTCTTAGTAGGAAGGATTCTGTCATCTCTAGCTGAGATTCTCTGTTGAGGATAGTCAGTTCCTGGAGGTTGTGGTTGGCGATGGGATAGGAGTAGAATTTGGAAGGTAGCTGGTGGCTGAGGTGGGGGATGTGAACTGCTAAGCTCTGTTGGGCGAAATTTGGGATACGAGTATAACCCCGTCCTCTTATTTCCAGGAGAAGTCTCTTTCAAGAGGAGAAGCCAATGTGGTGGGATGCTCTTGTGTATTTGAGTTAGGTTGTCTATGAGGGAGTGACAACCTTTTAGAGTGGGGCGGAGTTCTTCTTCCGTATGCCATTCGCCCTGTTCTTCTGCTCACAGGCGTTTTACCTGCCACACCCCTTTTTCAACCCAGGATAGCCATCTTCGATCCTTCAATTGAAGTGACCAGGGAGTGCCCTCGGGGTCTTTGATCCATGGGTTACAAGACAGTAGTTGTCTCAGGATCTCTTCTTTGTTTTCTGCTGTGCCATGTTTGCTTGGCATTATTCGTCGCAAAGCTTTCAAAGTCGGAGTCCAGTATGGGTTAGGCGTTGGGGCTGCCTGGTTGTCTAAGTCTCGTGTGGTGCTTCTGCAGGATCTGCCTGATCTTATTGCCAATCCTTCGCCATAATCCAGAAGTAGCCACTTATATTAGGTGGGGAGCTTTTCGGTGCGAGGTTTCTTATGCTATCGTGGGCCATCTTGGTCCATGGTAGCTATTGTCTGGTCAGGATCTTGATGATCCATTTCATCTACCGTGCTATTGACTCCTGCTTGGGGTCAATCAGGCCTAGGCCTCCCTCTTGCGGTTTCCTAAGGATATGGCTCCATGCTAACCTGTTGATGCATGAGTTCGGTTGGAGTCTCCTGTCCAAAGATAGCTTCTTGCTTTGGCCTTTATAGTTTGGAAGTCGTTGTCCGGGGGAGACCAAATAGATGCAATGTACCATAACGTGGAAAAGATAGCCGTGTTTATTATTAGTGCCCTCCTGATCAGCGATGCTTGTGCGTTCCTATGTGGCACTGCCGGCCGTGACCCCACAGCCAACTTTTTCCGCGGCCGCGCCATGCGCAGGCGGATCTGCTCGCCTCAAATCGGGGCGCGCGCATTGCCTGCACATGGTGTCCCCCGCCAGAAACAACTTGAAAAAAAAAAAGTGAAATGTGGCGGGGGGTCGTTTTCAGATGGGTTAAAACAAAAAAATAATAACCCCCAAAAAATGATAAGCAGTTTTTTTTTCTGTTTCTGTCTGTCTGTCTGTCTGTCTGTCTGTCTGTCTGTCTGTCTGTCTGTCTGTCACTCTCTCTCTCTCTCTCTCTCACACACACACACACACACACACACACACACACACATACACACAAAGACGTACAAAAAAAAAGTGTGGCAGTGTATATTTCCATGTTCGAGCGGTAGATTCATTCGGTTTTGCTCATCCTATCAATGGACTAGATGACCCGTTGCAGCTTCGCCCGCAAAAACAGAAAACTAAAAAGCACAAAAGAAAGAAAAAGCATAAGGAACTGCCCTATCATATGCCGCTTGTTTCACAAAAACAAAAAGCAGAGCCTGAGAACATACAGAAATCCGCGTGCAAGAAATAGGAGGGAATACCACCAAACTTTTTTTGTTTCTTATCTGCGAGTGTTTTGTTTGGGAAGCCGCTGTCTTTGCAGCATCGTTTTTCTTTGGTGCTGTGCAAGAACTGTGAACTTTTATGAGAAAATCCTGTCCGTAGTCCCGTTGACGTTTTTGCTAAAGATTCCGATTCAGACTTTTGTTTTCTATGTTCTCTGAATATGTTTGTGATAAAGTGATCTTGCATGTATGCCTCCTGCTTACTTGCCAAGTCTTGACTCTATGTGGGCAAGTGCATGCGCGTGTGGGTGAGTTCTCTCAGGTTTGCGATCAATCGATCTTGCATGTATCCCTCTTCCCCGGGCCAGTCATCAATGACATGCGCTTGTTGTTGAGTTGATGGGGTCGGATGATGTCATTGATGATTGGCCCGGGGAGGTTGTTGGAAGGCGCCTCCAACAACAATAGGAGTGCCACTGATGTTAAGAAGCAGGGGTTTTGCATTGTATGAATGATGAAACAATCAGCAGCATTCAATCTGCTTGGCAGTTGCTCTTCGTGTGGGGGACTTGTCGGGAGTAGCGTTGACATGGCAGCCATAATGCCGGGCATTCATTTTCCAACATTTCGTGGAAGGCAGACGGCAAAGAAGAAACGAAGTAGCATGTGCCCCCCCCTTCTCTCTCTCTCTCTCTCTCCCCTACCCTCTCTCTCTCTCTCCCTCTCCCCCCT
>BFEA01000004.1:4600133-4613741 GCA_003427395.1 Chara braunii
CTTCAGGGAGTGGGTATTGTCAAGGGTGCACAGTCTCTCATTGGTATCAATCCAAGTGGTTTTGAAGTTCTCCAGTATGTGTCGTTTTTTGGCCATTTCTGGTTCATTTCGTAGGTCAGACAGCATCTGTCTCCAGGCCTGTTGGGTATTGGCAGTGATTGTGTCAATGATTGTTGCCCGTGCTTGCATAAATCCGAAATCGTGTTGCTTTCTTTCGTAGGCACAACGCATCCTCCAGGCAGCCATCAGCACCGTCATTCTGGAGTAGGAGAACAGGTTTGTCATGAATGGTGTCCATTCTGTTCCCCCCTCTAGGGGTCCTCCCAGCAGAAGGGTACGGACGTCCCAAGGCAGGTGTTTCCCCTTGAGACAGTGCCAGGCTGCGTCCCACCAGCTCCAAAGTTGGGTTACCATTGGGCAGTCTAGTAGACGGTGTTCCAAGGTAGCTCTTTTTCTCAGTGTGGAGCTGGCGCAGTACGTGCATAGCGGGGAGATTTGTCCTTTTGCCTCTAAATCTGTTCTTGTTGTTAGCCAATCCGGAGTGGGCAGGCATCTACGTATAATCTGCCATTGCAGTGCTCTATGATTGGTCGGCATGATGTGTGCAAACGCGGTCCACCTGAAGTGTTGGAAGTCCCGCTTTTCGAGTGGGGAGTCCCTTTCCCAGCGATTGATGATTTGTTGTGTCGCTGGTACTTGTTTCCGGGCTTCCTATATCCATCCTTAACAGTGTATTGCCACAGGGTCATCGACTGGGACCCTTCCCATGACCATTTCCATTCTGCAGGGTCGAAGGGTAGGTGGCAGAGGGGGGTGGATGGTTCGTAGATGTAGCGGCCGTCTTTTGCGTCACCCACTACTCTGATTCTGGTAAGCTCGGTCTCCGGGCGATGTGTGTCCATGTCCTCTTGCCTGTGTATCGCTGACCAACGTTCCCCAGGCAGAGTCGGGCAGTAGGCTTGTAGTTCTGTGTCCCCATTGTTGGTTCTCTGCACCTCGTACACTGTCATAGGGATGGGCATAGAGTGAGTGAGCACCACCCAGTCGTGTTGTTGCATCTTCGGGCCCATTTTAAGCGCGCGAATCCAGGCCAGAGGTATGGCTTCCTGAATCTCCCTCATGCCGGAGGCCATATTTTTTATGTGGCCCATGAGGCTTTGCAGAGATTGCTCTGATTTCCAGTTCCTTGTCGGGCCGTCACAAAGGTGGCCTACTGTGTACACCCCTTTTCTGACCCACTGCCTCCATTTGGAGGTCCCTTGGAGGGAGAAGGTGTTGCCTGTCTCGTCCATGATGTCTGGGTGGCCGAAAATCGGTTGGCAGACCACTTCCTCCCATCTAAGAGGTGTGGGGGTGCGTTGTGGCCCTCTTTCTCTCCACAGTTTAACCATTGTATGCCACAACGGATCGATTCGGAGATCCTGTTTTGCCCGCCCTTCTGGCGAGTGTTCGACCACCCTTCTTGCGCCCGAAGGCAAGGACCAGCACCTGTTGGTTAACCACTGCAGTGAGACCAGCACCTGTTGGTTAACCACTGCAGTGGATGCACTGGACGGAGGGGGTGAGAGGCAGTGGGTCAGAAAAGGGGTGTACACGGTAGGCCACCTCTAGGACGGCCCGACAAGGAACTGGAAATCAGAGCAATCTCTGCAAAGCCTCACGGGCCACATAAAAAATATGGCCTCCGGCATGAGGGAGATTCTTCTCCGTTCACGATGAAATTGGCTGCCAATCAAGTTGAATCACCCCCCCCCCCCCTCCCCCTCCTTGCAGGATGCGATTATGAAATGGGTTTACAGGTAACTTGTCAGGCTTGTGTCCTCAGCTATTCATTACACGTATCCGGCTCTGCTGTAAAAAAAAAAAAAAAAAAAGGGTGAACGTGGAAGTCCTTACATTTGCTATGCAACTTGGGTAGTACCATGTGATTTTCAATGAGGTGAAAATTATTGTATCATGTATGTGCCTCAGCACTTTTGCTGTTTGTAATACTTTGTATGTGCCTCCATGTGTCACAACATGCGCAGTTTTGTTTTTCTGTCTTGGTATGCAATAGAAGGGGGGAAAAAAGGACTTTGTGTGGCCTATTTCATCAGCAGTTTCTTGATTGTATCCCCTGCAACCAAGTTGAATGTTATTGCGCACGACTTGTGCAGATTGTTGTTCACGCTGTTGCTTGCTCCGTGCACATGTTTGTGACAGTCATTTCTACAGTGAGAGAAGGCTTGCTTGCTGTTCACACTGTTGCTTGATCTTTGTGTATGTTTTGTGTCAGTCAGTTCTCGCATTGAGAGAAGACTTGCTTGCATTGCCGTGATCATCCATTGCTTGCCATCACAGCCTACAATGCGGATGATTGTAGACCCTCCCCCACCCCTCTCTCTCTCTCTCTCTCACACACACACACACACACACACACACACACACACACACACACACACACACACCASTGTTTGCATAGACACAMCACCACTCTGTGCATACTCTCTCTCTCTCTCTCTCTCTCTCTCTCTCTCTCTCTCTCTCTCACACACACACACACACACACACACACACACACACCAATGTTAGTATAGACACAACCCCAGTCTGTGCGTAGACAAAAGTGAATGCTGTACAAACGACTACATAGGGCAGAGAGTCGGTATTTAGTATGTACACAGCCCTCTGAGCTTGGGAGGTCGGGCACGCAAAGGGGATGTCAGCCGCTGTTCCTGGTGGTGATGGACGATCCGGCCTCCAAACTGAGATGCAACTGGAACTTGAGAGCATCTGGAAGTGGCAGGTATCCCGAAGTAGACGGTTCTCATCTGTTTGTTTTTTGGTGACGGCTTGATATCGCCTTCTTCACAGTTTCTGAAGAGAGCATGGGAGAGGTCAAAGACCTACTAGACAAGGTTTCGCGAATTGTCAGATATGAGAGCACATCTCAAGCCTGAGGCTGGTGACTCCACGATCAAGGGTTACAGCCAGCAGAAACCCGGTTCGGTTCTTAAATAGGAGAACACAAAAGTCTCCAATTGATATGTTGGGGATGCTCATGACAGTTCCAGGCAAGCCAGCTGCGCACTCCCGAGTCCCGGGCTCTAGTCATCCGACTTTTTTTTGTCCTTTCTTTTTTTCTGACTTTGCGGAAGGTCTCCTCATGGATGGAAGGGAAGTTCGCCTCTATTGCTGGTAGCGCTCCCGTCAATGGTTTTACGACAGTAGCATCATTCTGGGCTTAAGGCTCGCGTCGGATAGAGTTAGCCCGATTGCAAACTGACTAACGCACGTGCATGAACCGCAGGAAACCCACTCAGGAACACACTAAACCACATCGTATACAGCACATCACGATATGAGACAAGTAGCACATACAGGAACACCCTTAATTAAACCCTACACGGCACGAATCAAAATGGAATAGCACATATACTGACATAGACACAACCGCATAAGGCAACAAGTAGATAGACAGTAATTGACAGTTGATAGGTCACAATAACAACACTATAATGAGATAGCTCGATGAATGCAGGCTGGGCCTCGTACCGCCCACCCCCTCATGCATACTGACAACTCATGCTTGCATTGCTTTCAATTCTTACATTGTACTATACGGGGATGCTGGACCCGATTTCCAGCAGGTGCAGCTCCCCACCAATAGATGGAGCCTCCCGGACGGTGCTAGCGGTGTCTGCTCCTATCACCACCCCTAGCAGCCGCTCGGGTTGTGTACACCACTACAGGTAAAATGGATTGTCCGGTCCTATTTGATACCTTAGCTCTCTCGACCCCGATAGCAAAGAATCAACTCGTGGTCCTGGCCCCTGAATCAGAGGTGGTTCATATTGAGTAGCTGCCAGACAGAATCGGTGTACTTTCGGAGACGATCGGATTGGGGAGAGTAGACAATAGACGGATCCCTACTGCCAGTGTGACTGGGACGATGGAACAGAGGCATTCTTGGGAGGATAGATGGTAGTTCTGGGTGGGTAGGAATTGTTGGTGGCGAAGGCTGCCCCTCACAGTTACATGCAGATCAGGTATTAGGTGGAAAGCTGCCATTAGGGCCTAAGGGTTTCAGGGTTGAAGAGCTAAAAGACCTGGCAATAGGTGAGACGACGGCCAACAGGCGTTAAGGGCCTAACAGATTTGCTATAGGACGGTCAGAGTCAGAAGCAGAGGGGCATGAACTGGGTGAACAGGGTGGTGGAAGACAAAAGTGCAGCCCGGAAAATGAGGAGGGACTAGTTACGCTTTGTCTGATAGGACCTGCCTGTTAAATAACTGACTCATATGCAGCCGTATACCACAAAACACACACTCTCAAATATACTCAGCCACATCTTATACAGTACAGCGAACTAGGAAGTAAACAAAGCACTCAGGAATATCCTCAATCCACACACCTCAACTACACCTCACCCAGTATGAGACATCGGGCGTTGGCACAAGTGCAGTTACAGATAGCTACAGACATAACAAGATAAGTTAATAAGTATATAGATGACAACTGACAGTCATTACACCATAGTAAGGTCGGGCTTTTTACCGCCCGGCCCCTCATGCATATTAACAACTCTTAATTGCATGCTTTCATTCATCACATTGTACACTACAGGGACGCTGGGCCCGATTTCCAGCAGGTGCTGCTCCCCACCAATAGATCGAGCCAGCACGAAGGTGCTGTGGTGTCTGCTCCTATCAGCACCCCCAGCAACCGCTCCGGATGTTTAAAAAAAAATAAAAAAATAAAAAAAAGCAAGCACAGCACCGAGGAGAGGAAGTGGAGGCTATTGAGGGTAGATCGTGGCTGTCAGGGTGGAGCCCTTTTCTGAAAATCGTAAGGATGAGAGAGAGGCAAAGACAAGTCATCACACGTACACGTTGCATATGCAAAAACAATCACTTGCAAAACTCAAGTACACATCAGCATGGTTGGACTTGCGTCAAGTACTGACTGTGCTCCGGACAGGTATGGCACCCCGGCCGGTTTCGACCGCCGCCACGCGGTCCTCCTCAGGGGGAACAACCTTTCTTCTCCCGATACTATTCCGTACTGTCCACTAACCCACCGCCGTCTTCGTACCTCCACCACGCGGTCCTCCTCAGGGGGAACAACCCTTCTTCTCCCGATACTATTCCGTACCGTCCACTAACCCACCGCCGTCTTCGTACCTCCAGCCATTTCCGGAGATGGCTGGCATCCGTTGACGTCAGACCTGAAAAGGTATTGGAAAACACAGTCACTGCTTATATCCCAAGGGTAGCAGCCCAAGTCCTACTCCCTTCCGGATTCCCTGCTTCGGATGTTCCAGTTCGGTCCTCTGCATAGGTCCGAAATTGACTGAAACGTCATTGGGCCCGGACCACTTTTCCTGAGGCCCGCAAAACCTACATCTGACCAAGCCACTCAGGGCTTACGAGACTGAGACCCAAACAGAACCTTCATCCGACAGAGCCACTCAAGGTCTTATGAAATCAACAGCCAAAAAACAAAAGCAAAACAAAACGAAGGCAAAAAACAGAGCCTACGCTGAAAAACAGCATCAAAGACAAACACAAGGACAAAAACCGAGACCAAACACAGCAGAGCCTACATCCGACGAAAGCCTCTATCCCTTGAAAGCCTTGTCCCTTGAAAGCCCTGTCCCTTGAAAGTCCTGTCCCTTAGTCTCCATGTACTACAATCATCACAAACTGAGTAACTCTACTGTTGCACAGGTATCATACACACCACACGCACACAATGCCCTTTGCTGTTCCTGCACAAGTACTACTACGCACGCAGCTAACCTGCATGGCCTATGTCACATGCATACTGAGTCACCAATACTGCTGCACAGGTATCATACACACCACACACACACAATGCCCTTCGCTCGTCCTGCACAGGTACTGCTACTACCGCAGCTAACCTACAGCATTGCTAGACAACCAGCTAGTCTGCAGTGCTTATGTATTACAGATCCAGTCACACGTGAGTCTCCAAATCGCCTCTTCCCATGCTGAACCGCTTGAGTATCCTTTTTACAAAGTTGCTTCCACCCCGGGCTTCCAGAAAAGTTTTTTTTTTTTTTYTGAAAGCCCGGGGKGGAAGCAACCTTYTTTTTTTTTTTTTTTTTTTTTAAGCCCGGGGTGTTGTATAGGCCAAGGACCAGAGCCGCGGTGATTGGTGGCAGCGGCAGCCTATGGGTGTTCTGACAGGATAGGCCACCTACCCTACCCATCCCCACGTTAATACTCCCAGCGCACCCCCTGTCCCTACTATCCTACCTCAGTGTGACCAGCACTGAGGACCATCACCCTACCAGTATCGAGGGCAACTTGGACCAACCAGACAGCAGTGACAAGCACCAAGGCTGGGGCAACCCCCCAGCCCTAGTAGAAGCGGAAGCGAAAAAACCGTGCCGTACGGGAACTTTGGACGCCAGGCTCATGCAATCTTCTACAGGCCCAGTTCAGAGAGTCTACCCAGCAGGAGTACCTAAGCAAGGCAAGCCAGCCCCCATGGACACATCCTACCGTCCTTCCCCGAACTTACCCAAGGCCAGGCGGAACTCAGACTAGCCAGAGCGACTTATATCCCTACCCTACCCTAGAGCTAAGCCATGCACGAGTAGACCCCGTCATATACCTGATAGGCCCCTCCAGCCCGGTATCATAGTTGTGTATATGTGTGCCCAGAGGCTATGTATGTTTGTATGAACCTGCAGGCTGTGTATATAAATGTTCACGAGCCATGTTTGTGTCTGCTTGAAGGCTATGTGTGCTCTGTGTAACTGTATAGCGAGATGCATGTGCCCGAAGGCCAGATTGTTTTTTTTTTTTTTTTTTTTTTTTTTTTTAAATGGCTCCAATCTATTGGTGGGGAGCTGCACCTGCTGGAAACCGGGTCCAGCGTCCCTTATACATCATGTTTTTGGAAAACTTGAGAAAATATGAACTTGAAAATGTTGAAAGTTATAACCTGAGCATTAGCTGTGACCAAACCTTCCAGACTCTCGGATTTTGCATCTATTCCCCTATCGTACTGAGATCGCCCATTCAATAGTTCGGCTATTCTCTCATACTATCCCACTTCATATGTTGCAATCAGCCTATTCTCTCATACTATCCCACTTCATATGTTGCAATCAGCCTCTTCAGCCTTGTGTGGCCGCCAGAGCAGACAATATCAACTATCTGGTTACAGCATACCAAAACCATTTTCCTCCTCGTTCGCAGCCAAACCAGTTCATGGGGACCAGGGGTAATGAGGAAGGGGGGAAGGGATCTGGGCCATTCTGAAAGTGGGCGAAGGGGTACTTTTTGGTCTACGTTTGTCCAATCATGGAAAGTCAGGTGGTATTCTCTATTCTCTCTCCTGACCCCACTCTCTTGATCTGTCCAATCTTACCTCCATGAGGCCCCCCTAGCCAAGCACCACTGAATAGTTGGATATGTTGTCGGATTTCTTTTTTATTTGACAGGAATTGGATTTTTCCTTTTCCTTTGTCCCGTTGATTTTTCCTTTTCCTTTGTCCCATTGAGCTGTGATAATGGTTTGCACCTGCAACTTGATTGTCTCAGTAAAATCTGGACCATCCAGCCTTTTTTTTTTTTTTTTTTTTTTTTTTTAAAGCTCCGATCTTTCGTGGGGAGCAGCATGTGCTGGGAACCGGGCCCAGCGTCCCTTATAATAAGCCTGGCTCCTTCCATTTCAAAAGTACAGCGATGTTGCCAGAGGGCCCAGAGGATGGCTCTACGTAGAGGTAACTATGTGTTCGTTGAAGAGATGGCAAGCCAAGCTGGACAAGAACCCCCCCAAAGTCCCAAGCGAGACGTGAACCCATGATCTATGACATGTGACCTGAAGACTCTACCATGTGAGGAACAATCACAAATGGCACCTCTGTGTGATATGCCAGACTGGGGAGATGAACAGAACAACCACAAGCAACAGCGACAAGCAACCCACGCAGTATCAAGACCTGAAATACAATACCGTGGACAACCCTTGGGTGGTGCGCAGGCAGTGTCTGTAATAGCTTACCATGCGTCAGCCCAAGGGGGTGTGTGTCCAGCTGTGCGCCATTCTAACGCCCTGCCGGTGTCCATGCGCAAGGCTGCGGATTTGAACCCGCAACCTCATTATACCACAATGCGCATTGCCAACCAGTGCTCTAACCACTGAGCTACATCAACTGGACTGTGGATATGAATTCCAGTTTCAACATCTTCGACGGAGAGAAAGAGAGAAAGGAAAGACACACGGGCTTTGGCCTCCGGTAGCAGTGCAGGAAGAGAGGGGCAGGGGGAAGAAAGGGCTTACTGGTGTTCCCCAGTGGCCCTTGCGGCCCCCCTGGACCCGGTTTCCAGCATCTGTTTTTTCTCTTTCCCCTCCTTTTATCTCATCCAAACAAAATGCTACTATAGTTGAATGAAAAAAGATGTAACAGGATGCTGGACGCGGTTTCCAGCAGGTGATACTCCCCACCTATAGATGGAGTCTCCCTCAGGGTGCTAGCAGTGTGTGCTCGTATCAGCACTGCTAGCACCTAACAGGGATGCTTCAAAAGTCTGCGGTCAAACCTCTTGGCAGCCTGTCAATAATTCTCTCTCTCTCTCTCTCTCTCTCTCTCTCTCTCTCTCTCTCTCTCTATCTATCTATCTCTATCTATCTATCTATCTATCTATCTATCTATCTATCTATCTATCTCTGTATATATATATATACAGATGTGTACAATGACGAATTTTCAAAAGTCTGCGGTCAAACCTCTTGGCTCCCATAGGTGAAACTCCGACGAAACAGTTTGTCACAGCCCCTCGTTTGTTGTCCTCTTCTCTCTCTCTGCCTACGGTTTACCGGGCAGTTCTGTTTGTGACGATATATATGTAATAAATTCAAGCAAAAAAACCGGGGCAGCGTTCTCAGACAGTCTCTCTTTGGTAACCCCAAATTAATGGATGCCTATGGACTACTATGGACAGATGTGTACAATGACAGGTCAAGGGTCTCATCAATAAGTACGGGGGTATTCACAGTAGAGGACAGACGTGTACAATGACAGGTCAGCAATATGGGATAGTAATGCGAAGAGCTGGAGGACAGACCAGCTGAGACCCCATCTTTTTTTTTTTTTTTTTTTTTTTTTTCAAACAAATGCTCCAGAATTACTGTCATGTCACGTCGGACATCCATGTGATCACTGCGATCGCATGGATCCCTTGTGATCACTGCGATCACATGGATCCCTTTAGATTGGTAATGAATCGGATGACCAAGGAAGGGGATTGGCTGGCCCTCTGGAACAAGAATGAGGATGTAGGAAAGACACTAATGATTGTGCGTGTGTGKGGGGGGGGGGGGGGGGGGGGKGTTGSGGGGTKGGGGGGGGGGGAAAGGAACTGGTCTAAAGGGCATGTAAGCTCACAGCCGTGGAACGAAGATGGTTGAGATTAGAGAGAGAACAAGGACAGCGTGGGCAGGCTGAAGACCAGAGGTGTTAAGTGTGAGAGTGATGCGGTTGAACGCGGAGAACTTTGTGTTTAACGACAGTCTGCCAATCCACCACTCACCTGTCGATGGGCTGGAATGGCAGTGGAGAATTTCAGAACGGGAAGATCACACGGATCTGGCAGTTCTCCGTCGAATTGGTTTATGTTATGCCTGAAATATTTCACGAAGTCGTCACTGGGGGGTTTAGCTGAGGGGATGGAGGAGAAGACCCGTCCAACAAGTGCACGGAGTGGGATCACGGCTGGGTGTTCAGGCCTCTTGCAGTCTTCTCTGCACGGTTTCCTCCTCCGGAGGCAATGGTGGAACCTTCCTGATTTGGAATGGATTAAGGAATCCCGTCTTCTGCGGAGCCATCTTCTGTTTTCTTTTCTTTTCTTTTTTTTTTTCTTTTTTTTTTTTAATTATTTGTTTAGGCTGAGACAGAAACGACCACAGTCCTAGGAAACAACAAACAGTAATCTCAAGAGGTAAATGAAGTGGGCCAGATGCATGTTGAGAGAACGTGAGCGTGCGGGGAGTGTACCGTCCGGCGGGCCCTGAACCTCGGCAACACGGTGGCCGAGGAAGACGTATCCAGTTGACGTCATCGCCATCACGTGACATCGCGGCATGGGCGAGATGGAGGCATTTCGCGGTCAGCAGGAGGAAGGAGTGCTTGCGTAATCAATAACGGCACTCTGCGGAAGCTTGTGACATCTGCGAGATAGGCACGGCAACCAGGTAGGTGACATGGCTACTCCAGGCGACTTGGAACACTCTGCTGTTCAATGGATTCTCACGATGATTGCTGGCCGGCGCCGACCGGAGGAGATGGTGGCTGCTCTCTCCTCGTAGGCTCCGGTTTGGACTGAGGTCGATGGGGGAGCAACCTCGCGGGTCCGCTGGGTGGAGAACACCTTACAGAGTATGTTGGAGGTGGTCTGGGAGTTAGAGGAAGGGCCCGATCCCCTGCTAGACGATTTGCTTTATTGGCGCCAGACAGACGAGATTCTGAACCAGTGCTACAGTTTGTTAGACATGGGGCATGCTCAGGGTGCTGCGTTGGTGCATGGTGTGCTGTCAGCAAGCACGGCGGTTTATGGTCAGCCCCTTGTCACTGGTACGTCACCGTCAATAGATGCAGCTTTGGAAACTACGTCGATTATATCAACTCCAACTGTGAAGATTGCTCCTGCGTGCATCACTGTATCATCCTGGGATTTGGGGGGGCTGCCAATTTCAAAAACCACAACTATAACGATCACTCCTCTGTGCAGTCCGGTATTATCTTGCGGCGGGGAGGAGCTTCAAAATCAATCGTCAGGTTCATTCATCATGCCACCACCAACAATCTCCAATTCATCTACAGGCTCCATTGCTCAACCCATAACAACGATGACGACTGCTCTGATTTCTGCTGCGGAGCTCCCAGCTGGTGCCAGGTATGTCGATGCTTTTCCAGAGCGAGCCATCGTGGGAGCATCCACCAGTATTAGGGCTACGAGGGATTTGGTTACTTGCATCCTTCACCCATTGCAACGGTTCTCAGGGTCACTGTATGATGTGCCATGTTTTAGTCTTTTGCTGAAGTGGAACGGTCAACCGTATGAATGGTTGATCCCATGGGTATTTTGCTGTCTGCGTGATTGGCGAGTTTGGGCAGTGTTTTGATCCTGTCCAAATGCTCATGGTGCGAGTTCCTTGCCTCGTCCATCATGCTTCGTCTGGGTGGCAGCGTATTGACTTAAGTTGTTGTGCTCTAATCCGCCCAATTTCTGTCAGCTTCTTGATCAGTTCAGTCTTCCATGACTCTTCATTTAGTTGTTCACCACATGTGATTGGTCGTGCTATCGTGTTTTCCTATGATTCAACATGACTAAGTTGACTTGGATTACTCCTGTTCACCTGATTGGATTTGAGGAAGGTGTCTTTTCTCTCCCCTACTCTTCACCACACATTCTTGAGTGGAGGACTCCGTATATAATTGCGATTGGCCATATGGTGCGAGTGGGAAGGTGCCTCGTAAAGGTTAGGAGTAGTGATTCAGTCTAATGTCTGAGTTTAGGGTTTTGACGGGCTGGGGGCTCCTGTCACGTGCCAGGGGCGGGGAGAAGCCTTATGCTCTGTAGACTAGGGGTACTGCTTGGACGGTGCCCATGGGCAGTCAATCCCATCGCACGAGGGTAATCAATTGGGACGCTGGACCCAGTTTCCAGCAGGTGCAGCTCCCCACCAATAGATTGGAGCCATCTCAAGAAAAAGAAAAAAAAAAGATGTATCAATGGGACGCTGGATCTGGTTTCCAGCAGGTGCCGCTCGCTACCAATAGGTGGAGCAGCCCGACAGATAAGCCCTCAATTCGGACGGTTCTGTTACCACCGCCGGGATCGAGGGCTTACGCAGGGCTATTTTGGGGGGGGGGGGGGGGGAAGCAGAGCCATGTTCTGAATGTTGGAGTGGTTGTGCAAAGTATCTGCTGAGTGAAGTTGGACGGAGTACGGCTAGCGGGAGGCAAGCACGGTAACTACCTGTGCTTGGCCTCCGAGGTAAGGCTTGTAATTCAACCAAGTCCATTTGTTTTCCTTGTTACCCTTGCCTAGCAATTAAGGGGTCCATTCAGGTGGGCCCTCTTCTCTTTTCAGCGGAGCCCATTTAGGTAGGCCCCCTCTTCTCTTTTCAGCCATGCCCAGTCAGGTGGGCCATCCTTGTCAACAGGCCATTTAGACGGCCTTTTCCAGTCCTAGCTAGAGCACTCAGGTGGCTTTCTTAGTTGTAGCAAGACCATTTAGGTGGACAAACTTTGCAGCCGGCAATCCCAAAGCGAGAAAACTGATTGAAAAGTGTGAGTATCCATAGAGGCTTCCTTACTCGTAGCAAGACCATTTACGTGGACAAACTTTGCGAGGAAACTGCGTGAAAAGTGTGAATATCAATACCCCAAGGCTCCAGGAGTTTGTAATTAAGGCAAACCAATCCCTTTGAGGCTCGAAGCACTCTCGTTACTTCTTATCAGGTGAAGGGAACCGGGCAAGGGGCAAAGGGGGCAACATTCGGTCGGATCGAGTACATGTGTACAGCAGGAAGAGCTTTTGAAGGAGTCATTGGCTAATCATTGTCTTCCCTTTTGTTCCCCCAGCCTTTTTTTTTTTTTTTTTTTTTTTTTTTTTTTTTACACCAAGCTCCGGTCTATTCGTGGGGAGCAGCACATGCTGGGAACCGGGCCCAGCGTCCCATAGAATAGCAGCATGTTGCATAGCAATGCATACATATTGCACAAAGTTAGTCGGAGACTCTCGCCTCACCCGCGCAGAGGAGATACCGAGGGAGGAAGCGAGCAGCTACAAGACGTTCCCTAGACAAGGACCTTGAGCCATCATTAGGGGAAGTGTCGAACGGAGACTGAGCCTAAGCCACAAGGAGCTTGAGCCATCAGTCAGGGAGGGTGTCAAACAGAGATGTAGGTCGCAGTAGTCGACAAACTGACTTCAAAGAAAAACAAGTCATCGACCACAACACACAACTCCAGCGACAGATACAACAAAGACGAAGGGAAGGAAGGAAAAAAAAGAGAAAAGGAAGAAGAAAAGGAAAAAGAATACAGGCTCTGCATTCCACTGGGACATTGCTCTAATCCTAATGGGGAAACGCCGAAATATGCCAGCAGTTTCGACACCCTTCCAACGCAACCTTTTTGGCCATATGAGATTGGCAGTCCTTATGGTAATCTGGAGGATCCGGTGCTCCGCAGAGCGACAAGACGCCGCCTTTGGCTTCCACCAAGCCAAGGCACATTTACTGGAAGTCATACGAGCTCAGCAAAGCCAGCAAGAAGCTCGCCGAGGTCCTGGCAGCGACCCAGGACGGGAAGTGCAGGAGAAAGGCTATAGCTGCTTTCCAGGAAATCTGGCTCGACCCTGATCGTAAGATGGCCGAAGTACATGAAAATGGGAAGCTTAGTTGGAAGAACTGGGCAGTGCAGGATGATCAATGGTCCTATCCCGGCCCGAATGCTTCCCTGTGCCCCTGCCTCCCCGAACAATAGGTGCTATGCCCATGATAACCCGCCCATGATAACCCTCAATGTAGGATCAGGAGCCCAACTCCCGAACGAACTAACCGCCCGAGTCCCCTCCTCCCCC
>BFEA01000004.1:4637772-4649310 GCA_003427395.1 Chara braunii
AAATTGGAGAGAAAGTGAGAGTTGGGTGAATAGAACTCACCCAAATGCATGAAATGAGAAGAGGGAAAGTGACGATTTACATAGGAGTGAAGATCAAGGCAAATCTAGCACTAATCATCACCCATACATCAAGATGATCAAAAACTAAAGTTGCGATTTACATCCAAGTGAAAAATTGGAGAGAAAGTGAGAGCTGGGTGAGTAGAACTTACTCAAATGCATGAAATGATAAGGGGGAAAGTATCGGTTCACATAGGAGTGAAAATCAAGGCAAATCTATCACTAATCATCACCCAAACATCAAGATGGAGAAGAAGAAGAAGAAGAAGAAGAAGAAGAAGAAGAAGAAGAAGAAGAAGAGAGAGAAAAATACGACGAAGAAGAAGAAGAAGAAGAAGAAGAAGAAGAAGAAGAAGAAGAAGCAGAAGGAGACGTAGAAGGAGGAGGAAGAAGAAGAGGAAGAGGAAGAGAGAGAAAAAGAACAGGAAAAGGAAGAAGAAGGGGAGGAGGGGGAGGAGGAAGAGGGAGAGGAAGAGGAGGAAGAAGAAGAGGAAGAGGAGGAAGAAGAAGAAGAAGAAGAAGAAGAAGAAGAAGAAGAAGAAGAAGAAGAAGAAGGAGGAGGAGGAGGAGACCCTCCTCTCCACTCACCTTCTTGGTGTCTTGGGATGGAGTACCGATCTTGATGAAGACCTTCCTCTCCTTGCTCAACCACCCTCTTGGCTATGGCTTCCTTCCCCTCCAAGCCCTTCTCCTCCTTCCTCTTTCACTCCTTCCCAAGTTGCCACAAACTCCTACCACCTTGGCTATGGAGTCCCTCCCTGTAGGAGGGCTAATGAGACTCCCTCTAACCTTCCTCTCCTCCGCACAGCCTGGGAGCTATGGCGGATCACCTTCCCCACTACCACTAGCCTGCAGAGTCCTACACACTAGCTCACAGTCCCTTCTAGACTTCCAGACTGACTGGGTTCCCCTCACCTCACTCCATGTGAGTGTAGTGCTCTCATTGATACATTTGGGCAGCATGGACACTCCTCATGCAAATGGGAGTATGGCGGACTGAACTCCCAGCTTATGTAGGCTGAAAACAGCAGTCCGGCCAGCCCATGGACCTCGACACATACCCCATGGTGAACCGAGGTACCCCCATGGCAATTTTCACCACTAGGCCTCTCCGGGGGCACCTGGGCCTCATTTTGGTCAGGTTCATGCAGTCCGAGTGGTTGGTACCAACTCGGACCGCCCCTTGGGCCTCTTTCTAGCCTCATACCTCTTGAAAAATGTTGCCCCCTTGAGTCTAAGGCCCAAGGGACAACCTGCTTGGGAGAAAAAAGCTTTGTACAAAGCCTTTTTCTCGACTTTTTCTGATCTTGGCCTCCCTTGGGTAGGCCGGAGCATTTTTTCATGTGGCGGCATATTTTCAGCCTTAGATCAGGCTGAGATCCAAGGCCAGCATTGTTCCGAGCTACCCCATGGTGATCCTTGCTTCAAATTTGAGTCCCTAAGTCCAATTTGTCAATTTTTTTTGCATCTGGCTCTCTTTTCGGCCAAATGCACAGTTCTGTCTTTTTCTCTCTTTTGTTTCTTTCTATTTTGGGCTGCCACCTCATTCCGGAGCTAGCCATTTTGAGCTGGCCCACAAAAAACGGTTGTTTCCTCTCCACCATGAGATCTGATCTCAGATCCATGGGTAAAAAAAAAACCGGTCATTTCTCCCTTGCATTTTCTCTCATTTTCCTCTTTTTAATTCAGATATTATGGAGATCTAGCCCCAAGGGCCATATCTCAATAATCCGGCCTACCTTCCCTCATTCTAGGAGGGATGAGGTCATCATTGGGACTTTCCAGTCCCTACTGCAGCAGTCCCAATAGGCCGGCACATTCTCCTCCACCCTTTTACTCCCGTTTTGTCTCATTCTCCCTCAATTTTCTCCTTTTTTTTTTTCTTTTTTTCTTTTTTTTCTGTTGTGACAAGTGTCCAACAGCTGTGCATTCTCTTTCTAGGCCTAGGAACCCCAATCATGGCCAGGTTTATGACCGACTGTTGGCCGTAACATCGCGGACTTCAAAATTAGCCCTCCCATGCTCCTAGGGGGCTCCATTTTACCACCGTTTGTTTGATTTTGAGCCCCTTTTGCTCTGATTTTCCATGGGCAGCCCGTTTCTTATGTTGGGCCTCTTGGAGCTTCATCTTCACATGCCCAGCTAATCCAAAATATCTCGGAATGCTGAGCAACCCTCTCAACTCCCGTTTTCCTTTTCTTTTTACCGCTAGACCTCCCGTTTGGGCCCTACTATTTCCCACTTTCTACATCCTTGATCTCGACAGCGCCGTTTGCTTGCACAATTATTCCTTGTGCTTGCTCATGGTTCCCTTGGGACATCCCAAGTCCCCACCACTTCCTTCCATACTAGTTCCACTTTCTTGTCCCATCGGCGACCCCACTGACGCGTGTCCCATTTTCCGACTTTCATTATTTGGGACCACCTAGTCCCCGACAATGTCCCGGACGGCGTCCCATTTTTATTTTGGGACCCTTTTGCCCTCAATAGTCCCAATGTTTCTTCCTTGGGTGTCGCGTGTGCGCCGATTTTTTCCGGCCGTGAGATCTCATCTCGCGGTCACCATTTACCGCCCCTACTTTTCTTATGTCATGCGACATCATTTTCTAGCCCTTTGGGCATGCCGCGACCCATTTCCCCTTGGCCTAAGCATCCTCATGCAGTTTGCTATTTCTCGGACTGCATTCATGACCATTTTCCTAGTCCCACAGCCCCGCAACTTGCCCCATGCTCAAAGAAAACGAAGCGTTTGATTTTCAAGTGCATCCGGGCTCAATATTGACTCCGGACGCACCTAAAACATGTGTTTGGCCCTCCCCATGTAGTCCGTTGCAACTCGGACTGCAATAGGGGCCATTTTCCTGGTCCCACTATCCCACAACAGCCCCAAACTGAAAGAAAAAGAAACGGTCAACTTCCAAGTGCATGCGGTCCTCATTTTGGCTCCCGGTGCACCTAAAACATGTGTTTGGCCTACCTCTTGCAATCCGTTGGATCTCGGTTGCATAAGGGCTTGATTTTTCTTGATTTTCTCTGCAAAATCAAGAGAAAATCAAGAAATTTTGTAACTGATATATGCCAGAATGAATCTGGTCACCAATACATCCCCTATGTGGCCGTTTTTTACTGTTAGTGCCCTTTTGATTTTTTTTTATTTTTTTTTTATTTTTTTTTCCTTTTCTTTTCCCTCCACTTGTGGACAGTAGGGACCTTCCAGTCTTTACTTGCTGCAGTCCCTACTGACGACCAACTCACTCATCCTCTCTCACCTCTCATTTTTTTATTTTTTTATTTTTTTTCTTTTTCTTTTTTCTTTTTGATTGCCAAGTGTCAACTAGCCGTTAAGGCCCTTTTCTAGGCCCTTCCTCTTAGTTTTGGCCCTTCCCATGCTCAAGGGCCAGTCCGTTATTTCTCGGACTGCACTTGCGGCCTTTCCATGCCCATGGGAGCCTTCGTTCGCCCCTATTCCTTCCAAACGATGGACCCCCATACTTCGATTTTCCCCCGGAGGTCTACTTTTCTCATGGAGGCTCTTTTGACCCTATTTTCTTGGGGGAGATCAATCCGAGATTTTTCGGATTGCTCCCACGCCTCTACACCCACGTTTCTTTGACTTTTTTTTTTTTTCCTTGGCCTTCCCGCTTGCTCCTACTAGTGCTCATGCTAGTGGTGCTAATATTATTGGCCGTCAAGATCCTTGATCTTGACGGTGCGCCTTGCTTTAATTATTTGCATTTTGCGGCATGCCATAATTTTTCCTCGGGACGTCACAAGTCCCCGCCACTTTCCCGCGCTGGTCCCCGGCACTAGTCCCGCTAGTGGCCCCGCCGGTACTCGGTGGCCCTGCCGGTACTTGTCCCGCTAGTGGCTCCCGACACTTTGTCCCGCTGGTGGTCTCCGACACTTCGTCCCACCGGTGGTCCCCGACACTTTGTCCCGCCGGTGACCCGGGGTTCTTTTGACATTTTTCGCCCTATGGCGGCCTCCTCCCCTTTGTGCCTCTCATGTCCCGTGCGCCACTCTCCCCGGACGCGAGTTTTTGCTTGGCTTGTGGCCCCTTGGCCTTTATGACGTTGCGTCCCGATGACCCTCTCAGCCCGGACTACGACTTTGTGTGCCGACATCTCTCGTACTGTTTTCCCTTCCCCTTTTTTTCCCTTGCGGCGGGCGCCCCATGACATTACTTTTTCCGGCGGTCCTTCTCCTTTTCGGGGGGAACGACCGCCTTTGCTATTTTCTTGCGGTCTCTTGCCGCTCGCCTTTCCGCTAATTCTTCCTTAGCCCCGTGGCTCCGGCGACCTGGGCAACCTCCCCGTCCCCCAGCGCCAGTACTTAACATTCTCTATCATTTTTGCCTCCGGTTTTCTCTGCCGTGCACAATTCCGCGGTATACCGCCTTTCAATGGGCAAGGCTTATCTCGGGACCCATCGGTCCCGACAACGGCCCGTCCGCTTTAAGCGTCGGCCAGAGGCGAGAGCCGTTTCGAAGACGGTTTGGGACGCCAGGTGAGGAGGGGGGGGGGGGGGGGGAGGGTGGGGGGGGGGGGGGGGGTGAGGCGGGCGAAGAGCACAGACACTGCTGAAGGCCGCTGTTGGCTGTTTCTGACTCTGTGTTCCGTCTCCAATGGGGCCTAGGAAAGGGAGGGGAGACCAGCTGTTTATCCCTGTCAGTAAGGACAAACAGAGGGCGGCGGAGTTGAAGTTCTGCGGGTTCAAATGAATCAGGAAGGGGCAAATGCTGTCGAACTCCAATGAGAATTTCCTCATGGAGTGCATATTGTGTGGACAGGGATTTCAGGGCAGTCAAACGAAGGCGGCTACGCACTTCACGATCAAGAACAATTGCCCCAAAGTCTCTGTGGAGCAGCCGACGGAGATTTGGAACAAGATGAACTACATGTTCGATCAGAGCCATTGCCGCAAGATTCTCGACTTCCTGAAATCTCGGGGGTATCGAGATAACAGATCTACTTCAGGGAGGGAGCAGGCGGGGGAGGAGGACGACGAGGATAGCAAGGACGAGAGGAGGGCGACCAAGGGTCGAAAGGATGATGGTAACAGCGACACGCAACAGTGAGGAGAGAGGCGGAGCGTGCAAGGGGCAAGATGAGAAGGGAGAAGACCGTCGTCGAGGACAACACTCCGAGCGAGGAGGAGGAGGAGGAGGACGACGACGAGGATCAGGAATCGGACATTGGAGCCTGTCTTGATGGGGGGCTGATGGCTGGTGGTCGTCGAGGCCAAGAGGGGCCATCCAAAGCGATGATGGAGGCAAGGGGATCGAAGAAGCGAAAAAGGAAGGCCAAAAAGACTGTCACGGTGACTCCACCAGCACCTCCTTTGCCAAAGAGAGACAAGGTTAACAACAGTCGTATTTTTCATCACCACTTCAGGACACCCTTCACCACTTCAGGATGTAGCCTGCCTAAACAGGTGGTTTTCAGGGTCTTCAGACCTTTCACCACTTCAGGACCATTCAGGTCTGAAAATCCTGAATGGTCCTGAAGTGGTGAAAACTCCGAAGACCCTAAAAACCACCTGCTTAGGCAGGCTGCATCCTCAAGTGGTGAAGGGTGGCTTTCATGGTCTTCGGACCTTTCACCACTTCAGGACCATTCTGGATATTCAGACTGCCCAAAACTCTCACTTGACCACTTCAGGACACCCTTCACCACTTCAGGATGCAGCCTGCCTAAACATGTGGTTTTCAGGGTCTTCGGACCTTTCACCACTTCAGGACCATTCAGGATTTCCAGACTGCCCAAAACTCTCACTTCAGAATTTTCATTCCTGAATTTTCAGCTACCCGATAACCGCTTGTGGCTGAAGAAGAGCAAAGTCCTTCGACAGACTTCCCTGGTCGAGGTCTTCGATCCTGTCTGGCAACAAGATTTTTCCAACTACTTCCTGCAATGGTACTACGTCAGTGGCATTCCATTCGAGGCATCGAGGAGACCTGAGTACACCAAGATAAGAAGACACTTGCTTGAGTGTCCGCCGTATACACATCCTGCGTTGCTGACGCACTGTGTCATTTCGGACGACGACATCCTTGAGCAGTAGCAAGTTGTGGCGGACTTGGTGGCGTCCGTCAGCAAGGACATTACGGCAACGGGAGCGACTATCCTTACTGATGGTTGCAAGTCCATCACGAGTGACCAGATAGTGAACTTCCTCGCTGTTGGACCCACTGGAGCATACCTCTTCAGGACTGTGCAGAAGGACGGTGCTGTTCAGGAAACAACGGAGGCCGTGGTGGAGCGATGGAAGGACGTGTTCGACAAGTTCGGTGTCGAAAATGTCAACGCCATTTGCACTGACTCCTCGTCAGCGTATGTAGCTGCTTCCAAGCTCCTCGCGAAGGAGGAGGTCAAGTACAACCGCATCACTTGGCTTCCTTGTGCGGTCCATGTCTGCAACTTGTTGTTGTCTGACATCGCCAAGGACGGCAACAACGGGAAGATTGGAAAGAGGGAGGACACCATCATCAGGGCTCGAGCGGTCGTGCGTTTTATTCAAGTTAGAGAGCACGGGGCGGCTCTCACCCTTAATCGACGGTACTCTGCCGCCCACCCGTCTTCCGCCTCTGCAGCTGCAGCCAATTCTAGCGCTGCACCAACCCAGGTTCAGCGGCGTGGCAGAGAGCTTGTGTACCCTGCGCAGACGAGGTTCGCCACGCACTATTTGATGCTGGAGAGGTTGTTGCCACTTGTTGGATCGTCGTAGAGCGCTGGAGGCGTTGATGATGAGCGATGATTGGTTGCGGATTGCATGGAGGAGGTTCATTTTCTTGCAGGCCAGGTGGTGCGTCATCAGGTGCGTTACGCACCATTTTGGGAGCACGTGGAGGATATCGTGGAGCTGATGACGCCTGTGATGCAGTTGCTACGCCGTTTGGACAGAGGGGGGCGCGTGATGACTCGCATGTGGTCGTGGGCGCTTGCCATGGTGGACACGGTGGCAAGATCGAGGTTGAAGAGGACGTTGAAGGACGAGCTCCACATCGTCATTCAGGCTTGTCAGGCGCGGGTGGATCATATGTTGAAGCCAGCACATTGCATTGCCCATCTCCTCAACCCGCGCCATAGGAGCATCACTTTTCTTTTAAGCGGCAAGGCGCCGCAAGCACGACAAGACACTGGATGAGGAGTCGCTGCGATACCTTTGCCAGCAGACTGGGGATGATGAGGATTTATATCAGACGTTGCGCACGCAACTGGCAGAGTTTCATAGTCGGGAGGGTGATTGGACGTACGAAGGGGTTGAGGGTGAAAAGGACGTGGCCTCGTGCAGAGGGAAGAAGGAAACGTCGTAGGTTGGGCAGTGGTGGGTGCAACACAGGGACGGGGTCCCTCTCCTTCAGAGTTATGCCATTCGCCTGACGCACACATGGACGTGCGCCTCTCCAGCGGAGAGGAACTGGGCCGTCTATGAGCGTGTTCAGGTGAAAAAAGCGTAACCAGCTTGGTTTCATCAAGCTTGCTCGTTCGGTGGAAATACCACCAACTTGAGATTGAGTCGTTGTCAGGGGAGGGGTTTAGGGTACGTTCTGCCATGGGAGAACGCTGAGGACAGTGAGGAGGAGACAGAGGACGCTACTCCTCCGCCTCGTGAAGAGGGTGTTCGGCCAGCCGACCGAGTCACAGAGGCGCAGCGCGAGCAGCCGGTGCAGCGTGGGCAAAGGGATCGCCTATCGAGGCCACCGCCCAGCGTGGAGATGTATTTTGGTCATCTCGTGACGGTGCTCATGCCGACAAAGTTGGAGTCCGTCTACGATCCCGAGCCTGATCCTACGGCTCAGGACCCGATTGAGGCGGAGCCGTGGTCCGATCCAGACGACCAGGGAGTGGAGTCAGAGCTCGAAGATTCTGATGACGGTCGCTACGACGCTCCTCTTGCCGAGATGGTGTGTCCTCGGACGCGTGCTTCTACTGCAGCCCCTGCGCCGCCTCACCCTCCACCTCCACGTTCGAGTACTCGTGGCATTCGACTAAGCGGCCCTGAGGACTGGGTTGGGGGCACGATTCCGCACCCTTCCATAGATTGTCGTGGACATGATGAGCAGGGCAGTCGGGGAGATGAGGAGAGAGACGACGACGACGACCGCGAGGAGAGGGGTTACGAGGGCAGCAGTGAGGACGATGAGGATCCCGCCTATTCCCCGAGACACGGACGAGGTGACGACAACGACGAGGACGACGATGGGACACAGCCTGCGGGTGGTTTGCGGAGGTCCGAGAGACACTGTGGTGACTGATGCAGTGGTGCAGGCAGGGGAGGCAGTGAGCCGGGTGCTGGGGGCGCAGGGCACACAGGTGGCGCAGGCCGAGCTGGCGGAGGACGGGCGAGGCGAGAGTCTGCATCGTGCACTCGCACTGTACACAGGGATAATGAGTGTGCCTCGACAGGACCGACCACGAGGGCAGATGTCGTTGCCTCCCCTGCAGAGTTTGCTGCAGCGTCTGCAGAGGTTGCTGCCGGGTCTGCAGAGGTTGCTGCAGTGGATGCGGAGGTTGTTGCAGCGTCGGCAAAGGTTGCAGCCGGGTCTGCGGAGGTTGCTGCAGATGGTGCGGAGGCTGTTGCAGCTTCGGCAGAGGTTGCAGCCGGGTCTATAGAGATCAGTGGAGCGGCTGCAGAGGTTGGGAGGGGATCTGTACAGTTCGGTCCCGATTTCAGCGACGACATGTTTGATGCTTCGTTGGGACTTCCTCCGACGCCCATCAGTCAGATACTTAGAGGTTTGCCTTCATGCAGCATGGGTGACATCAGTAGCATCATGTTGCGGGAAGTAGCGGAGGACACACAGGGTTTGTCGGGGCAGCGTGAGCGTGTAGTAGGGGATGACGGGGAGTGTCGACCTATACAGGAGCGAGTGCTGGAGTCGGAGCAGGACAGGACCGACCGCAAGGAGAGGGAGAGGGCGCTAGAGTTGGCGAGGCGTTGCGAGATGACACAGAGTATTGCGGCGAGGGCACGTGCACAACGGGTGCTCAAGACGGGTGATGGTGCGGGTCATTGTGCGGCGGAGGATGCAGAGGTTGAGTGTGGCGGTGCGGTCGGTGGGGATGCAGGCGAGAGACCTGCCTCGCCCGTTCATGGTGTTTGTGTATTGCCATTCGCTGGAGCTATGTCGGCGAGGGAGTTAGAGCGGCAGGCACGAGAGGACCCATTGCGGCAGATCGACGCGGACGGATGGATGAGGCATCGAGGAGGGTCATGGCAGATGGCCCAGCTTTGTGCTGTGCAGCCCGTCAGTGCCATCGTCTGCCACAGATGTCACTCCTCCCACACATGCCGAGGGTCCAGGCACTGCACCGAGTCCCGCCTCGACACCTGCAGGGGAGTCTCCTTCTCCCAAATAAGGGAAGAAGAAGATGAAAGCAGGAAAGAGTCTTAGTACTGTGAGCAGGGTGACCCAGCAGATGCGAGCGAGCCAGCCTGGGTTGGCCGGTTTACATCCGCGGACTCGGGAGGCATTGGGCGGGGACATTGTCGCGGATACAGCAGGTTGGCGGGAGAGGGCCTCTACCCGGGGGAAGGAGCACCCGATGAGCACACCTGCCGACGCGGCGGTGCCACGTGCTGGAGGGCGTACTTCCACTACCGCTAGGGAGGAGCACGACAAGCACAGTGCCCCCCCCGGGAGGAGCACGGCCGAACGTATATTGAGGGAGATTGTGAGGCTATTGACTGCGCCGCGACCGTCACAGACACCCATCGGCTGGGAGTCGGGTACGGACGATTTGGAGATGCCTTATGGCCACCGGAAGAGGGTTTCCGTATACGACCTTCTTCGATCGCGGGGCGGGGTTGAGGCGGCAGCACAGGGAGGGATTCATGCTCCGGACACGGCGCACGGGCCGGTAGGTGGCACAGGTGGCGGGGATTGTACCACTAGTGTGGCGCCATAGAGGAGGAGGAAGGACATTGTGAACGACGATGATGCTTAGTCCCACCAATGGTCCTCTTCCGTCCTCTTTTTCCTAGTAGTGTATAGTACCTTTAGTACTTCAGATGAGGTCATGTGTTTATAGGTGCAGTATGTGCAGCTCGTCATGACCGCATGTGTATTCGAATCCTGCGTAGCACAGCGAACGCGTTCGCAGTGCTCCTCGTCCGCGCGAACACGTTCGCGCGTTCGTGCGAACGGGTCGTGAACACGTTCGCGAGAACTCGTTTCGTAGCATTCGTGGTGCTCCTCGTCCACACGAACACGTTCGTGCGTTCGTGCGAACAGGTCGCGAGAACGCGTTTTGGGAGGCCACAAACGTCGTTCGCGGAGGCCGGTACCGGTCGCCGGCGGTGGTCTGGACGGGGATTTGGGGCCTGGGGGAGGGCAGTGGTAGCCCGCCAACTGAAGGCGGGGTTCAGGGGGGCTGGGGGGAGTCGATTTCGAATTCGAAATCGAACTCCAACGCTCGTTCCCCCCGGCTGGAGCAGCAGCGCACAGAGGAGGTGGCTGTGCAGGTGAGTGACCAGCCATAGCCCAAGACCAACCCCGTTCCTCCCCCCCCCGCCCCCAACCTGCCCCACCGTGTGTGTGTGTGTGTGTGTGTGTGTGTGTGTGTGTGTGTGTGTGCGAGAGAGAGAGAAATAGAGAGATCAACTCGTTGGCCATTTCTCTCCTTCTCCTCATCGCCCTCTTCTTCTTCTTCTTCTTCTTCTTCTTCTTCTTCTTCTTCTTCTTCTTCTTCTCCTCCTCCTCCTCCTCTACTCCAACTACTCATGTCGTCATCGCTGTGCGACTGCCACGTCAGCACGCACCTTTTTTTTTTAATCTTCTTCTTGTTCTTCTTTTCCTCTTCTTCTTCTTCTTCTTCTTCTTCTTCTTCTCTCCTCCTCACCATCTTTTCTCCTCCTCTTCTCCTCCTCCTCCTCACCATCTTTCCTTCTTCTTCTTCTTCTCCTCCTCCTCTTCTCCTCCTCCTCCTCCTCCTCTTCTCCTCCTCCTCCTCTTCTTCTTCTCCTCCTCCTCCTCCTCTCCTCCTCCTCCTCCTCCTCCTCTTCTTCCTCTTCTCCTCCTCTTCTTCTCCTCCTCCAACTCTCCAACTCCTCGTCGTCTCCTAATTGCCGCGCGGCTGCCACGTCAGCAAGCGCTTATTTTTTTTTTCTTCTCCAACTTTTCATCCTCTTCTTCTTCTTCTTCTTCTTCTTCTTCTTCTTCTTCTTCTTCTTCTTCTTCTCCTCCTCCTCCTCCTCCTCCTCCTCCTCCTCCTCCTCCTCGCCATCTTTTCTCCTCCTCCTCGCCATCTTTCCTTTTTCTTCTTCTTCTCCTCCTCCTCTTCTCCTCCTCCTTGTCCTCTTCTCCTCCTCCTCCTCCTCTTCCTCTTCTCCTCCTCTTCTTCTCCTCCTCCTCCACTCTCCAACTCCTCCTCGTCATCTTGTAATCGCCGCGCGGCTGCCACCTCAGCATGCGCTTTTTTTTTCTTTTCCTTCTTGTTCTTGTTGAACTCCTCATCCCTGCCATCTTCTCCAACT
>BFEA01000004.1:4655028-4670176 GCA_003427395.1 Chara braunii
GGGGGGGAGCACACACAGACATTCAGTTGCTGCACACAGACTCTGTCACAGTCTGTGTGTGCTGCCCACCAGATTGTGACAGACTGTCAGTCACACAGACTGTGACAGAGTCTGTCACACAGACTGTTGGGCACAATCTATGTGTGCTGCCCAAAGGACTGTCTGTCACAGTGTGTGCGCTGCCCAACAGAATGACTGTCACAGACTGTGACAGAGTTTGTCACATATAGGTCAGTCTGTTGGGCAGCACACACAGACTGTGACAGGCAGTCTGTATGTGCCGTGTGGGAGGATGGAGTGGATCTGGTGGGGGGAAATACAATTGCAGAACAGAGAACCCCGCCCCCTCCCCCTCCTACCACATCAGACACTGGGGAGGTTCAGGGGCACCACCTATGCCCCCCCCCCCACCCCTATATATAAAAAAAAATAAAAAAAATACATTTGCGTTCGCTGTTTTTTGGAGCCTGTTCGCGTTTTTTAACGGGGTGCTACGCAATTCGTATCGATGTTTCATGAGATTGCACACTGTCTTCATGCATAGGTGCAGTGGGTGCAGTTTTTTTTTTTTTTTTTTCCCTTTTTATTCTTCTATCGATGTTTCAGACGATTGCACACTTTGTTCATACATAGGTGCAGTAGGTGCAGTTTCTGTTTTTTTCCTTTTATTTTTGTATCGATGTTTTAGACGATGACACACTTTTTCATACATTGTTTGACTGAGTTCACTCTCCATGCTTCTTCTATTGTGGTGTGTTTATGGTGCAACTATTTCGCCTTGTTTTTCGTTGCCCGTCATGTTGTGTTTTCAAAATTTCTGCAATGAATGTTACTCAATGCTTTTCAATATTGTCGTTGTTTGAAATCATGAACTTGATGTGGTCTTCAACTTGTTTCAAGTTCGTTGTGTGTTTCATTTGCCTCTCATGCAATTGTCAGTAACCCCCAGACAACCCTCTTCAACCCCCAAGGACGACCTTGGCATAACCGACCCCAAGACCGGAACCCCCTTCCCCCCCCCCCCCCCAACCCCCCCCCCCAAACCTTTCCCTCGCGAAACCCTTCTCAGCGGCGGAAAACGACCCCGACACTACGATCAACTACACCTAAATAAACTCCCCCAAACGAGCCCCTCCCCAGCCCCATATTTTTTTATTTTTTTTTTTTACGGCTGAAATACCTCCACCCACGCCCCCCACCGGCGAACCCGCCCCACAACCCCCCAAAAAAAATTGTTTAACCCCCACTGGCAGACGGACCCTCCCCGACGCCCGACACCCACCCACCCGAAAAACACTCTCGAACCCCCCCTCCAACACCGCATACGGACAGCCCGAAGTCTGTACGTACGACCCATACCGGGGCCCGGGGCCCGTACGTACGGTCGTACGGGAGTACGTACGGCCCGTAAATGTGCGGGCATATACACAGAGGCGCAGCCCCCGCTCCAGTAGGGGGCACGGCGGCAACTAACGTAAGTGTTTGTTACACGTGTCATCAGCCCGGGCACATAGCCCGGGACTGTCCCCACCGTCTCACGCAAACAAGAACCGCACCAGCAGCTGCAGCACCAATTGCTAACGGACCTGGCCGGGTGGCCACAATGGTAGAGGAAACCGACAGTGGGGCAAGCCCGTTGGGAGTCATGGAGGAAGTGGCGGAGCTTATCCTGCTCGACCAGTACATATCGTTGGGATACCCGGTGTAGGTGCGAATACCCTTACAAGGGTATCCGCCATGGTTTTTGCAAATGACAGGAAATAAGTCTGGATCAAAGTCTAAGTATACCGCGCTAGTCGCAGCCGCGTCTGTGATTTGCGTTGTCTGGATGGTTGACTACAGTAAAGAGTGCGTGGGCGCGCAGGTTTGAGGCGCGCGTGATTCCGTTTCTACCGTTGGTTATAAAGTCGGCACGGACGCCGGTCGGTTCGTTTCTAATTTTACTTTTATTCTATTTTTGTTTATTCTTGATTAGACTGGGATTAAGGATATTTTTTCTTGGTCGGTATGTTTGATTGAGCTACGCGTCCGTACGGAGGACGACCTTGACGGCGGCGACGACGACCGCGGTAGGTCTTGGCACTCGGAGTGGCCCGAGTGGCGGCCATGGTATAGCCTGGTAAGTCGGCGCAGACGCTGGGCGGCCGCGCGCACGGTTGTAGGCAGAGACGAGGCTCAGGCCAATTTCCTTGGCCCTGAGCGTGGCGCCACACCGCCTTAGATGGCACTCCGCTGATGTTGGTCTCGGACTTGGGCTCAGCCTTATGGGTTACGATATTGGGCTTACACGGCGGAGGTTCAGGGATCGAGGCCAGCGGGCGTTGGCACGGCAGCATCGGAGCAGCCTGGAGCGAAACCTGAGGGGTTGCGGGCCTTGCGGGGCTATCCCCCTCGGTTTTGTTTACGGGCGCGGCGGCGGGCCTAATCCGCGGGGTGGGCAAGCTGCCAGCAGCCCCGCGGTTCCCCGACGTCTATTTTTATTTTATTTCCCTTTCGTTTATTGTTCTTGGTCCCTTTGTTATCGTGTCCCGTTTCGGGACGCGAGACTGCGATAGGATCGCGTGGGGTGTGTTGCATTCGTGGGATTGCCTTAAGTGCAATTACAAGTTATCTCTGTGACTGCGCCGAAAATTGCCCTCGTTTAATTACGTTCTTCTAGTAACCCGACTGGTTCCTTACCACGTCACACTCTGGGACGCGGTACCGTGGCAGGCGCCGGGACATAAGAGCCTAGCTTGGTGGGTATACCGTTGAACTGTTGAAATACGTACCTGTGTTCGAATCCAGATGATGGAGCTTAACGCATAAAACCCAGGGTTCTGGGCTGCCCGAGCCTGCGCAAGCTGAGAAGTGCCACGGGTGTAGGGCCCAGGCCATGTCCTCGGGACATCCGTTAGAGATTGGAACGTTACAGGGAAGGTTAGCGCGGCCCCTGTGCAAGGGCCAAGAGCATAAGTTGGCAACCCGACAGCCAACTGTTTTTCGTTTTCAGTTTTTGAGTGTCAAAAGCCGCCTCTCTACCCGATCGGAGTGCATAGTGGTGGAGCAGCGGTAGGATGGACAGCGGGCACTAGCGTTAGGCCAGAGGGGTGTGAGGTAGTGAAGGAGGAGGCAGGCAGCGAGCGGCGGGCGCCGGCACAGCGGGGCGATGGGCAGGAGGAAAAAGGTGGGGACGGGGGTGAACCCGGACGGGTACGCGCGCCAGATGCGCAGTGAGGGAGATGGGCGCTATGTGACCAGCAGCAGCGAGCGGTGAGGGCGCTGGCACTATAGAGCGGCAACACTGGCACTGTGGCGCGGTGAGGCGACGGGCAGCAACAGGGAGGAGTAGAGAGACGATAGAGGGGGTGAACCTGGGCGCATTCCGTGCCGGGTTCATTCGGATCAAACTGAGATGGCAGTGAGTAGGCTGGGCGCAGCCTGTGACGGACGGGGTGCTCTATTCCCAATTGAATCGAGCAAGGTAGGGGACGAGACTGGGGTTTCAAAGGGGGGCGAACGTAATCCCGGGGTCAGATTTGGTGGTGGATCAGTGGAGTTAGAGGTTAGTGAGAGAGGAGGAGCGTCGGGATATGGCGGGGGGAGGAAAAGCGAGGAGTGAAAGGTCGAGATTTCACCCGATTCTGGATAGAATAGAGTGGGAGGAGGTGGTAGAGTGCGGTTTTCAGGTCGGCCGAAATCAGTGGTACTGTTAGTTTTAGCTATAGATGAGTAGGATGAGAGTTAGTAAAGGCAGGGGCTGCGCCGGGATATGGCAAATGGACGAAGGAGAGGAGCGGGAAAGGAAATTTTTGCTCGATTCTCAGCGAAATCGAGCGGGGCAAAGTGTTGGATGGAGGGTTGGGTAGCCGCGAGTTAGGTAGTAAGGATAGTTTTGGGTGTTAGTGGGAGGACTTAGCGATTCGATAAAGAGGAGTCGCACAGCAAGGGAGGAGTGAGTTGAAGTGCCATGTATTTGGCCGTTTTTTTGCGGTAAATTCATTGCATGTTTATATATCTTTGCTTTTGTTTTTTTTGGTCAGTGTTGTTTGCTTATACTGATGTTAGGAAGCAACCTTTCTGGTCGAGATGTTAGAGGTATGGCCTGATTCTGACCGAGGGTGGTGGAGAGAGGGGGCACCTACCTGGGTGGGGAAGGAATTGGAGTCGGGAAGCTGCCACCCGCCGGACCAGGTACACCGGGGTGGGGGGCGCTCGGATTCTGGAGGACTGTACTGCCGATGGGTGATGACGCACGTTAGACGAAGTGATTGCTGGCTCACGGGGTGGTAGGAGCCAGCAGTCGCGGGGCGCGATCGTGGCAGGGGTGGGGTGCCCGGACATCATCGTCTGTGCTCTACTGCTGGCCGGTGTACAAGTGTGTCGCTCGCCTCAATAGCTAGAGTAGTTTGTGCGTGCCCCTGCCGGTGGCAACAGCCTGCAGGAGTCGGGATCCTCACGTGTCTAGAACCAGCTGTTGGGATGGTAGGGTTGTAGCCCATAGCCGTGTGCGAGCCTGCTGGTGAAGGCTGGGGGTTGCAGCAGTTAAGTCCGATTGATGTTGTTGTTGCCCGGTGATGCTCGGGATTGCGGTGGGCCACAACGCCTAGCTGCTGCATGTGGCAACCTGCGCACGCTGTCCTGGGAGGATTACTGCAGTCATCGTAAGGGAACGGTACAATAGGAGTGAAGGAAGGGCTGGCAACAACTACTGTTAGCTGTTGGCCACGGCATACTACGGCTAGCTACTGCGAATAGTGGCTGCTATCTATTGGTTGGGCCCGGACGCCGCTTCTCCTAGACTGCGGACTATGTTTTCAGTAGGGGTGAGGGACTGGTGAAGGACGAGGCTGCTGCGTACTGCAGCTGTTGCTAACTGCACGGAGTTGTTGCGTATTGTTTGTTGCTGCTGCGGACTGCGCAACGGCTACTGGCTGTTACGACAGACTGTACACGGGCTGGTGTCGTAGACTGTGCGTTGTTGCCGCCCTTGGCTGTCCACAGGCCACGACTGACTGGTGGAGGTCGTCTTCGGCTGACACCTGCTGTTGACTACTGTTAACTGTTGCGGCTGCGACGCTGCGGTGGATGGGCGCAGGGAAGTGGCCGGGCTAGAAGGAGGGGGTTATTGTTGCGAGTTGGGAAGTCGTCAGGAGAGTTGAGTTTAATAGTTTGACTTTGGACTGATCAAGTTGTACTCTTGGCCATCATTGTGGGGCCCTCAGGCACTGAAGACTTCAAGGCCCTCTCACGCGAGTCTGAGTGCACCCCTCTTGTATCTGAGAGACTAAAACCTCTTCTTCTACCCTTCTTACTCTCAGTCTAGTCCATTGGTCCGGAGAAGAAGGCGGCACGCGGGATTGCAACCCGTAATCCGCGCCAAGGCCTCCGTGGGAGGTTCGCCCCACCGATTGCGGGAGCTCTGCCGGAACTCAGGAGGAGTTCTAAAGGCAGGGAACTCAGAGGTAGCCCTTGCATTCCCTTATAAACTCAGTGTAACCCCTACCTATAAATCCTCCCTATGTATTGGTTGACTGTATTGTATACAACCCTTACTTTGACTTCGGGATTGACTTTCAAGACTCAAATCAGGCTAAGTAAAGGAATGCATGTATGATGGCAGTTTCAGTTTCCTTGATTGTCTGAAAGCAAATTGTCACAGGGGGTTGCATCAAGGGAAAGGCTGGGAGGAAGACAGTTTTGCTTGCGATTGAACGGGTCTTATAGGGTCAGACATTTTTTCTAAAATGAATGGCCTGACTGCTGTGTTTTGTTCTGTTTTCTGAAGGACCGAGCATTGTTTCTAAGGCGAATGGCTTGTTCGATGTGTTTCTTTAGTTGTGTCAGACATTGTTTCTAAGATGAATGACCTGGCTGCTTTGTTTTTGAGGGGTATTGGTTGCTTGACTTCTGAGGACCAGACATTATTTCTAAGACGAATGGTCTGGTCACTGTTTACTTGGGTGGTTTCCAGACAGTCTCTGGGTTAGACCTAGGGTGCTCTGCTTTTTTGTGTGTGCTGAAAACAGGAGAGCCGAGTATTGTTTCTAAGACGAATGGCTTAACTCTCTTTGGTTGTTTTATTTTGAGGGAGGGTTCAGGCCAAAGGACTAGACATTGTTTCTAAGACGAATTGTCTAAGTCTTAGGCCACAGGACTATAATGAGAACAAAGGAATATGATTCTTTATAATGTTATATATATGTACCTATATGTGAACAAGGCCAGTCAGGCATTGTTTCTAAGACGAATGACCTGACTATAGCCTTATCACAAGCGAAGGGAGTATAATCAAGAGTTATAACTGAAGGTAAGTTGGGCAGGCTGAGCCTTGTTTCTAAGACGAATGACCCAGCCCTACGCCTTCCTTAAGGTGCAGAAAGATATATATAACTTGGCTATTTAAACAGTTTAGGGCGACTAAGCATGGTTTCTAAGATGAATGACTTAGTCATATACCCAATGAAGAGAAAAGTAGTTGTGCAACCTGTTCGTGTATACCTAAGGCAGAGGGTTGACATTGTTTCTAAGACGAATGACCAGTCCCAATGCCCTATGTAAGCAGGGTGTAAAGGGTTAAATCATTGAAGGGCTATTAACTATTGTTTGCTAAGTTTGACTTGGGGATGACGAGAGCACTTACCTTTGTGGTTTGGCATTGCATGTGGATGAGTGAGGCTACTACTTGGTCTGAGTTGCAGTTTGACAGGTAGTTGTTATAGTTGCTCGCCACGTGCAAGAGCGATAAGAGTTAGGTCGATTCCTGCATTTTTTTAGCTAAGTTTTTTTACTTAGATCAATTCTCGCATTTTATGAGATCTTTTGTTATACTTGGCTTTGTATAAATTTTGGTAAGCTATTTTTTCTACGGGAAGCGCTGCCGAAATTTCTTCAAATCCAAGGAGTTAGTTACAATTTTGACTTGTCAAAGTTCGACTTGTCTAAAGTTTATGTATGACTTAGTAAAAATCTGGAAAGTCTCCTTTTCTAAAAGGAGTGCTGCCCAAATTTTTGCTAAATCAGGGAGTTAGACAAAATTGGACTTTGAAAAGTGAAAGACTATTTTTGGTTTCATATTTGGGCTGATATAAATTCTGAAAAGACACTTTTTCTACGGGAAGCGCTGCCGAAATTTTCTTGATTTAGGGGAGATAGATTATATTTTGACAGGTGGTGATTCTGGCAATCCACCCTGTATAGGGGAGATTGTGTCAGGGTCTACCTTTGCTTTGGACACTGTTTAAAGGTAGATTCAGGCTTAGTCAATTAGGATGATTGAGTGAGATCGTGAGATGGAGTTGTATTCTCCATGGACTTATAGGTTTAGCCTGGGGATTGACCTGTCTTGTATTACAGGTCCTCTTGATCGTATTGATTAAGGATTTGGACTAGGTTCACCTTGATCCTACAAGGATCACCTTCTGTTATCACTGATAACAGGTCGGTTGCCGATTCGTCGGTTTACGATTCAACTCCAATTCACTCCTGCCACTCAACCTAAAGACTTTAGCCATGTGATTGAACTGTTTTGTTGTGTTTTCACCCGGACTTTATTGAATGGTCATCCAACAAAAATACTGAGTATTTATTTAGGAGTTGCACGAGTGAGGCTTGTATGGCTAAAGCGAGGGGTATGAGTGCAAAAAATGGTTGAAGTTGACCCCGTGTAGTGCGTGGATTTTTGATTGAATCTTTGATGTGATTGCAGGTGCGTTTGTGGTTCGGACTCTGGATGTGATTGTCTGCGATTACATACATATGTGGTTGAGAGGAGCCCCACTATGACTGTGAGAAGTGATCGTCCTATATAATTAACCCTCATATACTTACGAGTACCCTGAGTATTTGAGAGACCTGCCGTATTTGTGCATAAGGGCTATCCGGATTTTGTCTTGAGAGAGAAGGGAGTTTTCCTTTTTACCCTTGCTTTTTAGGGGTTGTATGGTTGGACGTTATAGTCTGTGGCAACCGTCAAAGTCAAACCCCTTGACTTTCGCTCAGGCCCGGAAAGGGACTCATCTCCAGGGCAGTAAGAAACGACTGCCACCACAGGTATGGACCTGCGTACCACCCGCTCTGCATAAGGTGCAGAAGAGGGTGTGTGATCTTCAACCGCCGATGGCAGTTGTCCAGCGTCGAGAGATCAACCCTGAAGGCGCATGTCAGCCGACACTTGAGTGTCGAACGCGACCCTCGAGATTAACGAGGATCGCCTGAGTATGGGTACTACATAGTACGCCATTGTTGTGACTGCCTGCGTCCGCTTGCATTGCGAGTCGATATGAATTAGCCCTGCGTCTGCGCGGTTTTATACTAAGTCCCACGTGCGACGCCTATCCGACTTCTACGACGGAAAAATATGGGATGGCTACCGAGGGGCTAGGAGCGTTGTGGCGTTGTTTGTGTTGCGTTGTTCGTGTGGGTCGTTTCGTGCGTATGTGTGTGTGTGTGTGTTGTTGTTTTGTGGTTGTTAGAGTGCTGTGCACGTGGTGTGTGGGATGCGTCCTAGTCGACCGGCGTCGAGCTGCGCTTGGGACTTCATCCCCTCAAGATGTCAGTTCGCGTACGGGCCCGATAGGCGTAATACCGCGCGTACCCCCTATGCTACAGCGAACGAGAAACGCCCTCGGCTGGTCCACCTCTGCGATTGCAACCGAGTAACTTTCGTACTGTGGACTGGTAGCTCGGCGGGGTTACGCCCACCGAAGGGAGGTGACAGCTCCCGTAAGGTGGAGGTAAGTTGTGCCTCGCGTAGGCCCTATCCTGTCGCAGGGGCTTGTGAGAGGTATGGCTGGCGCACTCGGCCGGAGCGGCCTAAGGAAGCTCCATGTGTGTGTTCGTGACGAGATTGGTCCAACTCCTGCGTGACGCGGCCGGGAGGGTCCTGCGCTGTCATGAACGGTGCCAGACCGATGCGCTCGACAGGTGGCGCCGTTGCTGGGGATAACGGTCGCCTACCGTTGTCCCTGGTGGAACGACATCGGGGTATGGGATTGTGAGAACTAGACAAAACGAGAGGTTTTTGTTGAGCCTTTATGGTTAATCGATTGAAGGTGTTGGATGGAAAGCGAGTAAGGGTTGTTTGTGTGAGTTGGTTATGTTCGGTGCGGCAAGGGTGGCGCGAAAGGGACAAGTTTTCACTATGCGCCCACGTACGTTGACTATGCGCGCACGTACTTCGATTATGCACCTGCGTACCTTGACTAGTATGACGATAGTTGGAGTGGATATCTCTTCGGATCCCGATGGTTGATGGGTTTGGATGATGACTTGCATGCTTGGTACAACTAAGGTAGGATGAGGTTGTATCAACAAAGCTAAGTGTGGTGGTTGCGGGAGTTGGCCGCGTAAGGTGCTCATAATGGCTAAGGGAAGTTACCCGAGCGGTCAAGGGTGCAGTATAGCACTTTGGCTTTACGGCGAGGCATAGGATGAGTAAAAGCAAGCCTACTATGTTAGAAGTCGTCAAGGGACTTCGATGAGAGTTAGGCTAGGGATGTTGAAAGCCTGTATGAGTATGAATTGGGATCCTGGAATTTAGGTTCTAAGCAGTTGCTCGAGTCGTATAGCCATAGAAGTCTGAGGCTTGCTCCGCATGGCATGCTTGAAATTAGGCGTATAAGGCAGTAAAGAGATGCAGTGAGTACCGTGGTAAGGCCCCAATAGAAAGGACTACGGGAAGTAGTAGACTTGTATGACGCCTGATAGTGGAGGGTATATTATGTTATTTATGGTAGACCATTGCTTTGAGCCCCTTCCAGGTTTGGATCATCCACTTAGGAAGCTAAAAGACTTGAGACCTTTTGTTTTGAGAATGCCATTTTGAGTCGTATATTGGACTCATCCATGGATGCCAGACCTTGTAGGCCTAGTTTACGCCTAATTATATGGAGTTATATGTTTAATTAGATACCCTTTTCAGGAGTATTTCGTGTGGGTTATCTTATTGGGATTATATCGGGGATCTGATCAATCTGTAGAAATTTATATGAACGACTCCAGTCCAGCAATTGGCTCATGGTTGGCCACTACAGTCTGCATGTATAGATGAACAAGCTAGTCGTGACTGCACCTAAAGTATGTACACATCTAGCTCAGTCTCTATATACAAGAAACCCTGACCTTACTGACGTATAGGCGAACCAGTCCTCACTCACTCACTGCCCCCTGGTTTCAGCTATACGGCTGGCCTATCTACAACCTAAATTACTTTACCGGACCATTATAGCGAAACTCCTCCCCATATCTAACCTATACACATATACACATCAAAGTACATGTCTGCCCTGACTCACATAATATACAACTAGCCAGTACAGGGTTAGGGTCACGCAACGGTTAGCCTGCTACTCCAATTTCCAGATCAGTACACATACAACTAGATTTTTACCAACAACGAACCCAGGATCTAAAGCATTCGATTACCAAAACTTCCCAACTCAGGGGTTAGGATGAATCCCCACTACATCCTACTGTACTTTCTCTGCCCTAGTCATCTCATCTACCCTCTCCGCGCTCTTGATCATCTGGCTCACCCTAATGGTCATCTCATTCAGCGCCATCATGCACCTTTCTTCCTTGAGCCCCACTTATGGTTTCGTTGGCCCCTGTCGCGACCTTCGGCGCCTTGCCTGTCATTCCCACGGCCTCTATTGCCGCGTCCACCATTTCCACGGCCCGTATTGCCACGTTCACCATCTCCACGGCCCGTAGTGCCACGCCCGCCGTCTCCATGGCCCCTTCCACCTGTCATACTGCCTTGCAAAACTTGTCGAATCGGTGACCACAACGGTCCGACCGGCTGGATTTGGACTGGTGGGGGTGCACGGGGCATCGTGTTCATCAAAGGGCCCATATAATTGCTTTGCACCCAGGGTATGTAAGGATTATATGCCGGCCATAAGTTCATTCGGTTACACGGTGCCTACTGCCCATGCAAAGTTTGCTCCATCGGAGGAGGCCCCTTTGGTCCTGCCTCGCTTTCCAACTCTCGCGGGGTAATTGCTACCTGTCGCGAACTCTGCTCCTTTTCGGTACCTTGACCGCTCTGAGTGAGGTTCCTTGCCTTCCGCTGCGCCTTTATCAACTTGGGAGGCTCAAGCTCCCCTTTTTCTCCCGTCACGTCCTCTTCCTCACTTCCTTGAGGGGTATGGCCAGTCTTTCCCCCACAATCACATACCACATTTACCCAGTGCTCTGGCCACCACCCACTCTTTTGCCTCTCCCGACCTGTAGTTAAAGATGCTTCCACGTTAATGAGCCCCCTCTTTGGATCCGGTGCAATAACAGGCAGGGTCATATTAGCGTTCTGCTCCTCCTTTATTTCCTCCTCCCTCTTGCCTTTGTCCTTCACCTGGACACTGGCTCGCCTCTTTGCGGTCCCTATCGAGAGGGGTAACTCTTGATCATCCTTCTCTACTCCTCTTTCACTCTGGTCAGTCGACTTACTTGGGGAGTCTTCTGATACCTTTCATTTGCTCTTCCTCGCCTCTTCCAGCCGTGCTAACGTCTCTTCCAATACTCCCACTTGTCTCTGCAACCCGCTTAATTCTGCCTACGATGGTGCCCCCACAACTGACGGCACAGAGCACTCCCTACGTTGGCCTTCTATTTCACCTTTCGGGAATCTTAGCCTTAAGGAGCTTTCCAACTCATCCCACGTCTCCGCCTCCTGCTTAAGGGCATATACCTCCTCACTCAGTCCTTCACAAACGAACAAGGGGAACATGTACCGCATCGCCTTCTTGTACCACATCTTCACAAGGCAAAAATCCCGAAAGTCACGCAGAAAGCCAGACAAGTTCCTTCCTTGGAATAGTAGGACACGCAGATCTGGGGGCATTGACTCCTGCAACACTTCGCGCAGCAACACCTTCATGAGGCACGACTTCCTCCAACGCAGGATCTTGGCGAAGCCGCTTTCCTCCACCATGATGCTAGCAGCAGTCTGATACACATAGCGGGCAATAGATCATCAAGAAGTAATTCAAGTAAGCTCAGGCAGACAAAGGCAAACTGCTAACACTTACATTATGCTATCTACCCTTTCTCTCATGCAGTCTGGCCCCAACCCCTAGTTACCCTGACGCTTACCTTTATACGGTAATGGATAGAGAGACGACCATGGCCGAGTCATAAAAGAAGCGCATTTAGTAGAGAAAGGAGACATTCCCTATCGGCCTACTGCTGCCCGAATCTCCTCCCAATCTACATTCCCCTCATTCGGATCATGAGACGAGGCGTATACGTCCACTGTATTGGCCGTGTTCCTGAGCCACTGACTAAGGGGCAAGAAGCTCGGGTCTAGATATAGACCATATATCAATTCACATGTGTATCGCCCATACTCCCAATCTCGCGCCCTCAGAGCAGCTTCAGCCGCCGCCTCTACCCTCGCCTGCCCACCAAAACTCTTTTCTATCAGGAACTCAGGCAGGATTACTTGTAGCGGAGCAGATGGAAACCCGAACTCTCCAGCGCGCTTGACCTATATATGGGTCAGTACTTGCTCTTCCCCGTCACGGGACGCTTCCCTCGCCCACTTCGCTACAGCTGCCTCGGCTACACTCAAAGGCTTAGCAAGCAGACTCTCATGTCTAAGCGCCAACTCTATCCCATGATCGATCCAGAATGAGGGCGAGGCGTACAGCGCCACCCTTACAATTGCACACTCCTGCTCGTCATCGAACCCAGACTCGATCCAGGCAAAGATGTCCGTGCCCATCAACATTCCCCACCATGAAGAGTGGTACTCTCCCGCTCTGACCCGACTGGGTAAAGACACCTCGAGCCCTCCCTCTTTCTCAACTGGCCCGAGCATACGCGGGTCTTCCCGTGCATAAGGCATCCTGAGTTGCCTTAGCTCTGTCTGGGCTCTACCCATCACAGACAAACGTTCAACGTACGCCTTCCGTTATTAAACTGACAATCCCTACATCCTCTGGCGGACGAATCTTTTGTTTCTTCTTTTTGTGTGACTTAGGTGGTTGTATCTAGATGTGTGATACGTTGGCGTGTACAGCTAGGATAGATTCGCATGGTTTGAGTTTTGTGTATGTTTGGGTATATTCAAATATATTTGTGTGTTCGAGACATGGGTTACTCAGTAGAGTGGGACGTGAGGGTTGGGTACCTATGTTATTTTCAAGAGAGACATTTTATCCTGGTGTACATATTGAGTTGAGACCCTATGGGGCTTGGTTTTTGTGACGATCACTCTCACTCTCACTTGTGTGGCTTTATCCTGATGAATGTTGGCTTTGCGTGAAAGATGTGTGAATGTGTGACATGTAAAGCTGCCTACTCCTCGGTATACTTGTGCGACCTGCTCACGGGCAGCTGATGAGGCAGAGTATAAGGGGAGGAAGTGCAGCCCATTTGTGAAAAATTGTGAGGATTTTTAGGAGATTTATGAGTCTTTGAGACTCGGGTGCTTCACCATGCCGGTTGTTGATTGCTTAAGTTGTGATGAAGACCCATAAGGTGGTCTCTCAGTGATGTTTGGTTCTATGATGAGACCCCCTCGGATTTTTGGAGGAGGGGATGTTTTGTTCTGTAATAAGATCCCCTTGGATTTTTGGAAAAGGGGATGGGTTTATTGTCGGAAGACTCACCTTTAAAGGTGGGTAAACTGATTATGGCATGGTAAGCAGTGTTTGAGTTGATAAAGTTTGACGAGAAGGGACCACGTTTGCTTGAGATGTTTGAGAAAGTCGCAAGAGAATGCAGGGCGAGAGATCTCTCCAGCGAAGGATGCCATGACTTTGATCAAGTCAGGAGTCACGGCCTTGTGGACCTAGCGGTGATTTTGTTTGTGATTGTGCGAAGGATGCCATGGCTTTTGCGGGAGAGCTGGTAAATGCCTTCAGACCCCTACGTAATTGCGTAGTGGGCCCGTGATTTGTTTTTCGACGCTCCGTCTAACCACTTGTGCTAGTTCTGAGGCATATTGAGGAATATCAAGCTAAACGGTAAAGGTTAGTACCTCTAGGGCGTAACCCCAGGGGATGGCTGCGAGTCGGCGCAACCTGGCTGCGGGACCGCGGAGTAAGAGCTTAAGGAGTTGCCCGCCCCAGTGAAATTACTTCGTGGGATAGTGAAGGTTGAGGTTTTTGGGAAATCCTGATTGAATGCTTATCAGGAGAAAACCCGTCGTTGCGTAACCAACGAGGCTATTGCCGCTAAAATAACAATGCGGTGGGCCGTAGTCCCGGTCCGATCATCCAGGCTATGGTGGGCCAAGATGGAGACCTAGCCTTTCCGTACTAGATTTCAGAAAGAGCTGAGTGGATATTAAGTACACAACTATACGTATGTGTATTTGATTGCGCGAGATTTTCTGAGAAGGAAGGTTGGAGTGCCTTCAGAGGTCTCGGTTAAGGCCCGCGTCCCTAATCTTGGCCAGGAACAAGGACACCCAACGAGAAGCCGAAGGTTGTCTAGGACCGGATAGAGGACGATTGGGGAGGTCTTTAGAACTTATGCTGTCAGTGTCCCAATGTCTGGGCGGTGAGGGGCCCGGATTAGAAACCTGGCAGCATATAGTTGTGGAGGCATGGTTTGATGGACGCCTCTACCCTGTGTTTGTCGGCTGATCGGATTGGCTCCTTCCTCGTCAGCATTTGGAGTGTGGATGAATTTGTAGCTTTCTGATTTGGCGAAGCGACGGGGACGTCGCTTAATATGGTCCGGTAAGTTGTCGGTGCGAGTACCCTTACAAGGGTATCCGCCCTGGTTTTTACAAATGACAGGAAATAAGTCTGGATCAAAGTCTAAGTATACCGCGCTAGTCGTGGCCGCGTCTGTGATTTGCGTTGTCTGGATGGTTGACTAGAGTAAAGAGTGCGTGGGCGCGCAGGTTTGAGGAGTTGTCGAGCGCATCGATCCAGCACCACACGAGGCAGCGTGGGACCCTCCCGGCCGCGTCACGCAGGAGTTGGTTTTAAATCCTTCGTCGCGAATATACATGGAGCTTCCATAAGCCGATCCAGCCGAATGCGCCAGCCATACCTCTCGCGAGCCCCTACGACAGGATAGGGTCTACGCGAGGCACAACTTACCTCCACCTTACTGAAGCTGTCACCTCCCTTCGGTGGGCGTATCCCCGCCGAGCTACCAGTCCACAATACGAAAGCTAATCAGTTGCAATCGCAGAGGTGGACCAGCCGAT
>BFEA01000004.1:4670791-4693121 GCA_003427395.1 Chara braunii
CGGGTCCTGCCTATCCAGTATCGGACGCAGTCTGTGTGTTGACAGTTCATGGGTGTACCAACTGCGCTATGCCCATGGGTCCTGGCGCGTCCCAGAGTCTCAATTGGAAAGGAGAGAAGGACGTCAAAGTAAAAACAAGGATAAAAAAAAAGAAGAAATTAAAAAAAAAAAAAAAAAAAAAAAAAAAAAAAAAACCATTAACGGGTAGGGGAAAGGGAGCTGCGGACACCTCGCCAGCCCTGCAAGTCGGACCTATCGCCGCGCCCGCCAACATAACCAGAGGGGGATAGCCTTGGCGGCCCTCAACCCCATCGGTCCCTTCCGAGACGCTCCGCTGCAGTTGCTGCGCCGACGCCTGCTGGCCTCGATCCCCGAACCTTCGTAGCGTCAACCCAATGCCGTAACCTATAGGGCTAAGCCCAACTCTGAAACTAGCGCCCGCAGAGTACCATACAAGGTAGTGCGGCGCGGCGCTTTGGGCCAACAAACCGGCTGCGCGGTTCCCAGTGCCTGCCCCGGCTTGCTTATACCATGCCATAATTGCCCCGTGCGCCATCCTGCGACACCCCGCTCGCCGCACGAAGTCGCGCCGTCGTTGCCGATGCCGTCGTCGGGGTCGTTCTCCGCACTCGCGCTCGCCTTGTAAGGGTATTCGCACCGACAGCGCGCGTGATTCCGTTTCTACCATTGGTTATAAAGCCGTCGTGGACGCCGGTCGGTTCGTTTCTAATTTTACTTCTATTCTATTTTTGTTTATTCTTGATTAGACTGGGGTTAAGGATATTCTTTCTTGGTCGGTATGTTTGATTGAGCTACGCGTGCGTACGGAGGACGACCTTGACGGCGGCGGCGACGACCGCGGTAGGTCTTGGCACGCGGAGTGGCCCGAGTGGCGGCCATGGTACAGCCTGGTAAGTCGGCGCAGACGCTGGGCGGCCGCGCGCACGGTTGTAGGCAGAGACGAGGCTCGCGCCAATTTCCTTGGCCCTGAGCGACGCGCCGCACCGCCTTATATGGCACTCCGCTGATGTTGGTCTCGGACTTGGGCTCAGCCCTATGGGTTACGATATTGGGTTGACACGGCGGAGGTTCGGAGATCGAGGCCAGCGGGCGTTGGCACGGCAACATCGGAGCAGTGTGGAGCGAAACCTGAGGGGTTGAAGGCCTTGCGGGGCTATCCCCCTCGGTTTTGTTTACGGGGGCGGCGGCGGGCCTAATCCGCGGGGTGGGCAAGGTGCCAGCAGCCCCGCGGTTCCCCGACGGCTTATTGTTTTTTTTCCCCTTTTGTTTATTGTTCTTGGTCCCTTTCTTATCGCGTCCCGTTTAGGGACGCGAGACTACGATAGGATCGCGTGGGGTGTGTTGCATTCGTGGGATTACCTTAAGTGCAATTACAAGTTATCTCTGTGACTGCGCCGAAAATTGCCCCTGTTTTATTACGTTCTTCTAGTAACCCGACTGGTTCTTTACCACGTCCAACTCTGGGACGCGGTACCATGGCAGGCGCCGGGACCCAAGAGCCTAGCTTGGTGGGTATACCATTGAACTGTTGAAATACATACCTGTGTTTGAATCCAGATGATGGAGCTTGACGCATAAAGCCCAGGGTTCAAGGCTGCTCGGGCCTGCGCAAGCTGAGAAGTGCCACGGGGGTAGGGCCCAGGCCATGTCCTCGGGACATCTGTTAGAGATTGGAACGTTACAGGGAAGGTTAGCGCGGCCCCTGTGCAAGGGCCAAGAGCATAAGTTGGCAACCCAACAGCCAACTACTTTTCGTTTTCAGTTTTTGAGTGTCAAGGGCTGCCTCTCTACCCGTTTGGAGTGCATAGTGGCGGAGCAGCGGTAGGATGGACAGCGGGCGCTAGCGTTAGGCCAGAGGGGTGTGAGGTAGTGAAGGAGGAGGCAGGCAGCGAGCGGCGGGCGCCGACACAGCAGGGCGACGGGCAGGAGGAAAAAGGTGGGGATGGGGGTGAACCCGGACGGGTACGTGCGCCTGATGCGCAATGAGGGAGATGGGCGCTATGTGACCAGCCGCAGCGAGAGGCGAGGGCGCTGGCACTGTAGAGCGGCAGCACTGACACTGTGGCACGGTGAGGCGACGGGCTGCAACAGGGAGGAGTAGAGAGACGATAGAGGGGGTGAACCTGGGCATGTTTTCGTGCCGGGTTCATTCGGAGCAAACGGAGATGGCAGTGAGTAGGCTGGGCGCAGCCTGTGACGGGCGGGGTGCTCGATTCCCAATGGAATCGAGCAAGGTAGGAGACGAGACTGCGGTTTCAAAGGGGGGCGAACGTAATCCCGGGGCCAGATTTGGTGGTGGATCAGTGGATTTAGAGGTTAGTGAGAGAGGAGGAGCGTCGGGATATGGCGGGGGGAGGAAAAGCGAGGAGTGAAAGATCGAGATTTCACCCGATTCTGGATAGAATAGAGTGGGAGGAGGTGGTAGAGTGCGGTTTTCAGGTCGGGCGAGATCAGTGGTACTGTTAGTTTTAACTATAGATGAGTAGGATGAGAGTTAGTAAAGGCAACGGCTGCGCCGGGATATGGCAAATGGACGAAGGAGAGGAGCGGGAAAGGAAATTTTTGCTCGATTCTCAGCGAAATCGAGCGGGGCAAAGTGTTGGATGGAGGGTTGGGTAGCCGCGAGTTAGGTAGTAAGGATAGTTTTGGGTGTTAGTGGGCGGACTTAGCGATTCGATAGAGAGGAGCCGCGCAGCAAGGGAGGAGCGAGTTGAAGTGCCATGTATTTGGCCGTTTTTTTTCTTTAAATTCATTGCATGTTTATATATCTTTGCTTTTGTTTTTTTTTGTCAGTGTTGTTTGCTTATACTGATGTTAGGAAGCAACCTTTCTGGCCGAGATGTTAGAGGTATGGCCTGATTCTGAGCGAGAGTGGTGGAGAGAGGGGGCACCTACCTGGGTGGGGAAGGAATCGGAGTCGGGAAGCTGCCACCCGCCGGACCAGGTACACTGGGATGGGGGCCGCTCGGATTCTGGAGGACTGTACTGCCGATGGGTGATGACGCACGTTAGACGAAGTGATTGCTGACTCACGGGGTGGTAGGAGCCAGCAGTCGCGGGGCGCGATCGTGGCAGGGGTGGGGTGCCCGGACATCATCGTCTGTGCTCTACTGCTGGCCGGCGTACAAGTGTGTCACCCGCCTCAATAGCTAGAGTAGTGTGTGCGTGCCCCTGGTGGTGGCGACAGCCTGCAGGAGTCGGGATCCTAACGTGTCTGAAACTGTTGCCCTTAACCGTGTGCGAGCCTGCTGGTGAAGGTTGGGGGTTGCTGCAGTTAAGTCCGATTGATGTTGCTGTTGCCCGGTGATGCTCGTGGTTGCGGTGGACCACGGCGCCTAGCTGCTGCATGTGACAACCTGCGCACACTGTCCTGGGAGGATTACTGCAGTCATCGTAAGGGAACAGTACTGTAGGAGTGAAGGAAGGGCTGACAACAGCTAATGTTAGCTGTTGGCCACGACATACTACGGCTAGCCGCTGCGAATAGTGGTTGTTGTCTATTGGTTGGGCCCGGATGCCGCTTCTCCTAGACTGCGGACTATGTTTTCAGTAGGGGTGAGGGACTGGTGAAGGACGAGGCTGCTGCGTATTGCAGCTGTTGCTAACTGCGCGGAGTGTTTGCATATTGTTTGCTGCTGCTGCGGACTGCGGCACGACTGCTGGCTGTTACGGCAGACTGTACACGGGCTGGTGCCGTAGACTGTGCGTTGTTGCCGCCCTTGGCTGTCCACAGACCACGACTGACTGGTGGAGGCCGTCTTCGGTTGGCACCTGCTGTTGACTACTGTTGACTGTTGCAGGCTGCGGCGCTGCGGTGGATGGGCGCAGGGAAGTGGCCGGGCTAGAAGGAGGGGGTTATTGTTGCGAGTTGGGGAATCGTCAGGAGAGTTGAGTTTAATAGTTTGACTTTGGACTGATTAAGCAGTACTCTTGGCCATCATTGCGGGGCCCTCAGGCGCTGAAGACTTCAAGGCCCTCTCACACGAGTTAGAGTGCACCCCTCTTGTATCTGAGAGACTCAAACCTCTTCTTCTACCCTTCTTACTCTCATTCAAGTCCATTGGTCCGGAGAGGAAGGCGGCAGGCAGGATTGCAACCTGTAATCCGCGTCAAGGCCTCTGTGGGAGGTTCGCCCCCCGATCGCGGGAGCTCTGCCGGAACTTAGGAGGAGTTCTGGAGGTAGGGAACTTAGAGGTAGCCCTTGCATTCCCTTATAAACTCAGTATAACCCCTACCTATACACCTCCATATATATTGACTGACTGTATTGTATGCAACCCTTACTTTGACTTTGGGATTGACTTTCAGGACTCAAATTAGGCTAACTAAAGGAACGCATGTATAATGGCAGTTTTAGTTTCCTTGATTGCCTGAAAGCAAATTGTCAAAGGGGGTTGCATAAGGGGGAAGGCTGGGAGGAAGGCAGTTTTGCTTGTGATTGAACGGGTCTTATAGGGTCAGGCATTGTTTCTAAGATGAATGGCCTGACTGCTATGTTTTGTTCTGTTTTCTGAAGGACCGAGCATTGTTTCTAAGACGAATGGCTTGGTCGCTGTGTTTCTTTAGTTGTGTCAGACATTGTTTCTAAGGTAAATGACCTGGCTGCTTTGTTTTTTAGGGGTATTGGTTGCTTGACTTCTGAGGAACAGACATTGTTTCTAAGAAGAATGGTCTGGTGCTGCTTACTTGGGTGGTTTCCGAACAGTCTCTAGGTCAGCCCAGGGTGCTCTGCTTTTTTGTGTGTGCTGAAAAAAGGAGAGCCGAGTATCGTTTCTAAGACGAATGACTCAGATCTCTTTGGTTGTTTTATTCTGAGGGAGGGTTCAGGCCACAGGACTAGACATTGTTTCTAAGACGAATGGTCTAAGTCTGAGGCCACAGGACTATAATGAGAACAAAGGAATAAGATTCTCTATAATGTTATATATATATGTACCTATATGCGAACAAGGCTAGTCAGGCATTGTTTCTAAGACGAATGGCCTGACTATAGCCTTATCACAAGCGAAAGGAGTATAATCAAGAGTTATAACTAAAGGTAACCTGGGCAGGCTGAGCCTTGTTTCTAAGACGAATGACCTAGCCCTACGCCCTCCTTTTGAAGACTAAGGTGCATAAAGATATATATAACTTGGCTATTTAAACAGTTCATGACGACTAATCATGGTTTCTAAGATGAATGGCTTAGTCATATGCCCAATGATGAAAAAATTAGTTGTTCAACTTGTTCGTGTATACCTAAGGCAGAGGCTTGACATTGTTTCTAAGACGAATGACCAGTCCCAATGCCCTATGTAAGCAGGGTGTAAAGGGTTAAATCATTGAAGGACTATGAACTATTGTTTGCTAAGTTTAACTTGGGGATGGCGAGAGCACTTACCTTTGTGGTTTGGCATTGCATGTGGCTGAGTGAGGCTACTACTTGGTCTGAGTTTCAGTTTGACAGGTAGTTGCTGTAGTTGCTTGCCACGTGCTAGAGCGATAGGAGTCTGTTCAATTTCTGCATTTTCTAAGCTAAGTTTTTTTCTTAGATCAATTCTCGCATTTTATGAGATCTTTTGTTATACTTGGCTTTGTAAAAATTTTGGTAAGTTACTTTCTCTACGGGAAGTGCTGCCGAAATTTTTGCAAATCCAAGGAGTTAGTTCAAATTTTGACTTGTCAAAGTTCGACTTGTCTAAAGTTTATGTACGACTTAGTAAAAATCTGAAAAGTCTCGTTTTCTAAAGGGAGTGTTGTCCAAATTTTTGTTAAATCAGGGAGTTGGACGAAATTGGACTTTGGAAAGTCAAACACTATTTTTGGTTTCATATTCGGGCTGATATAAACTCTGAAAACGCACGTTTCCTACGGGAAGCGCTGCCGAAATTTTCTTGATTTAGGGGAGAAGATTATATTTTGACAGGTGGCGATTTTGGCGATCCATCCTGTATAGGGGAGATTGTGTCAGGGTCTACCTTTGCTTTGGACACTGTTTAAAGGTAGATTCAGGCTTAGTCAATTAGGATGATTGAGTAAGATCGTGAGATGGAGTTGTATTCTCCATGGACTTATAGGTTTAGCCTGGGGATTGACCTGTCTTGTATTACAGGTCCTCTTGATCATATTGATTCAGGATTTGGACTAGGTTCAACTTGATCCTAGGAGGATCACCTTCTGTTATCATTGATAACAGGTCGGTTGCCGATTCGTCGGTTTACGATTCAACTCCAATTCACTCATGCCACTCAACCTAAAGACTTTAGCCTTGTGATTGAACTGTTTTGTTGTGTTTTCACCCGGACTTTATTGAATGGTCATCCAACAAAAGTACTGAGTATTTATTTAGGAGTTGCACGAGCGAGGCTTGTATGGCTAAAGCGAGGGGTATGTGTGCAAGGAATGGTTGAAGTTGACCCCGTGTAGTGCGTGAATTTTTGATTGAATCTTTGATGTGATTGCAGGTGCGTTTGTGGTTCGGACTCTGGATGTTATTGCCTGTGATTACATACATATGTGGTTGAGAGGAGCCCCGCTGTGACTATGAGAACTGATCGCAGAAGTGATCGTCCTATATAATTAMCCCTCATATATTTACGAGTACCCTGAGTATTTGAGAGACCTGCCGTATTTGTGCATAAGGGCTATCCAGATTTTGTCTTGAGAGAGAAGGGAGTTTCCCTTTTTACCCTTGCTTTTTAGAGGTTGTATGGTTGGACGTTATAGTCCGTGGCAGTCGTCAAAGTCAAACCCCTTGACTTTCGCTCAGGCCCGGAGAAGGACTCGTCTCCAGGGAAGAAAGAAATGACTGCCACCGCAGGTATGGACCTGTGTACCACCCGCTCTGCATAAGTTGCAGAAGAGGGTGTATGATCTTCAACCGCCCATGGCGGTTGTCCAGCGTCGAGAGATTAACCCTCAAGGCGCGTGTCAGCCGACTCTTGAGTGTCGAACGCGACCCTCGAGATTAACGAGGATCGCCTGAGTATGGGTACTACATAGTACGCCATTGTGGCGACTGCCTGCGTACGCTTGCATTGCGAGTCGATATGAATTAGCCCTGCGTCCGCGCGGTTTTATACTAAGTCCCGCGCCCGACGCCTATCCGACTTCCGCGACGGAAAGTTATGGGATGGCTACCGAGGGGCTAGGAGCGTTGTGACGTTGTTTGTGTTGCGTTGTTCGTGTGGGTCATTTCGTGCGTATGTGTGTGTGTGTGCGTGTTGTTGTTTTGTGGTTGTTAGAGTGGTGTGCGCGTGGTGTGTGGGATGCGTCCTAGTCGACCGGCGTTGAGCTGCGCTTGGGACTTCAGCCCCCCAAGATGTCAGTTCGCGTGCGGGTCCGATAGGCGTAATACCGCGCGTACCCCCTATGCTACAACGAACGAGAAACGCCCTCGGCTGGTCCACCTCTGCGATTGCAACCGAGTAGCTTTCGTACTGTGGACTGGTAGCTCGGCGGGGATACGCCCACTGAAGGGAGGTGACAACTCCCGTAAGGTGGAGGTAAGTTGTGCCTCGCGTAGGCCCTATCCTGTCGTAGGGGCTCGCGAGAGGTGTGGCTGGCGCACTCGGCCGGAGCGGCCTAAGGAAGCTCCATGTGTATGTTCGTGACGAGGTTGGTCCAAGTCCTGCGTGACGCGGCCGGGAGGGTCCCGCGCTGCTGGACCGATGCACTCGACACCGGGCCTCGGCATGATAGGGGCCATCCAACCTACTCCCGACGATAATTAAGTTTCAGAATGGAGACCCTCCCCAAGGGAAATGGAATCCAGAGGACCTGCGTTCGTTACAGGAGAGATTGGTGTGTTAGATATAGTCCGTGCCTTGGATTACCGCATCCCCTTGCCCATCGGACACCTGCTAACCATCTCCGAACAGGCTAATGACCGGATGCTACAACACTGCAAAGCAAACCGGAAGCGATTTGCCCTCACTAAATTGGCAACTGTAAAAGGAAAGGATCTCGTTAGAGATCCGAAGCCAGAGGAGCCAAGCACCTCCGAACCTGTCCGGATGGGCCTAATTCGGAAAGACGATCACTTCCTACAGATCAAAGCCCTGCCATGGAGATCCGCGGAATGTGACATGGAAGTCTGGGGAACCCCCTATAGTGCAGTTCTTGACTCCGGAGCCGCGGTCCCGGCCATCTCACTACGGGTGGTTGAGCGGGCTGGTCGGCGGAAAGACGTGATTTCCTCTCGCGGAGGGCAATCACTTCGTTTCCGCTGACGAAGGTAAGATTCGAGTTGCAGGAAGGATGTCCAACGTCCCTTTTCGAATACGTAAAGTCCACACCTTAGGCGACGTAGTGGTCCTAAACGTGACCACATATGATGTCCTCGTCGGATTACCAACCCTCATAGCCTTACGGGCCACGCTGGATTTCGAACGACAAGCAGTTATCCTCAACAGCACCGGAGGAAAGCCATACACCGTTCCAATGCACCTCACCCTCTGAACAACCTCGATGTCTGAGCGACAACGACCGGGACCCTGCGAAATCCTACGAATGATAAGGTGGGAAGAGTCCACGGGCGAATCCGACGTCGAACCCACATTACCACCGTCCACCTCCGAGAGTGAGGACGATGCGGATCCTCAAATTCTCGAGCTAACACGACAAAGAATCCGCTACCCACTTCGACAGAAAACCGCAGACACTTTCGTTTTCACAAGGGATGCGCAATGAACCTGAGCGCTGATCATGGGAGAACCACTTATCCAGATATCTCGGTTGACGGATTCTTGGGAACCCCCGCAAACTATGTAGGAGGCGACCACCCCATTGTTACCCAGATACCAGGATAAGCGGTCCTTCTGCGATCTCTCAAAAATCCCTCTCGGTTCATTGCTCACCAAAGGAAAAGAAATCCGACTGCTACAGAGGGGCGCCGAAAACTGGACTTCAGAACCCTCTGGGCTGTACAACCTTGCCCCGTTCAATATTGGGCTAAAAATCGAGAAGAAGGTCGTGGACCTCCGAGATATCGAGGACGGCATCACACCAGAGGAGCAAGTGGCAATCAGAGAAGAGGAAGCCCAGATGGTTGCCACGATCTTCTCCTGGCGTTCCGACCATTCCTTCATATCATCTCCACCCACGAAAAAGACCCACGTGGTCAAGACCAAACAACTACCGGTGGCGATACGAGATTGCCACTACGAACTGCATGTGCCGGACTATGTGCCGGATAAGATACACAAACTCATCGCAGACATCCTAACCGCATATCAGTGGGCGATTAGTACAGAGGACACAGACATAGGATTATCCCTGGTCATACAGCACGAGATCCAGACTGGCGCCCACCCGCCGATTCATTGTAAGCCATACCGATACTCGTTGGTCGAAAGACGAACCGCCCTAGAGCGTATCAGAGAATTCGAGGCCAACGGTTGGATCGAACCCGCTACCAGGCCGTGGCCCTTTCCCGTGGTTTTCGTCCCTAAAAAGACCGGATCCATTCGCATTTGCATCGATTATCGGAAGCTGAATGACATCACGATCAAAGATGTATATCCCCTCCCACGGATTGATGATTTGTTGGATGCGATTGGGTGTGCTAACTACTTTAGTAAATTCGATATCCGCCACGAGTTCCACCACATATTGGTGAAGGAAGAGGATCGTCCGAAAACGACGTTCGTGTTATTCGAAGGAACGTGGTAGTGGGTTCGATGTCCTATGGGCATTTGCAACGCTCCGGCTATGTTTCAAAGGGCAATGAACATGACCTTTCATAATTTTGTTAACAAGACTCGGCTAGCACAGGGAATGGTGAACTTCTGCGTCATCGTGTACATGGACGACATCCTGGTGTATTCGGAATTGTTTCACGGACATGTGCAACACATCGAATAGACACTTGGAGCACTATGAGACGCGGGCTTCAAGATCGCCCTGGAGAAGAGCGAGTTTTTCCTGTCGGAAATCTCGTTCCTAGGGTACGTGGTGACGCGAGGGGGCTTGCGTCCGGATTCGAGGAAGGTCGCGACAGTTCGAGACGCCCCGACGCCCACGTCGCTAACGCAAGTTCAAACCTTCTTGGGGCTGGCCTTGTACTACCGATGATTTATCAAGGGTTTCTCGGCAACCGCACGGCCTCTAACAAACCTCTTGCGAAAAGACCAACCGTTGAGATGGGACGCTGAGTGCGAGCAGGCCTTTGCGACATTGAAGGAAGCCTTGGCCACATCCCCTATTTTGATTCGGCCCGATCCCGAGAAGCAATTTGTGCTTATCATGGACTGGCAACCGGAAGCGATCTCCGCTATTTTGGCGCAAAAGGGGAAGGACGACTGTGAGCACGTCATCGAGTATGCATCTCGGACCGTACCAGACGAAAGGAGAAACGAGCCGGCGCCCCAAGGGGAATGCTACGCCGTGGTGTGGGGGATTCAACACTTCCATCCGTATCTGTACGGACAGAGATTCCTCCTCGTCACGGATCATGAGCCCCTGTTGGCTCTCAAGAGGCTCACTAATTACATAGGCATGATTGGACGCTGGGCAGTGCTGCTGCAGGAGTACGATTTCGACATCATCCATCGGAAGACGGAAAGACACGGGAATGCGGACGGGATGACACGACTGCACCGACCAATCAAGGTTACTAAGGGAGAAGAAATCGTCCCATGGAAAGAACCAGAACCATTCAATGGGCCACAGTACGAGTAGGTTGTCATCCTTCTACGTGCTAAGAAGTGACACATGACAATTAGCGATGAAGGTAATTCTGGTGGCCCCCTCTCTCCCCTCTCATCCTCGTCTCTCTTCTCTTTGCCTGACAAATTTTGTTATTTCTGTGAGGCGATCTCACGTGTCTATTCGGTCCCTATGCGTCCTAGCGGGGAAGGGTATGTCGAATGGGTAGATTGTCGGCATTGTGTTTCTATGGCCCATGGTGCCTGCATTCAGTATCGGAACGCGAACAAGGTTTGGTTATGTCCCTTGTGTCGATCCAACAAAATTCCTACGGAGGCCCTCTTTCTAGAAACCACGTCAGAGGGTTTAGAAAAAACCCGTAGGTTTTGAAGGGCCGAAGTATGGACAGATGTCGTTTTAATAGCCACCGTAGTTGGGAACCCCCTCCGGGACTTCACCAAAGAGGACCGTAGAAGGGCTAATGAGAGGGCATGGGACTATCGATGGAACAACGGATGGTTGGAAAAACGGAAGACTGACGGTAGTGGGATTTGGATGGTCGTGCCCCACCCATTCGTAAGGTATGATTGGGTCAAGTCGGCGCACGAAGAGACCGCAACTCATTTTGCCGTACGGATTACGGAGGCAACAATTGATAAAAACGAATGGTATTGGTCAAATATTCGCGACGATGTTAAATTCATCGTCCGAAATTGTCAGGTCTGCGCCGCTGACAAGGCGCCGATTCAGCCGCCTAGGTCAATAGTGCCCACTGAAATCCAACGGCCGTTTCAGAGGGTTACATGGATACGACGGATATCGTCGTGCCCCCTGGACCAAATAGTTGTGAATATTCAATCCTCTTGGTGTTCCTCGACCACTTTTGAAAATGGATCGAGGCCTACCCATGTCAGACTAGGCAGACGGCAGAAATAGCACTGTATGTCAACCGTTTCCTTGGGATGCATCAGGATATCGAGGAAATACTTACAGACAATAGAGCAGAGTTCCGAGGGGAAGTCATGAAGAATATAGTCATACATGGAGTGTCCATTCACAATACTGCCCCCCATATGTCTCAATCGAACGGTCTCGTAGAAATGCCAACCGGGTCATCAAGACGACACTCCGACGGAATATCACGGCTAGGGACACGCGACCATGGCCTATATTGTGGATCATATCTTGGCTGTACATCGAGGGACCCCACATGAATCTACGGGACTCTCGCCACTTCAACTACGGACCAACAGCCTAGATTGCATCTCGATATCGAGCCTTAACGACGAAACGGCACTTGGCCGACGTCCCACAAGAGCAACGACCAAGAAAAAGGCGAAGCGCTATCTGGAGCTTATGGAGCGGGCCCTTCCCAAATTGGCCCGAAAGAGGCAGAGAATGACCGAATTTGCCCACGGCCGTCAGGTCCGCAGTTACGAGGCCCGAAATGGGAATGCCGGCCCCCGGCCCCAATATAAATTGGGGGACTTGGTGCAGGTAAGGAAATGTGCTCATCAAGGGAAACTAGCGCCACGATTCTTCGGGTGCTTTCGAGTGATCGAGCTCGGACCTAACGGAGTGAACACCGTGCGCCTCGCTCCTGAAGTGGCAGGCAGGCGGTCAGCTAGGCCCATAGTCCACCACGTGTCCTATCTCCGCCCTCTCTCTGTTTCCTCTCCTCCCTCTCCAACTGGGCCGCCCTCGGAATCGGACTCCGAGTGGGAAACTGACGTCCCCCAGTCTCATTTTTCTCCCCCTCCATCTTCTCCCTCCTCTTCGCCATGAGTTTTTCCACGGAACAGGTACTCAATGAGCGGATGTTAGCGCCACGCGGACACATCTCGGTGATCAGACAAGTTCATCATCCTCGTATCAGCCCGGACGTGATCCGATTTGCCCAGTTTTTCAGCACGACAAACGTGCATGCGGCAGCAGAGTTCCGATCCGTGATACCCAACAACAAGGTACAGGTGTTGGCCGAAGCATCGGCCTTTCTGCGACTCTCGGCACCGGGGACCAGCCACATCTCGACAATTGTCTCCTTTAGCGAAGACATCATTACGGTGGACCCGCGGGCGCATCCGAGCATCCTCTTCTCGCTGCGAGATTGGGGGAAAGGGTTGGTGAGTTCCCGGAGCTGCTTGCATGGCGAGGGGATAACGTCGTCAATACTAACAAGATTGACCTAGACGGCATCCACGTTCTCTGGCAGAATCCCGCGGTATCTCTCCCTGCACTCACCATCTTCTCGCGTCCTCAATGAACCATCGCAGGTTCTCCACCTTCAGCCTCTCCTCTGCCTTCCCTGTGTTCTGTCAGTCAGCGCTTCATCTTCGTCTCTCTTTCCGAGTACAACCGCTGATGGTCCCTCTCATTAAGCCCGAACAGTGGAAAGGGTGGTGGCAAACTTACCAGACTGTATCTCTGTACTTAGTCGAGATCAGGCTGAAGTGGACCAGAGACGGTGAGCACCTTGCCGCGAACGAGGAAGTGGAGTTGCTCAATATTCAGACGTGGAGAACGGGGGTGGAAGGGGATTTACTGGGATTCGTCTTCGGATCGGTGGAGGCAGGACATCGACAGTCGATCGTGGGAGAACTCTTAATCCTCCTAACACAGCTGCTGGGCGATTTTCCAATCGACATCGACTCACATTGCGACGAGATCCGACGCCACATATTCTTTCTCGCAACCTGACACCGTATCTACAGTGGTCGGCGTGCTTGGATGGCGATTGGGACAACCGTAGTTACCCATCACACGAACTACCTAAACCCCGCAGAGATAATCGATCTTCTCTTCTTGGATCGAGGGGAGCCGACATCAGAAGAAGAAGAAGAGGAAGAAGAAGAGGAAGAAGAAAAAGAAGAAGAGGAAGAGGGAGACGAATCGGAAGATACCCCCGAAGAGGACGAGTATTACAGTGAGCACAGTGAGCATGAGTCGGGGGCGATAAGTGAAGAGGAAGGGGAGGAGAACGAGAGCGAGGAAGAACGGGCGGAACAAACGGGGGCATAGGGAGAGGACCCTGCTGAAGCCGAGCGACGTCGGGCAGAAATCGCGGTGTCGAGCGCATCGGTCCGGCACCGCACAAGGCAGCGCGGGACCCTCCCGGCCGCGTCACGCAGGAGTTGGTCTAGTCCTTGTTGCGAATATACATATGGAGCTTCCGCAAGCCGCTCCGGTCGAGTGCGTTAGCCATACCTCTCGCGAGCCCCTACGATAGGATAGGGCCTACGCGAGGCACGACTTACCTCCACCTTACGGAAGTTGTCGCCTCCCTTCGGTGGGCGTATCCCCGCCGAGCTACTAGTCCACAATACGAAAGCCGATCAATTGCAATCGTAGAGGTGGACCAGTTGAGGGCGTTTCTCGTTCGTTGTAGCATAGGGGGTACGCGTGGTATTACGCCTCTATCGAACCCGCACGCGAACCGACATCTTGGGGGGCAGAGGTCCCGAGCGCGACTCGTTGCCGGTCGACTAAGACACATCCCACCCGCCACGCACACACCATTATAAAGAACATAAAAATAAACACACACACACACACACATACGTACATATACATATACAGAATGACACTGAACGAACAACGCGACAACACTCATAGTCCCTTAGTAGCCATCCCATAACTTTCCGATGCAGAAATTGGATAGGCGTCGTGCGCGAGGCTTAGTATAAAACCGCGCGGGCGCAGGGCTAACTGATATTGACTTGCAATGCAAGTATACGCAAGCAGTCGCAATGATGGCGTACTATATAGTACCCATACTCATGCGGTCCTCGTTAATCTCGAGGGTCGCATTCGACACTCAAGTGTCGGCTGACATGCGCCTTGAGGGATTGATCTCTCAACGTTGGACAACCGCCAAGCGCGGTTGAAAACTACACCCTCTTCTGCACCCTTGGGTGGTACACAGGTTCATACTGTGGTGGCAATCGTCTCTTATTGCCCTGGAGACCAGCTCCTTCATCTAGGGCCTGGAGAGAAGTCACGGGGTTTGACTTTGACGGTCGCCACGAACTACAACGTCCAGCTATAAAATTCTAAAAAGCAAAAGATAACAAGGGACCTCCCTTTTCTCTCAAAAACATAGTTTGTTTAACCCTTACGCACGGTCACAGTAGGCCACGCGAAAACACCCAAGACATATATATTCACATATATAGAGGGTTATTAATATAGGACGATCACTTCTCATAGTCACAGTGGAGCATGCAGTCATATATATATGTATGTGAGCGCATGCAGTCAAATCCAAAGTCTGAATCACCAAACATACCTGCAACCACATCAAAGAGTCAACCAAGAGTCTATGCACTACACGGGGTCAACTTCAATCATTCTTTGCACTCACACCCCTTGCTTTTAGTCATATAAGCCTCACTCTTGTGCAGCTTCTCAAATAAAATACTCAGCACTTTTTTTTAAATGACCATTCAAAATAAAGTTCGGACGAAAACACAACAAAATAGTTCAAATCACAAGGCTAAAGTCTTTAGGTTGAGTGGCAGGAGTGAATTGGAGCTGAATCGTAAACCGACCAATCGGCAACCGGTCTGTTATCAGTGATAACAGAAGGTGATCTTTGTAGGGTCAAGCTGAATCTAGCCCAAATCCTGAATCAATCGATCAAGAAGATCTGTGACACAAGACAGGTCAATGCCCCAAACTAAAATTATACGTGTATGAAGAATACAACTCCATAATACATCCTCACTCAAAATCATCCTAATTGACTAAGTCTGAGCATGCCTCTAAGCCAGTGCCCAAAGAAAGGTAGACTCTGACAGAGTCTCTTCTATATAAAGTGGATTGCCAGAATCGCCACCTGTCAAAATGTATTCTATCTTCTCTTAAACTAAGAAAATTTCGGCAACGCTTCCCGTAGAAAAAGTGTCTTTCCAAAATTTATATCAGCCCGAATATAGAAATAGAAATAATGTTCAACTTTTCAGTCTTTCCAAAGTCAAATTTTGTCTAACTCCCTGAATTAGCAAAAATTTGGACAACACTCCCTTTAGAAAATGAGACTTCCCACATTTTTACTAAGCCATATAAAATTTAGATAAGCTGAACTTTGAAAAGTCAAAAGTAGACTAACTCCTTGGATTTGCAGAAATTTCGGCAACGCTTCCCGTAGAGAAAGTAGCTTACCAAAATTTATACAAAGCCAAGTATAACAAAAGATCCCAGAAAATGTAGAAATTGATCTAATTTTTAAAAACTTAGCTCAGAAAATGCAGGAATTGAAACTAACTCCTATAACTCTAGCACGTGGCGAGCAACTAAAACAACTACCTATCAAACTGAAATTCAGACCAAGTAGTAATCTCACTCAGTCACATGCAAGGCCAAACCACAAGGAGTAAGTACTCTCATCATCCCCAAGTCAAAATCCTCATAGATAGTTCATGAATCTTTCAGATGATTTAACCCTTGTACCCGACTTACATATGGCGTAGTGCTAGACCATTCAACTTAGAAACAATGTCTAGCATGCCTCTAGGATATACACGAGCAGGTTGCACTACTACTTCTTTCTTCTTTGGGCATGTGACTAGACCATTCGGCTTGAAAACAATGCCTAGTGGCCCTAAACTGTTTAATATCCAAAATTTAATAAGTTTCTGACTTTGTTCTCAAAAGAAAGTGCAAATATGGGCAGGGGACTGAACCATTCGGCTTGGAAACAATGTTCAGCTTGCCCAGACTATTTCCAATTATACTCTGTAATTTCCCTTCTCTTCTTAGCGATATTGCTTAGCGCCGGACCATTCGGGTTGGAAACAATGCTCAGCTGCCAGTTCACATGCAAATATAAGTAAAGTACTTTTTTTTATACTCAATTTATACTTATGTGCGTGGTTTTCAGGCTAAACCATTCAGCTTAGAAACAATGCTCAGCCTTAGACCAAAAATCCTCCCTTAGAATAAAACGAGAAAACTCTTTCACATCAGACAGCCCTCAGAAAATAATTATAGCAACCAGGCCATTCATCTTAGAAACAATGCCTGACCCTTAAAAAAACAGTCAAATAAACACAGCCCTGGGTCATTCAGCTTAGAATCAATGCCCAGTCCTTGGTTGACCCAGTCAAACGCATGCAATCTGCCTTCCTCCCGCCTTCCCCCAGTTCATCCCTTAGTCTGCTTTCAATCAAAATAAACTGAAACTTAAGCTTCACTCTCACATATTCCTTTCATTTAGTCTGATTAAGTCCTGAACAAAAGCAAAATCATAGGGACAATCTCATGCATACATCAGTCAAACTAAAAGAGGAGATAGACAAACAGGGGTAATATGGGGTCATACAGATAGAGAAAGGTATACCTGATGGTTCCCTGCCTCCAGAACCCCTCCTCAGTTCCGGCAGAGCTCCCGCAATCGGTGGGTTGACTCCCCACAGAGTCTTGGTGCGGTCCTACGGGTTGCAATCCCACTTGCCGCCTTCCTCTCGTAACCAACAGACTAGACTTAGAGTGAGGAGGGCAGAAAGAGATAGGCCGAAGACTCTCAGATACAACAGGGGTGCACACAGACTCGCAAGAGAGGACCTTGAAATCTCGAGCGCCTGAGGGCCCCGCAATGGTGGCCAGAATTGCAACAGCTTGGTCCAACGAAGTCAAACTGTCGAGCAGCCTTCCCCTAACGGACCTCCAAATCGCGGTAATGCCGACTTGTCGTGGCGTTGTCTTGACTGACCAGCGACCGCTGTCTTGCCAAAGCGCGCCACGCTCAAACCGTAGCAAGCATGCCCGACAACCAGACCCCCTTGCTACTCAGTACATAGAGAGGGGGCAGCAAGGCGCTGCATGTCCAGACTCGCCTTTCTCCAAGCGTGGCTAGCGACAGTCCAATACAGCTCCCTACTCAATAGTCATACCGCAACGCCCGTAATCCGAAGAGCATCGGCTCTAGCTCAAGACCGCAGTGTTGCAGTCACCAAGATACGTGCCACTGTAGCTTACTCAGACGTTGGTCGTATACTTCGTCCACTTCAACTGATCTTACCCACAGAACTGTCGCCCTCGTAGCTGGTCCCGCTGCAGCTTCCGTTGGCCGAATGAACAGTAAGTCGGCCAACAGGTAAGTCTCCAACCTCGCACCGTGGATGGGCGATACTCAGGCCGGCAGGTAAGTAACCAAACCCCACCGTTCCCCTGCAATCACCTTGCTTGGCAGTATAAGGCCCATTCACGGTTGGTTGTTGATGGCGCGCAGGCTCGCCTTATGTCGCCTCCATCAATAAGAGCAACACTCCTTGTGCCCGGTCCGTTCCCCAGTCGGAACTTCAACCACACTGACGTCCCGCCAACTGTGAACGTAACCGATAGCCCCGTAAGACTCGCCTCGCAACGCATGATCGGCAGGTACACCCGGGAAGGAACGTAACAGGACGGAGCAAGGTGGTCACACGGCTTCGCGATCCGTACCACCTCAATAGCTAAGGCCTTGCTTCACAGTCTTTCCCACGGGACCCATGCTACCTTCGTCGGTAGGACGAACAAAATGGAATGAATCTTCCGCTAGAACATGGAAAGATACACGGCCAACTCCAGATTCGCCCTTTCCTGCGTGCACTCCTACGTCATATACCCACCTTTCCACTAACGTACTGACCGGACTAACCCCTCTATCAGACTTGCCTACCTCCAGAGATGGGCGGGTTGCAAAATTTCTTACTTCCTTCGACGTCTGCTTGTCTCCGCCATCGCTCCCTCCGACATCTCCACGCGGACCCTCTCTCCACTAAGTCTCTCCCTACTAACTACCCAGCCAAACCAACACTACTATCGAGATCGCCTTATCTAAGAACCCCTGATTCGATCCTTCCCCCACTCGATTTCAAAGAAGTCGAGTGGTAATTCAAATTCTTCTTTCACTTCGTGCCTCTTTTTACCATATCTTTGCGCACCGTTTACGTCGCACCGCACGAAAACTACCATTGTACTGCTAAATCTAACCGTGCCATTGTGTTCGCCCGGGGCAAAAACCCCAAACTACCATCTTCCCCTGTTCACTTTCACCAAGAATCGAGTGGGATGTACCCCTTTTGTCCCTATCATAGCCATTCACTTCGTGTTCTCCACTATCTCGAACACCGAATGCACGTAGCGCGATCCCTACCCAGATTCATTCGCCCTCTTCACTGCCCTGCTTCGCTGTCCTAGTGCCCGTCGTTCCGCTGCCTCGCCTCGCCCGTTGTTGTTAGCGCAACGCCCAACTCTCATCGCGGCCCGGTCCTACTTGCCCGATAGCCCACAGCAACCGGCACAGGTTAGCTTTCTCCAACAACAGCAGCGGTCATGGGAGGGTTTCGGAAGACACCAGCTAGTCGCAGGTTCGATTAGTCTTTCGCCCCTATAACCCAAGCCCGACGGACGTTGCCTGTAGTGGTAACGTTATAAACCTCACGGCTCCGGCCCTAACCCGCGCCTATTGCACGCCAACCCAGCCAATAGGATGGTAGTCACGGAGGTTGAAATCCACTAGGGAGTGCATGGTAACCCTCCTGCCAAACCAATCGGTCCAACGCCTTATCGAATAAAGTGGGTGCAAACCTGCCATGACGCCTGCTGCGTCAGCCTAGGTGGAGCGAGTTCCGGAGCACATCTCGGTGGCAGTAATAATTATTCACATGGTAACTTTAAGGACCGAAGTGGAGAGGGCTCCACAGGTGGGCTGCTACAGCGGCCTTCCCACAGCGTCCCGGGCCCCCCCTCCCCCGGGCACTGCTCACCTCTTCTAAGGTCCCGACGGACACGCTCACGCTCAACCTCTCGTGGCAGATCGCGGCTGGCCGCCGGTGCACTTGTAGCGACCCCCGCCATTCAGTTTTCTTCCACTGCATGGACTCAACCACCCACCTGCTCGCATGCATGCTGAACTCCTCGTTTCACGTTTTCAATGACGACATGATAGATGAATTTTGCCAGCACCCCGAACCCACAAGGAGCCCATGAATCAACGAAAGGAGGCATGCGCTCAAGATCCTCGACCGTTGCGACGACCCCCAAATCCACCGTCGCGCTAGAGTCAAGAGCACTGGAGTAAAATAATAATAACACAACAATAAATAATAAAAAGACTATTTAGAAACTTTTAATCATCAGAATATGACGAACAAGGAAAAGGGAAATGCTAGCACAGTTTTGACGCTGCCGACGGCAAAACCAAAAGGGATAGCCCAACCGGGCCCTCAACCCCTCTGTCCCTTCGCGCTACTCTGACGTCCCCGCGTCGTCGCCGCTCGGTCTCGATCCCTAGATCTCTCTGATGAAAGTCCGATGTTGCAACCAATAATGCTAGGCCCAAGGCGGGGTAACGTGTTGGCGGACACCTATATAAACGAATATTGTGCAACGCGTAAACTTACCGAAACGTTTTAGTATCACACTGTTGTCGATGCCGTCCTCCGTACGTACGCACAAGTCACAGGCAAGAGCATCCATCAAGAGACGAAATCCTTTTAATCCTAACTTAATCAGAAAATCAAAATCTGGTCGATGATTACGCCGATCCTTCAATCATCAACAATTAAAAAGATCACACACGCCTCAAACCTACGCGCCTACACACTTTCTATTTTAGTCAACCATCCAGTCAACCTAAACTACAGACTCCGCCGCGCCTCGCGTGGTATACTTAAACTTTAAACCAAAGCTATTGTCTGTCGCTTGCAAAAACCAGGGTGGATACCCTTGTAAGGGTATTCGCACCGACAGCGGAAGGAAAGCGGACGTTGGAGCAAGTGGCGGGGATTGACTTGCCGATTCCAGATGATCCGACCAGAGATCCGGAGCCGCCGATAGAGGAAGATGAGCGCTGCGCCGCAGAGCGTCGCGCCGACACGGAGGCAACGGAGCCCGCTCCCCCTCCCCTTCTCCCGGTCCCTCAGTTCGAGCACGTGCCGATGCGGGGCATCCGGCTACATCCCCGGTCATTATCCCGTCGTCCCCTTGATTACCTTACACCCAGGCAAATCGACACCCTCCATAATCCTTTCCTCTCCTCCCTCTTCTACTAATTTTACACTACCCGCCTCGCCGCCACAGTGTACCTGCATCCCACTACTCAATGCGTCTTTTCCTCCTTTTGTCTTCACATCCTTTTTTTCAGCGCCGCATGACGGGATCACAATGTGATCGAAGTTTACTGCACGATCACAGGGACTGTTCTTGTGTGTACAGATCACGAGCAATTCCACGCAGTCGTACTTCGTACCTTTTCCACTCTCTATCCTGACTACCTTGCTTCCCTTCCCTATAGCAGCCATCGCTTCCCGCGTATACACCGCATCGTCAGATACCTCGAACTTCCCGGGACAGTAGCAGGGATGGCAAACTTCTTACCCGCACTCCCGAGAGAACATTCCCCACCCCCCGCATCCGCATTCCGATTCCCTTACCCCCCTCCCTCGGAACACTAAAGATGGGTGCAAGGATCAGGACTTGTCAGCAGGATGACTTCCACTCTCTTATCCTACGGTAATGACACGTGCACCTTGAAGAGATATGGGTGCAAGCGGGAGCTTGCACAAGATTGGAACCCCTTGCGCGTCACATATGTGACGAACCACTTTCTAAAACCGCACGATTTTCCGCGCGAAGTTGTTTTGGGGAAATACGACGAGTCAAAGGGGTGAGCAGAAAAACCACTATCTAAAACCCCTTGTGAGTCACATATGTGACTGGTCGGGCGAGCAATTTGCATGGATGTCCTCGTTTCTTTTTCGTTTTTCTGCTGAGAATGTCGGATCGCTGTGGGAAGATCTCGTGCCAATGGTTGGAGAACCGCTCCTTAGCGAGCGTGAAGAATAACTGTACCATAGCTTTTTCTTTCTTGTTCTGCAGTGGGCACTGGGATTTTGGCGCGATCATCGCGCGGGAATATCGTTTTTGAATTTTCAACTGGTGTCGAGCCCCCACGGGCTCTCGGAATTGTTTTTCTTCGAAATTTTTCCTTTGCAATTAGGACTTAAGATAGGAATTTATGCGCGTTCTGGATTTTGTTGCGCGGCGCTCCCTGCTTACGCATGCCTTGTCGCGACAAGATTTGGGTTCTGATTTCTTTTTGCACCTTAATATTGCACGTATCTGTAAAAGTTTTGGCGGGTGTAATTGCAACTGTAATCTTCTCGTTCTTGATGTCCTTCGCGCTCTTCCCTCTTCCCACCTTGTGCTCGCCCGCACATGCACGCCTTCTTCCCTGACCTGATTGGTTCCTATGCCTGCATGACCGGATCGATGCACGGAGAGTGGCTCAGTCCCCTGCGCCGCGGCCCAAACATGCAGACGTAGGCACTTCCTCTTTTCTCCTTCTCATCACTTGGGGCTAATCCCGCATCCCTCGCGCAAGCGTGCACGCTATAAATTTCGCAAGCGTGATTAGTTGGCTCTCTAAGGATTTTGAGGCTAGCGCGATCAGTGAGGGTCGGCTAACGAGCAAGTTTGGAAGGTAAGTAAGTGTGAGAGTTGGGCGATCCGACGAGCTGGTGTCGGGTATGCGGGGTTGACGTGCGGGGCCGCGACAGACTGTGGCGCACGGGCGAACCTGGCTTGCATGCTTGAACCAAGCGGGATGACAACTCTGCGTTGATATGCGGCGACGGACTGCCGGTGTCGGGCACAGAGAGAAACAAAGTGAGAGAGAGAGAGAGAGAGAGAGAGAGAGAGA
>BFEA01000004.1:4830377-4861233 GCA_003427395.1 Chara braunii
TTTTTTTAAAAAGACATGCTCCAATCTATTCGTGGGGAGCAACACGTGCTGGGAATCGGGCCCAACGTCCCATATGAAGACATGTAGAAAAGATTTATGAACAAATTGAAGTACTGGGGCCATTACCCGGTTTCGGCTTGAGAATATCCTCCAAGATCATAAACAAACTGCTGAAAACCGGGATAGATGATGAGGAAACTACAAATATAGATGATGAGAAAAACTACGAATCTTTTTTTACGATCGCTAAACATCTCCTGAAATCCACCCGCAATTCTCTGAACACTCAAGTATCTAAGGGAGTTCCAGCAGATCATAACAAAGCTCACAAAAACTGACTTTTCTCTGACAAACTCATCCAGACCTCACGCCCCCTATCCGCTAGGTTACAGAGCAACGCAACTCACTCCAGCTCTGACCAGTGTCGTCCTGTGTCAGCAACCCCCAGTTGTCCCTTAGGATGCCCCCGCATAGCATCCCCAGATCTCTCTACACAGCCTCATGCCCTCACCTTCGGCAAGTTATAGGGCATCACCCCGGCTCCGTCCAACGTCGTTCTGGCATGGAACAGCCACGGATCCTTAATACAACAGTCTAATTCTAGTGCAGCTTCATATAAACCACCAACAGTCCCTCAGAGTCCAGAGTCCTGAGAGATTCTTCAAACTACTAGGAAATAACACGGGTGCTTGTTTTGAATATTCCAGGAAGGATCAGAAAAGGTCCCAACCAAATTCAAGCAAAGGATATAGAAATTCCCCCCTTTCCCCTCATCCCCCTGCCCCATCGCTGCCTCCACCGAAAATGACCGCCCCTGATCACGAGCACTCCTCATCGGCCCCAACTTGGGACAAACCCATTTCCCCCCCCTGCTCCCACAAAGGCATCCAGTTCCCACCCAAAGTATGCCTCTGCCAACCCCTTGCCCTTATCTGCCTCCGCTGGGATATGATGCCGACCCATACATCTCCCCCAGCCCCAGAATAGAGCATGCCCCAAAATTTGTCATGTCTCCCTTCAGGGCAGTCACCTCCCTCCTTGTGAAGCCCCTGCAGAGTAGAGCTCTCCCCCAACCCACCCCCTTACCAGAAGTAATTTATTTACACTAAAGAGGAGAACCAGAATTCCAGACGTTGTTGTAGATTATTTCCTCCCCTCCCCTACATCTCCCCCTATCCCACCGCTGCCTCCACCGAAAAGGACTGCCCTGATCACAAACTCTCCTTATCGGCCCCAACTTGGGATATACCTGCTTCATCCCCCTACTTCCACTACGACATCCAATTCCACCCAAAGTATGCCTCAACCACCCCCTCACCCCTATCTGCCTCCGTTGGGATATGATGTCAGCCCATACATCTCTCCCAACCCCAGAATAGGACAACCCCCAAAAATCTGCCCCCACTCCCTCCAGGGCATTTCACCCCCCACCTTGTGAAGCCCCTGCGGAGTAGAGCTCTCCTCCTTAAAACCCCAACCCCCTAGCCACACAAAAATAATTCATTAATGCACCCGAAGGGGAACCAGAAATTAATAGTGGAGAAAAGAAAAAACGAGCCTCAAGAGTTTTAGGAACTCAAATTCCTAAGATATGAGTGAAAGAATTAGAAATTTCTGAGAATTATGATGAAGAAAGGTAAATGAGAGTTTTTTTTTTTTTGATTTGCTGATGACGATGAACAACATAGTAAAGATGATGATGATGAAGATGATGATGACAACCAACTCACCTGCTGATGTGAAAGGCAAACAAGGCCTTGAAAAGCATCATCTAATGATAACAAAATGATGATGATGATAGTAATGATGAAAATGAAGACAGAATGATGTTGCTGATCATACTGAAGAACAGTACCAACAACGCCCTATGATTACAAATTGAGAATGGTGACGATGATGATGATGATGATGATGATGATGATGTCGATGATGATGTCGATGATGATGATGATGATGATGATGATGATGATGACGCACCGCGCCCTGTGATGACAAAAGGATGATGGTGGTGCTAATGACGAGCACCTTGGATGATAGTCTAGTGATGATGATGGTGAGCAACGCCCTATGACGACGAGCTTCGCCAACAGCGCCTTATGATGGTCAACTATTGATGATGGTAATGATAYTGGCGTAATGACAATGATGATGATGATAACGAGCAACCCCAGCGGCGCCCTATGAAGACACAATGATGATGATCATCATCATGATGAGCAGCGTGGATAATGAYGCCACCCATGCCTTGATGTTGATGACGAGCGGCACCCTGATGATGATGATAGTGATGACACCTGATGCTGATGACGAACCATTACTGTGATGATGATGTCGAACCACGCCATGTTGATGATGACGGTGATGATGATGATGACAACGAGCAACACCCTGATGATGATGACGAACCCTGACTGTGATGATGGTGTCAAACTGCGCCCTGTTGATGATGGTGCTGGTGATGATCAGCGCCCCGTTGCTGATGCCGAGCAGCGCCCTGATTATGCTGACGCACCCACTTCCACATGATTGCAGTCGCCACTGCTTCAGTTTACCAAGGGCTGACTCCACTGTACTCCAGCGGCGTTGACATAGCCAACGCCTCCCAGACCATATGCCATGTGCAAAACCGCAGCAGCAATGGAGTGAAACGTGGAACTCCCAGAAGAAAAAAAACAATGGGAGTCAGTCCTTTCGCCACATCAGCCTGTGATGTGGTGTGGACAAGTGTCTCCGGTCACCTGCGCGTGCGCAAAGCACCTGGTTGAGAGAAGAGATGGCGATCGTCGCCACCGCGCGCCTTCACCATGACCCACATATGTGCTGTCCCAGCCCAGGGCGGGGCGCGGCGCTCCAGGTAGCGCCGTGCCCCTTGGCCCCCCAGGCAGTGGGAGTGCTACTCCATTCTCACAATATAGGAGATCAGCTAGACTAGAATGTAACCTAAGAATTTGGATCTGATAATAGTGGGATCCTGAGCAAACAACCAATCTGATGATGATGATGATGATGATGTTGATGATGATGATACTTGATGTTGATTGACCCTCCCCTGTCCGCCCCTCCTCTTTTCCCCTCTTGCCATCCCTCCTCTCCCTTGCTGCCTCCGATGATCAGAACCACTCTGTTGTTGAGCGGTTCCTCACAGCCCCAGCAATAGGAAAGCCTCCCTCTACCCAACTCCCATCAAAGAAGGTTGTTTCCCCAAAAGCCTTCCTCAAGCTATCTCTATCCTTCTCTGCCACCGCTAGTAGCAGCCCCGGAGTTAGACAGTCCCCCTTGTCCGCCCTTATTCCCTATAGGCAAACACTTCCCACCTTGTGTTTCCCCTGCAGAAACGAGCTCCCCCCACTTAATTCATCCTGCCCTCTACGTCAGCAACCATGTGGGGAGGATTTTCACAACCTCAAGTATAGAAAAAGGACAAGGAAATAAGAATTAAGAAGTTGATGATGATGATGATGATGACGATGGTTGATGAAGCTGATGAGAATGAAGATATTTTCTTCTCCCCCCCCTCCTACTTTTCACGCTGACACTTTGTTGCCTCCGCTGAACAGTTGTGTCGTGATCAAGAGCAGTCCTCATCATCCCCAACTAGGGTCAGACCCTCTCCTACCATTCTCCCTACAAGGCATACAGTTCCCCCAAAAGTATGCCTCGATCAAACCTCTGCCCCAATCTGCCACCGTTGGGATGTAATCCCAGCCCCAGATTAGTACAACCCCCAAAATCTGCCCTCGCTCCCCACAGGGCAATCACCTCCCGCCTTGTGATGCCCCTGCAGAGGAAAGCTCTCCCCCATCTTACCATCTCGCCAGAACTAAATCATGAGTTAATGAAGGGAGAGTTAGAAAAGAGGAAAGAAAACTCAATGCAGATGATAAGTGATGCTGACGGCGAGAAGTGCCCTAGGATGAAGAGACTAACGAATAGGTTAATGAGAAGAAGCAGCGCAGTGATGAGGAAGACCCACCGCACTCTGATGATGTCAAAAATCAGCGTGAAGAGGGTGAGAAGCACTGTGCGGAATGATTGCATTTACGATGCCCTAAAAGAGCGCAATGATGAAGGCAGCGCATTGCACAATTGAAGATTTTTTATTTTTCTTATCGCCTTTGTGCTACTGAGTGCACAGCAGCACGATGAAGATGATGACGATGATGATTACGCCCATTGACCAGTGATGCTGATGGCATCGTAGGGAACAAAAAAGCTGATGAAGATAGTAACTGCCCAGCAGCAATACTGAGATGATGATAACCTGCAAGAGACAAAACAAACAATAGCACAAGGAAACAGCCTGAAGAAGAGCAGCTCCCCAAATGATGACCTCCCTGATAAAGAGCAGCTTCACTAATGATGACCTCTCTGATGAAGAGCAGCTCCCCTGATGATGACCTCACCAGATGAAGAACAGCTGCATCCCTGATGATGATCTCCCTGTTGATAAAGATGGCCAGCGCTGAGATGATGCTGACGAATAGCTCCCTGATGATCTCCCTCCACACACTCCACTCGTATGATACCCTCGCACTTTGGTTAACCAAGGGCTAACTCCACCCTACTCCATCGGCGTCGACGTAGCCAACACCGCCAAGGCTCTATGCCACGTGCAAGAACGCAGCTGCGGCAATGGAGCTTCAATGTGGAACTCATGGTAATCCCACAAGCCAGATCGTCTGCCACGTCAGCCTGTGACATGGCATGATCAAGCACCTCTGGTTCCCACCCGTACGCTAAGCGTTGGAATGTAGGAAGACAACCACCATATCCGTCTCACACCCTCTCACTCAACAGTGCCCACAGCCGCTCAGCGCTCACGCCAAGTCAGCGCTCGCACTTGCGCATGTGTCAGTCGCCCCGTGCCAGCGCCGCGCCCGCCCTCGCGTGGCGTTAGCGCAGTGCTTGCAGCAGCGGCGCACACGACATTTGCTCGCGCCAGCTGCGCTCACAGCTGTGCTGCCTCAACAACAGAGCTCATTTGAATATGCTGCAACCAGGGCTCAATCTGATAGCTGCTTGGTGCTGGTGCCTGCAGCCGCTGGCCGATCACGTCATTCTGAGCACAAAGTGGTGTAGGGCTGATTGTCCTGAGTGGTAGACACTGAGGTGGGCCGGGGAGTCGGGGTGTGAAAGGGAGAATTGACAGTGATGGTCAGATTGCGCACCATCAGGATGCCCAGCTGCAGAAATCGCATCCAGGAGCAATCTGACCATACTACCGTCTTCAGCCGAATATAACGCCCGGTCATTATCACTGTATGTAGACTGAAAGTTGCACCTATACAGCTACAATGACCGGGCATTCTATTCAGGTGAAGACGGTAGTGTTGCCAAGTCTCTTTCTTTTTGGGTGGGGTAATCTGAGACTCTTCTGGAGCAGCCTACAACCCCCAGGGGTATCACTGAGCTGTATGCATGCTCCTTTCCTGCCGAGGCTTCATCTATTGGTGGGGAGGTCCACCCGCTGTCAACCACTGTCGCCGCTCCTGAGCGATGTACTTTACAATTGGGCATTTTCTTTCCTCCTTTTTTTTCTTTTCTCTTTTTGTTTTTTGTAAACTGGTGATTTCCTTTGTCTTCTGTTTAATTAAATAATTACCAGGCTGGAAAACAGGTCCAGTGTCCCAATCGACCAAGATCGTATTGCCGTCCCTGGCGATGCTGATGCCAAGATGATGAAAATGATGATCACCGCTGAGATTCGTAACAACATAGTAACCCACAAAGCTAATTTCATTTACTTAAAGTCAGCAGAATATCCCTTTTTTTTTTTTTTTTCCCGGACCACCGGTCCTACTAGGGGGGGTGATACGAGCAGCCCCTCCGAGTGGACCAGCTCGTGCTCCAGTATACAACAACCAGTAGTTCCCCAATGAAAATGCAATTGAGAAATGGACATTTCCTTGAGCAGTGGGATGGTGGACTTTCCCACCAGGTCGCCAGGAGTTTGAAGAATTGAAATCTTCAAGTTCATGTTTGTCATTTTCCTCACGCCAGGATTTTGAAGAAAATTGAAATCTTCAACTCGGTGTTTGTCATTTTCCCCACGTGTTTGAGGATTCTCAGGGTCTGATACTACTCCCAGACGAATGGATTGGATTCACAGGAGTGAGTGAGGTGGCACTTGGGAGGCTTGGGGCTTCTCTGCACATAAAGATGCCCACAATTCCTGCATTCCAACGCTTAGCGTACGGGTGGGAACCAGAGGTGCTTGATCATGCCATGTCACAGGCTGACGTGGCAGACGATCTGGCTTGTGGGATTACCATGAGTTCCACATTGAAGCTCCATTGCCGCAGCTGCGTTCTTGCACGTGGCATAGAGCCTTGGCGGTGTTGGCTATGTCGACGCCGATGGAGTAGGGTGGAGTTAGCCCTTGGTTAACCAAAAGTTCACCAAAAAAAAAAAAGAGGATGCAGTGTGCGACAGTTGATTGGGCAATTGATTCGATTTTGATGGCAGCGTGAGGATTTAGGACCTCGGCAATGCCAAACAGGGCCCTGCCTGCCCTAAGTGAAGGGGCGCACGCGCAAAAATGCAGCGCGTCCTTGTACAGGCCCATATGAGCAGAAATGGGGGCCCTGAGTTGTTGCTGCGGCAACAACTTGGGGGCCCCAGTTCTGCTCATATGGGCCTGTACAAGGACGCGCTGCAGCTCCAGGTAGTTGCAGGTGCTGGGCCTCGTGTAGATTCGTTTTTTGTTTTTTTGAAAAATCCGCCCGCATCAACAGTTAGGAGTCAATGGTAAGAGCATGCAGTCCTACCTGTCTTACAGAGGGCTCCACTCCATTGGTGGGGAGCTACACCTGCTGGAAAGCGGGTCCAGCGTCCCCTGAGATACATTGTTGAGTTGCTAAAACCATCATGTACTGGGAACCAGCACACCTCCAGGTGTCACTGAGTTTCTCTTCTTTTTTAAAAAATTTTAACCACCACTACTGAGAATAGCCCTTGCCATATCCCTCTATCCTGGCGGTGGTAAGAGAACCGTCAGAATTGAGGGCTTACCTGTCGGGCTGCTCCATCTATTGGTGGTGAGGGGCACCTGCCGGAAACCGGGTCCAGCGTCCCATCAGAACATCGTACAGCACCGAGGTCAGGATTAGTTGTTTCCTAGGGCTATGCCTCTTACTGTCTCACCCTGGGGCTCCAGCATCCCTTGGAGCTGCAAGTGTCACAACTCCCTTTTTGGGGAGCTCCCCCTTCCACGCTGTATCCTCAGCAACGGTTCACATGCATGCTACCCTGGATCTTCCTGGATGTCCCACACATGCACACAACTCACTGCGCACTCATACACAAACACGCTGAAACCTATCTATAACCTGTAGCAGCGATGGCTGCGTTCTACCTTTACCACTAACTAGCGGCTATGGCCGCTTCGTCTCCCTTTCAGCCCACTTCTTCCTTGGGCACCTGCAGACACCCACAAGTCGCTCAGGCAGCACTTCCGCACGGCTCAGAGTCTGGTCCAGCGTCCCCTGAGATACATTGTTGAGTTGGTAAGACCATCACGCACTGGGAACCAGCCCACCTCCAGGTGCCACTGAGTTTCTCTTCTTTTTTTTTAACCACCACTACCTTTCTCACGAGGATGCTAAGTCTCACAAATAGCCTACTCCGAAGAAGTCGGGGGCTCGGGCCTGGGACGGCTGCTGAAATAAAAAAAGGAAAAGCACTAAGAAGTTAGAACTTAAAATCCAGCGACGTGGGGGAGGGCCCTCACGGAGGTGGAAGTCACACCAGCGCTTTGATGAATGTATCTGGCCACTATGTATGGAACTTGATTGCTGTTGTTTTCGTTTTTTCTCTCTTCTTCCATGTCGTCACAGTGCCATGCCAAGGAGGCAGGGCATATTCTACGCGGGGCAACTAACTGACTCACTTACCTCATACTCACACCAGTACTGCAGCGTCCTGTATCGGACCGCAATCACAGCAAAAGGGATGCCTTTTTTTTTGTTCTTTATCTGTTTTTCATCGGACAGACACCTCACTGAGGGCACAGTCACACTAGCACCTCGTAGAATATATCTGATGGTTATCAGGGCGTTAGAGAAGTTTCTTTTTTCTTGTTCTTTTCTTTTTTTTTCCTTCTTCTTTTTTGGATGCAACTGCCCAGGCTCCGCAAAAATCGGTGCGCATTATTTATTTATTTAATTTTTTAACAAGGGACATGCTCCAATCTATTCGTGGGGAGCAGCACGTGCTGGGAACTGGGCCCAGCGTCCCATTCAAGATCATATTGAAAATGAGAAATTTATGAGAAATTTGTGGAAAGATCCTTGAGATACCGGGGCCCTTACCCGGCTTCGGCTACGATAAACAACTATGTAATCTATGCAAGAACACTGAAATTCTGTCCGTCAAGGCTTGGATCGAAGAAGCATTCTGAACGAAAGACCATCTGCCAGGGGCCTTTCAACAGCCCCAACCTACCTGCCTCACCCCTGTATCCCAATGCCCAATCTCTACCCGGCCTCATGCCCCCAACTGCTAGGTTACAGAGTGGCACGACCACCCCAGAAAACCCCCACCTGCTAGGCCACAGGGCAAAGCGACCCGCCCCGGCTCCGGCCAGCATCGACTAGGCACCAGCTCACCAAAAGACAGTAGAGTGTCTTCCACCCTTGACAACTCCCCAGATCTCTCTACCAGGTCTCATGCCCTCGTACAGCTCGAGTTACAAGGCATCACGACCAAGCCCCAGCACCGACCAGCGTCGTTCTGGCCTCGTCTATTCGGAAGCCACCGATGTCGAGCGCATCGGCCCCCGCGCGAGCGAGGGCCCTCCCGGCCACGTCACGCTGGAGAAACTTAGGCTTTCGACTTTTTAGAGACAACTCGGGGACAACACGGTAACCCGCGTCGACCCTTCGCTGCTTCGGCCGAGTGCATCAGCCGTACATCTCACGGTCCCCTACGACAGGATAGGTTTTCGCGGGGCACATCTTGCCTTCCCTGAGGGGCTGTCACCACCCTCAGGGGCGTATCCATACCGAGCTACTGACCCACATGTGAAAGCTTTTACATGCAATTGTAGAGGTAGGTCAGCCGAGGGCGTTTGCTCATTCGTTGGAGTATAGGTACGCTTGGTTAACGCCAAGTGGACCCAGGCGTCGTCCGTCCCCTAGGGCGCTGATCTCCTAGGTGCGAAACAAACGTCAGTCGACTAGGACGGTTTCGACCAAAACGTAAAACTCATAAAATAATCCTAGTCCCTTTATAACTCTCTGACCATAAAATAAATAAATCAATACATTTATATCAAACCACACAGGACATAATTTTTGGCTTGATGAGATGACCTGCCAAAGTTATTCCTCTCTGTCTGCGTTACTAAAGAGACGATTATACCGCCGTTCAAAGACGGGAAATTCGTCATGAACAACTTCTGCAAGAAAATATCATCGTTACCATGCAGATCAACAAGTGATCTGGCTTCTGGCCGGAGTTTGAACTCTCGGCTCGACTACGCCGCTGCTATATATGTAGTTCAGCCGAAGATACGTACCAATTTTGTTGGTCGCTTTGTCCTCCTTGGCAACAATTACCCCTTTTCCTTTTCCTCAAGGGATAAAGTATTAACCTCCACCCTCAAGGAAAAAGTCTTTATCCATGCGCCTCAACTATTCCGACCAACTTACACATAACCTGCATTGACTTTCGTTGATTACCCCTCAATGCATAAGCATGATAGTGCAATCATTGGGGTAATCCAGATACTATCCATCTGGTAAAACCTATCTACAAAAGATTGTTTGTTATCTCCCTCGTAGAGTCCCGTAAATGTGACCCTACTATAGGGACGACTCACCACTGCATCTGACTTGAGAGGACGCGCTTAGCCAGGATAAACCTGCCTCGCGGACCTCAGCCTCTATCCGATCGAGTCGTGTAAGTTCCTCGTCATCAAAAGTCAAGGTGGAAATGCGTCCACCTCGCAAGACTCGAACCTTTCGCGTATCATAGAGAGAAGCTACCCGTGAGGCGAGCCTCCAAACTATGGCGCGAAACGGTTGACGCATCCAAAAAAGGTGCGTGGTCGTGGTGTCCTTAATCCGGATGACGTCGTAGCGCTCCTCGGATAGGGTAATTTTGACACTCACAATGACCCGTGAAAGACATTGGAGGTTGCTCGCGCGATTGAAGTACAGAGTATATCCATGAACTTCTTTCGGAAGTCGGGTCACATTGGCACGAATGTTCGTGTGCGAGTTAGGAAAAAATCTCTACCCATCACTGAGCAGGCCAATAAAACCAATCCAACGTGTGGGCGCTCCATCTCGAACCAGTAGTAATCGCTTTGTGCGCCGGATCAGCTCCTCGTCCAGCGTTAGAAGAGACGCTCGTAGATTTCACAAGCCTCGTCATAAAATGCGGTGACGTCAAAACGTTCCGAGCGAACGATATTAAATTCATTCGCTCGCTCCCGCCTCACATGATGAAGGAGGTTGAACGGACCTTGTTGATCGTTCACCCGAAGTGCGATATAGAGAAACATTCCTCTAACCTCAGGAATGTTCTCCATCCCTGGACACTCTTCATGAACCACGACGAGGTTCATGTCTTCATAATCCCGTGATGGATTAGGAGGCGCAAAGTCATACCGCACAATATGTCGGTCCGGTTCAATCAATAAAATATAGCTCCGCGGTGGTTTCCTCACGCTCCCGTCCCAAAATCGCGGCTCATCCCGTTCCAAAAAAACTTCATGTGGGTTGTATACCAGCCTTCCTTGTCATATCATGCCGTCGCGAGATCGTGTCGGCACCGCTAACCAATTCGTCGCCGCCTCGCACGTGCTAAGCAGTCGGAGGATCACCGCCTCCGCGGCCATCTGGAAGGCAAGTGGTAACTTGTCAAATTAAATTTAGATATACCAATTTACATGTTCAATTTTCTTTTCTTTCCCGCTACGGCTCCAGCCTCACTGCTGCGACTCCTTTTTAGCCCACTTAGACCCTGAATCGTGCGGCTTAACAGCCGCGCGACCTTATTATAAGTGAACTAGGCTTAACTTTAACGTCCCCATCTCCGCGCGACCCTACTGCATGTAACGAAAGCGAAGCCTGACCATTCACATCTGCTTCTTCTAGACGCTACACGCGTTCAGGCCAAAATTCAAAAACTTTTAATCTCCCAGTCATAGGCCAGGTCTGAATAAACTTTGTCAATCTCATCAAGTCAGTCATTTCCACAAGAAAAAGTCGGACATCATCCGACGTTCAAAACCCCCGGCAAATACCCTTGTCAGGGTTTTTGCCCCGACACCGGGACTCAGGACTAGGGCAAATACCAGTCAAGCCACCAATCAACACCATAGCTGTAGATCTCATCATTCATCTGGAAAATCAAAAAAAAAAAAAAAAATCACATGAGCATTTCAACGTCCACTATTCCCACAGGGAGAGGGGAGAGAGGGAAAAACCACCCTCTCCCCCCATGCAAACTCCAGCGTCTATTGAAATCTCAATAACATGTATAAGGGTCACAAGAATCAAAAGGATTACTCCTCTCCCCCAAAAGACAACCCTTTGTCTGTTCATTGCCTCCGCGAGAAGGCGCGCAATGAAATTCAGGCTCAACAAAAATGGGATCGGAGGTAGTGGTGGCTTAGGGGAACCAGTTGTGAGTCTTGTGACGCACCAAATTTTGTGCATGCATAAGCTCCTGAGTACCTTCCTTTTTTTGTGCTCTCCGAATAACTTGGATCGATCTAATATAGTTTCAGCTCCTCTACCCGGTTTAGGTTGTATTTTTGGAGAATTGTGATGTTTGGCTCAACATGTCTCGGTTGTGATTGTGGCGTCTCGTTGTTCGTAGGGCTTCCGGGTACTATTGTAGGATGTGAAAACACGTGATCCTATTCTGACCTAGATCCGTGAAATCGTCTTAAGTCAATTTCTTGTGCAAAGTGGTGTTGGATCCCAAGTCTTTATGGCTTTCTCTTTGTTTTCGAACTCGCAACGAAATTGCCTTGACTGATGCCCCTCTTATGATTCGCAAATGAATTGCTTTATTTTTCACTGTTTTTTTATGTTTAACCTTCAATTTTTTTCTTCGAATTTCCTTAATGGCCCCCGATGCATGGGATATGACGAGCATTGATGACCAATCATGAGTCTTCGTTTCTGCAGTTTTCATAATTTCCCTTGTATTTTGTTGTACGTTTATGTAGGATTTACGCTCGCCTTATTGATTACGCTCATAAGTTTTTTTACTCAGATTTTTTTGAATCCGGAAATCGTGGGTGTTCATTGGGATACTTGGCAACGAATCCTTTCTTTGAGCATATGCTCCTGCAAACCTTGTTTGTTGATGGATGATAGAATAGGAATAGGCGTAGAAATTCATGCGTTTCGGATTTTGCGCGTTGAGCTTTCTTTCGAACTTTTCAATTTCAGTTTGTCTTTAGGAATTAGGTGTAGCTTCACTGACATTTCATGTAACTGCTTTGGTTCCTTTTTGAATCCTTCACATGCATCTTTTTGTGTCGCACCCGTGCAGTCAATCTTTCCTCGCTTCTTCAACTTTTTTTTTCGCGTCATTAGTAAGAAGTTGTAATTGTCTTTTTCTCTCCCTCTTCGCAATCTTTCTTGTTCCTTGCTTTCGTTGAATCTTAGTCTTGTTCCACTCTGTCTTTCGTGACCTCCTTTCCTGCCTTCGTCTATACGCAGGAAGGTCCCGCCGATCCCCTATGTAAATGTAGAAGTCGGACAACAACGTGTAAGGAGACTCTGAACTTCTCACGCCAGGATTCGATTGGCTACGAAGTACTCCACACGGATCGACATGACCCTCCAATGTGTTTCCCCCTCTCTCATCTCCTCCCTCCTCTGTCCATTCTCTATATTCTCTTTCCTTTTTTTTCTCAACTATAAATCTCGCACACACATCGTTTTTTACTCTCTCGCAATGACCCTCCAATGTGTTTCCCCCTCTCTCATCTCCTCCCTCCTCTATCCTTTCTCTATATTCTCTTTCCCTCCTTTTCACAACTATAAATCTCGCATACACATCGTTTTTTGCTCTCTCGCAATACATCAGCCAACTCTGGTGGAATGGTGGTTAGATGAAATAGTGATCAGCGAGTCGAAAATTCTTGACGCGTTGGCTGGATCTTTGCGGGATTGCGTGCAGGATCGCTGCAATGGGCTGCAGGATCCGGGCGAATCCGCGTAGTAGTTGAGTGGAAGGGGTGACGATCGTTGGGTTTAGTGTTGGGTATGTGTCAGTGCTCGAGCCCGAAAGATGTGTTGAAGTTATTGATGGTTGATCGGGTGGCTTGGGTCATAGCTCGAGAGCGAAAGGCGTTGCGCCTTGTCTTTTTATTCTTCTTTTTGCTATTGTTGGAGTTATGTGTTGATGAAGACATTGCACCTTGTCTTTTGTGTTGGTGGTTGATGAGGTGGACCGGGGTCATAGTTCGAGAGCAAAAAGCCAGTTGTATGGCGGGATGACAATTCTTTCCTTCGAGAATCATCAAAGTGTATACTTCTCGCTTTCCATCCTCTTCTTTCATGGATGTACGAGTGGATGGATTTTTGCATATGTTGCTTTGTGCTAATAATTCGTATATGAGTGTGAGTTTTGGATTGCGCCCCTCGTTTCGCTTTTCTGTTGTCAAAATCTTGTCGGACGATGATCGTTGAAATGCAAGGGCTGACAATGGTTCCTTGGTGAAATGCATGCCTCTCTTCTCTTTGTCTCTCTTTGGAATTGAAGTAGTGTACCGATGATGGATGTATATGGCTTTCTTTTATTTTTCCCTTGTTAGAGATTTTTTTCGGAGATGCCCTCCGCGCTTCCAATTGACCCAAGCGGCTCGTTTCTCGGAAACATCTTCCACTTGAAGGGAAGAGTGTAACAAGGAACTTCGCCGCGTTCATGCCGATTGCGAACGCGCAATCCTTTAGGCTAATGTTCGTCATTTTTCCGCCCTGCTTCGCAGATTACATAGCAACACCCCAGCACCGACCAGAGCATCGTTTTGGCATCGAAAAACCGCAGATCCACAATTATGACAGCGACAGGCACACCTAAGAAGATTTGCTAACAGTCTCCAGTGAGAGAATTCTTATCAGAAAACACTAATTGGAACATGGAAAATCACGTCAAAGTTTGAAAGTTTAAAACGAAATCGTCAAAGGAACCAAGATCATTAGATTAGGAGAATTCATCACGAATTATTGACAAATTAGAAAATCGAATCATGACAAATTTAGAAAATAAAATCATGACAATTTAGAAAATCAATCCATAGCGAAATTTAAAAAACCTATATGAACTATTATTAGCATTTACGAATAGGATGTTCAAATATGACTTTTTATAGGTTTTTTGAAAATCTACATAAGAAAAAAATTATGAATTAGAATACCCGACTAGAATTGTTCTTTGAGAATTTGAAACAAAGTAGCTCAGAAAATTTACCAGATGCAAACTTCATCCATCAATTTATGAAAAAAGGAAATTACGAATTGAGAATCAGACAAAAATCAGATTTACAAATCATCCGTCGGATGTCAAGATCGACAACATTCAATTCAACATCCAAGAAAATATAAGGAAATATTAGAACAACAATGAGACATCCCTAACCATCGAATCATCTAATGGAGTAGTACTTTAGGGTTAAATTTTAAAAAATATTGTACTCAGAGCTTTCGTCGCTACGTGATGCCACCTTGAACTTTACCTGAAATCACCAATCACTGCAGACCATCACGCACCGCTCCGCTCCCGCAGTCCCCTTATCCAACTGCCCGACCGCTGCCCAAACCAAACTCAGCCCTTGCCTCTTTCTATAAAAGGAGTCACTCCTCCCCCTGCCGGTGCTAGTATAGCCTTACGGCAAAGTGCACCAACCGGAAGAGATTATTGGGATGCCCCCGCCTTCTTTTTACTCCCCGAACGCTGTTGCGTTGGGAATGACCATGTCAAGCCTGTCAGCACAGCTTCACAACGAATTCAGTCCAGATCCAACAACCCATGACAACAAAGAACCGGAGAAGCGAGAGACAGAGATTAAACACAGAGGACAGAGGAGTGGCGTTATAACCCTATGCCATGTGGCACCCCCCCTTACACAGCTACTCAAACCACACGCCCCTCAAACCACAAGCCCCTCCTGTCTCCGTATTTACGAAAATCTCTAAGAAGCATCATCGTCACATAGGATATTGACTCGTCGTGCCCTCGTGAAAGCGCCATCGCAGCTTCGCGTCTCAACGTGCGTTGGTGCACCCGTCGTTCCGGCCTGGTAGCGCTGCGCCCAACCCGCAAGGTGACTGCTCACAACTTGATATTCCTTTTTTTTTTTTTTCTTGGGAACAGGGCTCCAATCTATTCGTGGGGAACAACACGTGCTGGGAACCGGGCTCAGCGCCCCATATAGAAAATGATATAGAATATGGAAATTGAGATATCGGGGTCATTACCCGGCTTTGGATTAAAAAAATTGGCTCAGAAAAATTGGAGCTGCTTCAGAAATGACTACAACAAGATTTCAGAAAACGACTCAAAAAGACCCCCGTCAAACCTCTTTACCTCACTCCGGCAAGACTGACTACAGCAGAGCCACCGTCTCCGCTGCTGCTATACCCTACTCCTATCCTACCAGTTAGCCCCCTCGCTAGTAGGACGCGTGATATCCCACCATTTCCTTCTCCCACCCACCTTATTCTCTTTTTAAGATACCTAAGAACACTTACAGTAATTCAAGGAGCATGAGAATAGGCCGGAAAGGTCCTGCAAATGTTCCAAAAATGTCGAAATTCCTCACAAACCCTTCCAAAGTGTTCCAAAACTGTCTTACTCCCTGTCGAACTCTTCCAAGCCTCACACCCCCACATCCTGCTGGGTTACAGGGCAACACAACTCACCCCAACTCCGACCAGCGTCATCCCGGCAGCAACCCTTGGATGTCCCGTGGAATGCCCACCCCTAAGCATCCCCAGATCTCTCTACCAGGCCTCACGCTCCTGCAGTGCAGGTTACAGGGCAACTCCCCAGCACCGGCCAGCGTCGTTCTGGCATCGAACAACCGCAGATCACTGAGTATAACAGCGTCGAAGCCACCTTAGGACGAGTTAGTAGGAATCCCAGAGTCCTAAAAACATTCCAGGACCACTAAACGACCAACTCTTGTTGAGACTTTCCTCATGAGATTTATGAGAGCGGGGGGGGCAAAACTAAAACTGCCTACTATCCTAAACTCCCCCCCTCAACAGATGGAGTGTCGGTCCAGGCTTTCAGTCCTCGTACCAGAACTCACTTGATCGCATACCCCCTTCTGCTAGGGTAACAGGGCACCACAACCCTCCCCAGTACCGACCAACCTAGTTCTGACGGACAGGAAGTGCCTTCCTCCCTCAACAATTCCCTTAGCGGCAAGCCCGTAAACAGGTTACAGGGTCCCTGCTAGAGGAAGTGAGGGTGAGAGAAACTCACAGCAGTGATCTAGACTCTAGAGACTGGTGGAGTGAGATTTGTGGTGTGGCTTAGTGAGGGTGAGAGAAACCCGGAGGAGTGGTCTTTTTTTTTAAGAATTGCTCCGATCTATTTGTGGGGAGCGGCACGTGCTGGGAACCGGGCCCAGGGTCCCTTTTGAGTTATACATCTTGGAACCATGTGATGATCAGGACATAACCACTGTGCTGGAGTGGCCTAGAGATTGGAGGAGAGAAACTAGTGGTGAGGCCTAGTGACTGGAGGTGCAGGCCTGGGATCTGATACTGCTCCCCCGGGATTCCCGTAATGTGTGACTTGGGTACTGTGTGAATGTTCCCTGGCCATTATGAGAATCCCCGAGGGGGGGATAAGTAAAGGTCACAGAGCCGCCCCTCCAGGCCCCCAATGTAAGTGTCTCAAGGGACAGGGGTGAAGGCTGGTCTTTTTCTCCCTCCCCCATCTTTTTTTTTTTTTTTTTTTTTTTTTTTTTTACTCACTAGACTCCCATCCCACCACTCCTCTCGATATATATCTCCTGGCGCMCCTCCMCTCCATTTCTATCTTACCTCATGCGAGGAACATCACTCTCTACTGGAGCAACCTGACCAGACAGCGGACGCGGGCACCGACGCTGAATGAGCTCCCCCATTCAGCCCCAGTTGAGGCACTAGCGTACAACTTTGTATACATGCTTGCCGGTGATAAGCAACCGGACCGGCGCCCCCCAGAATAGATGAGGCTTCTTTTGTGTGGGGTGGGGGGGGGGGAATCATGGCTCTCCTTCTTTTCTTTCTTTTTCTTATCCGTCTTATTGTTCGGTTCACTCAATCCACCTTTCTATTGTAGCTGCTGAGACCTGGGCTCAGTGTCACATGAACATTGCCACAACAATTAAATGCACAGTAGCTCCGGACCTTGGAACGTAGACAACTTTTCTACACATGTAAGTGCCCACCAGCAGTACTTTCCCCAGCTTTTGTTCTGTCACGGCCGTTAATGCTTGTGGGGGCTTTCGGCCTACTTGACCAAATGGTTGATGCTGCCAGGCGAAAAAAAAACGAAAAAAAACTGCCCACACTGGTTTGCTTTTATTGCCACACTCACAAATTCGCATCGAAGCTGGTACTGGTGGCTTAAACCACCAGTACCTTTCCAAGGCAATTTCCCGAAGCGCGCCGGTTGACACGGAGGCCGCACTCGGCCCCCCGGGGCAGCCACGCACAGGGCCCGCAGCCGACAGCTGGGAAAGGTACTGGCGGTTTGAACCGCCAGTACCTTTGCCATCATTTTTTTTTAAAAGAAGAACAGCCTGAGGTGGTGATAGGGATGCTGATAGGAGCAGACACGATTATCACTCTCGGGAAGGCTCCGTCTATTGGTGGGGAGCAGCACCTGCTGGAAACTGGGTCCAGCGTCCCTGAACATCATGTTTGGTTATTTATACAGCCATCTAATTGTGGCGACTGGTGGCTGCATGGCCCATCCACTAGGCAGGAAGTTTGGCAAGTGGGGCTACACAACTACTCAATAGCCTACGTTGGTAACCTGCATGACAGCTTTAGTTTAGGCGGCAGTATGCCTGAGCCTCCCCCCCCCCCCAGCCCCCACCCCCGAACTACTATCCTCTTTCAATCTTGGAGCCAGGAACTATTGCCTATGATTGAACCCCAGTGCATGTAGGCAAGCAAACCTCCCGTTCCCCTACCCCCGCCCTTTGGAACATGAGCTTGTCAAAAAATGTTAGACATTGTTGGTTTACTTCTGTGGGCAGTTGAGCCTTCTGTACCTCTTCACTCATTCGCTGAGCGCCTGATCTGTCGTGAGCCCTCCTGGTACTTCGGCAAGCGGAGGGGCTGGGGGTTATTGCCTAAACTCCTAAACACCCAGCCCCATTTCTGTCATTTTAGTTGCAAGTGGTGGTAAGCAAGTCGAGTAAAAAGCAAGTAGAGGCACCGGGCTCACGCGTTATCTTTCAAGACACTCTCTTATCCTAGCCAAACAGTTAGGCCGGGGCATGATTTGTGTCTGTCCGGAATGCTGACGGTTAACCGGCTTTCACTGTCTTCCTTCCTCCACAGCGACATTGCTCCATGTCACGATCTTTTGCCGTCTTTCGTCATGTCGAGTACAAGTCATACCCCTGCTCCAGGCTTCTTCCTTGATGTTGTGGCTGCTGATGGCTGTGGTACCGGGGATCTCCCATTGTTCTTGCACCGGTTATTGTTCACAGTGGCCTCCAGGCGTTCCGTTGTGCCTGCAGCTGCGATATAGGTGGGCGGGTGGCAATGGATGAGGGGACGGAGGGGATCCAGGAGGTAGATGACAACGAGGGTAGCAGAAGGTAGGCGGGAGGTAACAGCAGGGTAGCTGAAGGGAGGTGGGGGGTGGGGGTAACTGCAGGGCGGGGCAGGGCCATTGTGCGACCGAGGATCTAAGGGATCAGCAGAAAGTTGGTCGGGAGGTACGGGACTGCGAAGTCATCCAGGGGTCTCCTTTGCCATCATGTATTTTGCTCAGGGCTCGTCCAACAGAAATGAAAAGGTTGTGCCAGTCAAAACAAATTGAGTTCGCCCACGCACTGGTTCAACGAAAAATCGCGTGCAGGAGAAATCCGGGTCGGGAAAAAGAGGCTCAGAGGTACACTGATGGTTTAAGGAGGATTGACCTCCTGGATACAAAATGCTGAAAGCATATAAGCGGGAAACCCCTCTTGAAAAAAGTTATCATACAAAGTGAAAGACCATCACTTGAATAGGCGAGAAGTAAAAGCACCGTGAGGTGTGAAGCTGAGGGCTAAGGGCCTCCTGTATGATTCACATTGGGATATTCAACGCCCTACCAGTATCCGTTCATTGTGGGTTAAACCGCCAGTACCGCAGGGGTTCTTAGGCCCCCTTTGGGGAGGCTCAGACGCAAATGCATATGGACCTGCACGGCGCACTGATTCAGCCTCCGCGTTAACGGGCCTAAGGGCATACTCACACGGGGACCTATAATCCCAAAATCCCAAAACAAAGGGGAAAACGCCGGTCACACGGATCTACCAAATTCGCAAATGTACTATTCCAGTGCCCATTTGTCAGCGGCCTGGGAGGCCGCGGGGCAAGGGATTTTGCGGTCACCTCTGGAGGTGACCGCAAATTCCCTTTTTTCTTTTTGGCATTTTCTTCAAATTTTGGCAAAATTTCGTTCACAAAAGTTCTTGCAGAATTGGTAGATGGCGCCGTGTGACCAGCCAAGTACCAAATCCCCATTTCTCGAGACGGCCGCGACCTTGGCCCATCTGAAAAGGTACAGCAGTGTGACTTGAACCATACCCAAAACCTCAAATCGGGCCTTCCCAAATCCGCATATTTTGCGGCTTTGGGTTCGCCGTGTGAGTATGGGGCTCGTTCGACACTCCTTGGGGCGTCCTCGGGGCCGAAGGAAGTTTCCTTGGGGGTTTTCAAGGAAATTCCCGCCATCGTTCCACCTGTCCTCGAGGACATCGCCCGAGGACATTTCCTTCAAAGGATGTCAGACAAGAAAAAAGAAAAGAAAAGAAAAATCAAATGTGTTTGAGTCCTTCAGCCAATACGGTGCCGCCACGATCCAGATTCTCGGTTGTAACGTCTCTCTACCCATGTGCCCGCTCCTCTCCATAAAACGCGGATTCCTTTTGCGCAAGGGACCTCGTGAGGTCCCTTGGGCAAAAGGAAGAAATGGCTGGGGAATCCTCGGAGCCCAAGGAATTTCCTTCGGAGTGTTTTCACTTTTTTTTTCCGACTGCATCCCCGAGGATAGGTGGAACGAACAATTCCTCGGGGACTTTACGTGCCCGAGGAGTGTCAAACGAGCCCCTATGCCCTAAGAATGTACTGGTGGTTTCTCAGCAGTTCGTTCGTCCATTGTTTTTCATAGTTGTCAATTCAATGTCCATTCACTTCCGTTCATTGTGGGTTTAACAGCAGTTTGTCCATTGTTTTTCATTGTGAATTCAGTGTCCATTCACTCTAGGTTCGTAGTCAGTTCAGCATCATAATCTCAGCCATCTGTCCGTCATGGTCCATTGGTCAGGCGACTCCCTCTGTTAGTTCATGCCAGATCATCATCCATCGGCTCTGCTGCTTTTCCGTCCACTGCAGTGCAGCCTTCTTTTACTTCTTTTGTTGACCTTTGATTTTTTTTAAAAAGGGGCAAGTACGTTGGTTCATGCCAGATCATCATCCATGGGCTCTGCTGCTTTTCCGTCCAAGCCCTACCAGTTGTGGGCTTAACTTTAACAGCAATTTGTCCATTGTTTCGCACTGTCAATTCACTGTCCATTCACTCTAAGCTCATAGTCAGTTTCGCATCATTATCTCGGCCATCTGTCCGTCATGGTCTATTGGTCAGGCACCTCCCTCTGTTTGTTCATGCCAGATCATCATCGACGGGCTCTCCTTTTCCGTCCACTGCAGTGCAGCCTTCTTTTACTTCTTTTGTTGACCGTCGTTTTCTCAAAAAAGAAAGGGCCAAGTACGTTGGAGTCGCACCCAGAATTTGAAAGGTGATGAAAGACTTGAGAGAAGAATATTGCATAATAAATAAATAAATTAAAAAAAAAAAAAAAAAAAAAACCAAAAAAAACGTTGGAGTCACACCCAATGTTCAGGAGCATGGTCCCACTAGCAACGGGATAGGATAGAAACGAGTTTGTGTGGCATATTAGTGACCCAAATCCTGCCATGCAGTGCTTGTGATCCCACGGACAGTGTTTTACGTGTATTACCCGAAAAAGTAAGGAGATCTTTGTTCCTCTCCTCCTCTGCTTAACACTGGGAGGCCAAGGGTGTATTACCCGAAAAATCCCAGGGTGTTGTAGAGGCCAAGGACCAGACCGGCGGTGATTGCTAGTAGCAGCAGCCAATGGTTGTCCTGACAGGATAGGCCACCTACCCTACCCATCACCACGTTAATTCTCCCAGCGCACCATCCATCATACCTTACTGTACTCAACACACTGCAAGTCTAGTGTTATATTGAATGCGTGTAGAGTGGCACCCGCCAGCGATTCAGATAACAAGTTTACATGGATGTACTAAACCTAGTATTCAGCAAATGGAGATAAAAAATACTTGACAGTTGGTAGCTCAGGCCGCGGGAAGACTTCCAACATCCCTTCTCTCTGGGCCTAGCCCTGTCACAGATGAGGAGAGGACCTGAATAATATATTTATAAAAAAAGGGGAGCAAGGACAAGACCAGGGCACAACAAATGCTATAGTGGGCAAGACAGCATGGCATTGACGAGGTCTCTGGTATGCTTTGCTGCAGTCAAACTTGAGCTTCGTTATCAATAGCGGTCTTTTTTTTGCCCTTATTGGCCACTGGCCCGCAGGTACAGCTCCCCCCACCAACAATGGCGCCTTGACAAGCCAATGAAGTTGAATGAACAGACATCAACTTCAGTGTTACCCGGATGCTGTACGCTGTTGAAATCATTTTCTCAAAGAAAGAAAGAAATCCCCAATTCAGATTCGAAAAACAAGAAACGAACACCAATGGGCCTACTAGCTCAGTTGGTTGGTACACCCATGAACTGTTAAAAATTGAAATACAGACATGAGTTTGAATCGAGATGGAACGCGTTGAATGAATTTCTGAATTACTTGCGGCCGGCCAGTTCCACACGATGATATCCTACGGCCGTCAACCTTTTAAATTTAAAGAAAAAAAAAATGGAGAAAATAAAGAAAAAGAAAAAAAGGAGAAAATAAAGAAAAAGAAAAAGAAGAGAAAACTACGGCGCAGTCAGGGATTGAGTTTGTAATTGCACTTGAGGCAAAAGGGCCGGTAATGCTGAATGTATGTAACCTACGTTTCGGGTCCGGTGGGGTCGCGTGGGGGTGTGTTGTATTCGCGGGATTGCCTGAAGTGCAATTACAAACTGTTTTCGTGACTGCACCGAAGTTACCCCAAAAAAGAAAGGAAGGAACAAAAGATGCAGGGGGTGTATGGAATGGCTGATCCGATGATCTCGCGTTAGGAGGCTTGGCACTAGCCACCAGCGATTCTGACATGCAGTGTGTATGGCACGGCTGATCCTATGCTCTATGGATGCAGTGGGTATGAAATGGCTGATCCTATTCTCTGGCATTGGGTCCTAAAAAAAACTCTTATGTGGCCACAACAACTCATATCTGAGATGCAGTGCGTATGGAATGGCTGATCCTATTCTCTGGCATTAGTAAACTTGGGACTAGCCACAAAGCTTTAGTAACCAGATAGCCCACACACAGACACAACCACCAAAATGCAGAACACTAATTAAACCACCAGTACTTCCTAAAGTCATGCCCGTATACAAGACACAATTTTATGAAACGTACGATCCACTACAGGAGCGTCCAAATCCATCTGACTAGAAACAGTTCTAGTGCTTTCTTTCGATTAAGCACTTCAGGAGTTTTGTTTGGTCCGGTAAGATCAAAAGCACTAACGATAGTTGGCACGCTACACAGGATTCTCGCAAATTCTTCCCTGCAGCAGGACACGACTGACGTTATTAAGTTATTTTTTACTGAGTCGCTGCTTCTCGGGTACCCTACAAAAATTTTGAGACAGGCGGTACTGACACGAAGACGGTCAAAAATGTGTAAAAAAACAGTTTCAAAGTTGCTCCCCTTGATTTTAGTACAAGAACAGTTGCGGCACTGACTACATCTGACAGAAGGCAGGTGACGGACCTAAACGTACTCGACACAGAAGGTCGTCCCTAGCATCGTACGGATCGCTGGTTACGGACTTAACAGAGGTGGTACAGTAAAAAACAACGAGATTTCCTTTTGAGCACTCTGACACTCCCAAGGAGATTTGATTGCATCGGTCGACTGAGATTACGTTACACTGAGTTTTTACGTTCATCTCTGCTCCACGAGGGGTCCTTGCTAATTCGTAGGGGCCCTTCGGAAATGAGACACGCGAACGACAGCGGGGTTCGACGCGACTCAGCGATTCACGTTGGCGGGCCAGCGTGTGGAGACAAGCGGGGCGATATCGGTCCTCGCCATAGCTGATCTGGCCGGTGATGGGTGGCCACGCTCTTCGGGATACGGCGGTCACCTACTGGGCGTGAGAAAGCGGAGGCCAGACAACGGCGAATTGGCCATGCGCGAGTTCGAGAGGGAGCAATAGGTGCACGAGAGCCACGAAGATTCGCAGCAGACGAGGCGTGAAGACGAACTCGAAGAGAACTCAATAGTGATACGGGTAGGAGAAGCATGATTGGGCTACACGAAAGGTAGGTGGATGTTGCAATGGAGGCGGGTGAGACACGTGGGACGAACGGTGATTATGTGGAGAGTAACCGGTGCGCGAAAGCCACAAGGCTTTATAGTGGACAGAGCGTGAAGACGATCTGGGAGAGAGTCAGTGGCGAGAGGTGGGCGGGTGTGGTTTTTTTTTTTTTTTTTTTTTTTTTTGGGAGAAATCAGAACCTCGCAGTTCCGGCTCCTACCATTCTGGGGAGCAATAACAACCACGAACATCGATTTCGGGGGTGATTGGGGAGGAGACGGGACGGTGGCCGGTTATATAGAAGGAAAATCGGGGCGGTTGGGACTCGACGGGGCATGCGAAACTGAGCGGGGTTAAAACATTTGAAACGGCATCGACGACAAGGATGGGAGCACTGAAGGGGAGAGGACGGTGAAGGGAGCGTGGCTGCAAGGAAAGACCGGGGTACATGGACAGGTAGGGAGGCGATCAAGGAAGGGGCTTCGACGACACATAGGAGAAAGCAGCAAGAGTGACAAGGACGGTGGACAAGAGCAGCAACACTGGAATTAACAAGTGCACGAACACTCCGAGACACCTCGAGAACACATAGAGGGTAACAAGGAGAAAGCCGCAGGAGAGAAAAGGAGGTATATCATCGGGTCGCGCGCACCCTCTCCCCCCACATCATTGGTCCTGAGGTAAGTTCACCACCTCCTTTCTACTGGAGCGTTCCGCGAGCGCTGGCCTGGGGGCTATGGCAGAAGAGGGTAAGGGGGAGTAGGGGATTGGCGAGAGAGCAGGGGAACATTGGAACCCGTTGTAGGCAAGAAGAAGGTCGCAAAAAGGCATCCCATCCTGCCCCATCCAGGCCCGTGATAATTCACCCTGCTTTAACCAAAAAACAAGGAAAGAACTTCAAAGAAGTGAACTCAAAATCCATGACATCGAAAAAAAATGAACAAAAAGTAAACAAAAAATCCATTATACCGAATAAAGAACGAAAATAACTCGATACTGTAACACCACGCTGCTCCACGTAGCACTGTGCAACTTTAAAGGACGGAACTATGAGGACCATAATTAGAACGCAACGAGCACACAAGCGGCTGGACTCAATGCTCTTCTATAGTGGGGCAATGAGGCAGCTGGCAGACCAACATCTCAGACAGGGGAAATGGGCTCAACAGAGTCAACTCAAACGGGAGCCCAACCCCGACCCGGGCCTCGGAAAAGGAAAGGACTTGCACCGGGAGGAGGATATGGAGGTATTGACTAAGGAAGAGAAGGAGACAGAGTTGTGCCGGACAGTGGAGTATAGGGAAACACTGCCCCCCCCCACACAGGACTTGGGCAATGGCCCTTATCAACCCTCTTGGACTGACAGGCTCAAGAATTCAACCAAGGGCAGAACGATCACAATACCTAGAGGGCCAGGGGGCCCGCGCACCGGGAAATTAGACATTCCCCTGGATGGGCTGCCGCTAGCACGGACGTTCTTTATGTCGAAATTCCTGCTCCCGTCAGAAACAAAGGTAGTAATGCAGGGAGGGAAGCAGGTGATGGTCAAGGCATACTCCAACAACGGGGTTGACAACAGAGATGAGATTTACATAAGACATGCGAATAATTGGGTTCCACGATGATGCGACATTTAAATTAGTTAACGAGAACGTCAAATGGATTGGCTGCAGATTAGAAACATTGAAAGTAAGCGTTGAGCTGGCTAGAGACCAATTTCTAATTCAGCCAGTCTCGAACACTCTGGTTACGGTCATGTGCATGCATGAAGCTGACAAGACTGTGATTGACAGCTGGCAGCGTCTGCGATGCGAGCGGTCTGAGGTACGGATCCACCCGTGGGTGCCACAACGTCGGTTGGGACCGGAGGAAAGGAGGGCACAACTTATGCAAGATTATTACTGGGTGGAATTCCGCCATATCCCGGTTGAAATTCAAGCTGCGTTTGTCTATGATTTCGGAATGATTTACGACATTGTGGCTTTTATTGACCCTTTCCCCTCTTTTGTGGCCAAAAGGGACGATTACTTAATGTTGGCACTTGATTTTGCCCCGGGCCAGCCTTTCTCCCTCGATGATGTGATCCCGTACAGAATAGGGGGAAAGGAATACATGATCCATACTGCGCACAAGATGCGGCCGTGGTGCCCTAAATGTAGATCGTATGGACACCTCAGCACGGAATACGCCTGTCCGCGACATCCGCAGAAGAGAACCCAAGTGTCCGGGCGACTGTTAAGGGATCCGAATAAGACGACCCATAGGAGGGTCGTGGACCTGGGGCACAAGGGTTGGGTTTACATAGAAGAACGAACAAAAGAGGGCACCCCGAGGGGATGGGTGTGGGAAAGAACGGGAGAGCCAGAATGGGAGACACCCCCCCCAAGCTCGTGGACCCCCCCAACACCGGTGGAAGAGAAGATGCAGCAAATGCAGGTAACCTCCCCACTAAAGAACCACGAAGATCAGGGATGGACCAAGGTCGGGAGAAAAGGAAAGAAGGAAATTTGGACCCCGAAGAAGCAGGTGGGGTCCAACATGGAGCAAAAGGAAGAAAGTCGTGGAGGGAATCCCGAGGGCACTTTGGGCTTCGATGCGATACAATACATCCCAACAGTAAATGGTTCTCTAGAACATAGAAATAGGGGCGGCGCGTCCGTCTCGGGACAGGCAGATGGGGAGGTTGAGTTAAAAGGTAACTCAACACTGGCATATGGGGAGGTGGAGTTAAAAGGTAATTCAACACCTGCAGAACACCCCTCGAGCATTCGCCGGTCTGATCCCGGTTGCTGATGGAATCAGGTCAGATTCGAATACAGGACAACACGGATACTAGGGAAATGGAGATTCCCGAGGGAAATAAGTCCGGGCAACAGGAGGAGATTAGGGAAAGATTGGCCCGGGACCTGATGAGGGACCCTTTCCAAGCTGCCTTCGCTCCAGAGCCGATGGATGTTGACCCCCTCTTGAATAATGCCAGTGCATCGCCCGAGGGATTGGGCCCAGGCAGGGAGGAGAAAGAAGCCGGGGAGGAAGGGGTTCCGCCGCCCCATATGGTTGTAGAGCAAAAACTGGTCGCCATTGCAGACAGGCTCATGAGCAATCTAAAAGTGAAGTATGGCCCCCTCACGGATGATTTCTGGGAACATACTTAGACTTGTTCCCCATGCTGGATACCAGTTCATCACTCAAATGTGTGCTGGAACGGGGACTGCAGTCGGGCGTGGCATGGAATGAAGCATGGCACAGACTGACCACCATAGTTTTTTCACGCTTTCAGCCACCCCACCCCGCCACCCACGGGTGGGGGGGTGAGGAAACGGAACAGAGTTTGGACGAGGTGGATAAGGACAAAAAACAACCGCCCCGGGCCTTGCAGCCCCCCCCCCCCCCCCCCCCCGCCCCTGTGCCCTCGGACCCAGACGAAAATACTCCACTAGAGCTGTTGCGGAGAAAGAAACTTAGACACGTTGTTGAGCTGGGTCAAGACACGGGGCCATTATCGCAAGACGTTCTATTACTGATCCCTGTGCGTGAGAAGGACGGGAAATGGGAGGTTGGGTTGTCCCTGACTGGGAAGGGAGGGCAAGGAGGCCTCAGATTACAAGGTCTGTCTTCCTTCTGGGCCGACCCCAAGAATTGCCAAACGGAAGCAGCAACAGGTATCCTGCAGATGCACTTGGAAACATGCATTGCAGATACCCTCCAACCAGGGGCACAGGCTATGGCATTGGTGACTTCTGGTCCCAAAAAAATCGCCCTTAGGGACGTATACATCCGTTTTGACCCGACTAGAGAGGATGGAGTGAAATGGTACACCCACTCCCGACTTTTGGACTTACAGGTAGTCAAGATTAACTTTGGTGAGAATTGGATAGAGCAGGATGTCCAGAAATGCCTGAGTGTTATTCTTAGGTTGGGCTTACTGTCGGCAATAACCGGGTGGGACTGGGAGCACCTACCATGGTATCGCCTAGGGACCTGGAGATTGACAGAATGACAATGGACCCGGTCAAAGCGGTGTACGGAAAGGATCGGATCTGGAACCAATGTCAGCGGGCAACGAACTTAGACCTGCGGTCCCTGAACATAAACGGCTTGGCGTCCTGCAAAATGGATAAACAGAATGCGATATGGGATCTGATGAAGGGGGTGGGGGGCAGAAATTGGTCAGATGTTGTATGTATCCAAAGAAACACATTTAATGGACACTCCGGGTCATATTCGCATCCATAAAAGGATATGGCCATACAAGGCAATAAGGGCGCACGCCCCGAGACCAGGGAGTGTTGGGGTGGCTATCTGGATCCCCCCCAAATCCTGGGCGGACCCGGTACATTGGGTGGTCGATCAGGAAGGGGGCTGATGGGTGTCAATTCTGGTGGCGCTGGAATTAGAAATTGTTTGTATAGTGTGCATCTACGCCCCGAATTGCACAAGGGAGAGAAGGGTCTTCTTCGAGATCCTGAAATCACGAATTCCAGACGGGGTCCCAATAATTATAGTAGGAGATTGTAACGCAGCCCCGGATCGCTGGATGGATAGGTGGAAGACACCCTTCCCGGCCCCGGCGTACATAGAGGAGGATGAACGAATGATAGAGGATCTATGCCTCTCATTAAAGGTCTTTGACTCTTTTCGAAAACTTAACCCAGACGCTCGATATTACTCACGTTTACGAAAAACGGGGACCGAAGCCCAAACAAGATTAAGGATAGACCTGATTCTGATCTCAGAGGACATGGGGGGATCGCTATTACTGGCGGCAATTATGCCCGCCAGCCCGCACCCGGGTTTGGATCACAAAATGTGTACTGTTATTTTGTCATTCCGCAAGAAACCCGATCACGGACCTAACTTTTATAAATATGTATTCATCCTGCAACAGAAAGCCTTTCAAAAATACATCAAGGATTGTTGGGAGTTCTGGCACACGCATAAGCAGCACATACTGCAAGAAACAGATTGGTTCAACAATGAACTATTATATCTGGGTTAAAAATGCAGAGAATAGTCCAAATTGTTAATGGCCCGAAAGAATCAACAGGAAATGGATGTTCATAATCGTTTCCAGCAACTTGAACAGCAAGATCCTGAAAATCATGATCGGTCTGAATTATAATCCTTATGGCAACAACTCCAGACATATGCAACACAACGCTTGGAAGGAACACGTATTCGGGGACGGCTGAAACGTCACGAAGCGGAGGGTTCAATGGAAAAAAAAAATTTCAGCCTGGCTCGTGTCGTTCACGCAGAACTACAATAGAGGCGGTTTATGATCCGCAGTCAAGAAACCAAGAGGTAGTCACATCCACGCCGCAGTGCATGCACATTGTGAGATCCTTTTTTTAAGACCTGTTCACCTTCAGATACACGGAACGGGAGGAGGTTGCCGCGAAAAAGGAAATGACGGAATTCTGAGAACCAATGAGGAAAGCCCTATCGGGCCAGCAAAAGGAACAATTGGACAGACCCCTTTCCAAGGAGGAAATTTGGACAGCCCTGATGCAGATGGAGGAGGAGAAAACCCTGGGAATAGACGGTTTCCCAAAAGAGTTTTGGGAAACCTTTTGGTCACTAATGACCTCGGACCTCATGGGGTCCTATCAGAAGGTGTTGGAAACAGGGTATATGGGGGAACTGGTAGGACAAGGGGTCCTCACCTTAATACATAAAAAGGGCGACCTGATGTACATTAAAAACTATCGTCCAATAACTCTGCTCACAGTTATCTATAAAATATTAGCAAAGGCTTTGGCAAACTGCCTGATCCCGGTTTTGGAAAGCATCATCAACAACCATTTCGTCAAAATGGACATTTTTTTTTTTTGAACAAATTTTGACGAGTTTTCGGCCAAAAAACTCGGTTTCAATTTCATTCAAAAAATAAAAAATGTCAATTTTGACGAAATGGCCGTTATCTACCCGACACAAACCGGGTTTGTCAAAGGACGTAGGATCCATGATAATATTTTGTTGGTCAATGAGATTCTTAAGCTAACAAGGCAGGACAAATGCAATATTGCCGTGGTTTTCATCGACTTCGAGAAGGCATACGACCATGTGGACTGGACTTTCTTAGATATATGCATGTAGAAAATGAATATTGGGTCAAAGTTTCGACGTTGGACCGGGATTTTACACAGTCACGCTACGACGAGCGTCCAGGTCAATGAAATGATGGCACCAGTAATCTCGCTACAGCGGTCGGTTCGCCAAGGAGACCCCTTGACCCTTTTTTTTTTTTTTTTGTAATGGAAGCATTGACAGCGAATCTACTCACTAACAAAGACCTAAAAAACTGCAGATCTCTGTCATCCCTGAGGAGGCGATTCCAGTATGCTCGATGTTTGCGGATGACCTGGCGGTAATGGTGGACGCCACCGCTGAAAATATGGAAGAGATTAACCAATTGGTGGATCGATTCATGCTAGTTTCGGATATGAATGTCAACTAGGGAAATAAAACACTTGGATGGTGGATTCACCACCAAGGAGTGCGTCCGCCGGAGCAGCCGTGGGTTAAATGGGTACCGAAAGACGCCTCGGTCAGGGTACTTGGCATAATGCTGACTACCTTAGGGAAGCCGGCATTGAACGACGAATGGATCCTCAAACCTGCATTGGAAAGACTGACACGCTGGAATGACAAGCACACATCTCTGATTGATACAACATTGGCAATAAATAATGTGGTATTAGCAGCCCTCTGGTATAAGTTCGCACTTTGGACCCTCAACAATGAGGCGGTTAAATCACTTAAGAGGCAAGTTACTGCCTTGTTGTGAAGAGGAAACAGTGAGCTCCCGAATGTCATAAGCAGGGTGGACTGGACATCAGTGATCCAGCCCAGGGACAAAGGGGGCTTGGGTATCCTAGACCCGGACACCCAAGTGGCTGCGCTGATAGCACAATGAATCAGAAGCCTGATATTCATGCCAGACCTTCCCTGACATGCCCTTGCGCTCGAACAGATCACTAGATTGGCACCACAGGCGCCAAGAGGAGTAGATCCCCTGACTTGGCTAGAGGACCGTTATTGGCCCATACCACGGCACCCTCGGGTCGACAGAGACTCCTCTCGTGGAGCAGTGAGGAGGGATTTGGCCAGAGATGACTTCTGGCCCCGGGTACCGAAGG
>BFEA01000004.1:4878277-4892833 GCA_003427395.1 Chara braunii
AGGTCAGTCTATGTGAGTCAGTCTATGTGAGTCAGTTCGTTATAAGCCTTCCACTGCATAAAAACTCATCCTATATTGGTTGATTCTTGGTTCTGCCCATACTCATTGGAGTATGTAACAAAAGCCTCACATTTTGTGCTACTATCTGAATCATGCTAGTGCTTTCTACTCTATTTTTTTCCATGGCCAATAGATGGGCCAAGTACTGGTGGCTTAAGAAACAAGCAGAGAGAAAGGAAAGTTGCTAGCGAAATTAAGGCTCTGTAGCAGACCCTGTCATAGCAGAATGGTACAGACTGCAGTCCTTTTCAAAAGGGCTTGGATACCAACGGGCCCACCATCTTCACCGTCTTCACCGGAATAGAACGCCCGGTCATGATAGCCGTGTTTGGTGCAATTTTCAGTCCAGATAAAGCGACAATGACCGGGCGTTCTATTTGGGTGAAGATGGTAGCGCGGTTGGTACACCCATGAACTGTTGAAATACAGACCCATGTTTGAATCCAGATGCAATTGGATGAACAGAATAAAATGGTCAGTCAGTGTAGTGATGAACTCAAGGCAATGATGAACATCTCAAGGCCGTCACCCTTTCACTAAAAAAAAAGGAAAATTTTCCAGAAAAAAGGGAAAGGCTTCGATGGGGATTCAACTTCTTTTCTATTTCAAAAGAAAAAGTGGGGAGAGACTGACAGATTCTCTACTGTCCGGCAAACGGAACTTTCCTCTTAGTTTCCTCTGCTTTTCATCGTAATGTCAAAATTTCCGAAATGGTTGGAGGGTCATATCCTGAGTGGAACCCACTTCTTCTTTTTCTGGATTTGATGTGGCATCACTTGCTCCGTAAGGGCATACACACTAGCAATTTTTTACTTATTTCTGGACCGAATCGCGGCCACATGCATACAGGTACAGGCTGTAAATGCGGTCAGATACATGTAAGATAGTGCTACTGTCTTAACCCGAAAAAAATGTAGGTACGTGATATGTAGTCCAAGTACGCCCTAACTGGTTGCTGAATCTATTGGACTGACAGCCTGACTGACGTTATTTCCGACAATGATTTCTTTTCTTTATTTCTGACAACAAAGATTTTACAGAAAATAACAGCAATGTAGAAGAAAAAAAGAAGCCAAGTGGTATCTTNCAATGATTTCTTTTCTTTATTTCTGACAACAAAGATTTTACAGAAAATAACAGCAATGTAGAAGAAAAAAAGAAGCCAAGTGGTATCTTCACCTGAGTGGACAAGGCAGAAAGGCAATGCTGGAGTATCCGGTCATTGTATTTGGACATTGTCTTCTCCATGAGAGTAAAGCCTCACATAATGTGCTATTTTCTTCTGTATTTGTCCTGACTCAATCTTTTCGTTTCCTTTTGGCTAATTCAACTTCTTCCATTATATAATAATAATAATAATAATAATAATAATAATAATAATAATAATAATACATATAATATAATTAAAACATGCAAGGAACATGAGCGATAGCAAATTCCAGAAACCAAGCAGCATCATACACATGAAACCAGATAGTCTGGACCTTGAACCAAAAGCAGAATTGCAACTCGAGTTCCACCAAATAAGAGCACAGCAAAAGCTCACAAGTGACAACGCTGGAATAGTCTCATCATCATCAACAATCAACCAATGTTGACTTCCTATCTGGCGCTCATCGCCCAGACTACGAATGGCAGATCCTATCTAGCTTATCCGCAACGCCGCTGGTGACGTCACAGCTTCCCGAAGTACGAGCAGATCTCGGTCAATGTCGTTCGCCTCAAGCACCAGGTATGTCTCATGCTTTACTCACAACCTCGATCCCCCACACAGATATCACATGCACCGAAGGACCACCATGAGCCCCATCCAGCATCTTGCAGGCCAGCTCGGCTATGGCTGCCTGCGTGTGCCCTGCTCGCCTGTGCGCGCTTGCCTTCCGATAGCGCAGCAGCGCTTGCGCAGCAAGTAGCAAGTGCCCGAATATCGAGCCCGGGGCCAGGCCCTCTCTTATATGGAATGAGGCTGCCAGTCGTGGCTGCCTGGCTGGCCTGGACCGCCCCACGGAAGCTTCCGGTAGGCCCCAAATGGCTGAGCCGCTGTCCCAGGGAATCTTCCACAGGGCCTGGGGTGGTTACCCGTGTCCAACTGCCAGCGGCCTGTGATCAGTTCATGCCCCATTCCTGGCCCAGGGCCTGCCTCGATACATTTGAAAAAGGCAGGCAGGGCCTGGGCTCACTCAACCAACTGGCGCTGCGCAACTACCTGAATTTCCCAGCTGCGTCCAACACCAAAATAGGCCTTTCGTCCCTTGTCAGGCCGCCTTCACTTAGGGCGGCCGTTCTGGCTGAAACAGGGCCCAGCAGGGCTTACCGAGTCCTTGAGCCTCGCAAAAAATAATAAATATAATAATATAATAAAAAATAATAATAATTTCATTATTATCATTATTATTATTTGGCCCAGTCCCAGATTACCCCAGAGTCCCAGTTGCGCCCAGTCCCAGATTATCCCACTCCCATTAGTTCCTGGTACCTCCCAGTCCCAGGGTCAGAGGGGTCCTGTAGGGTCTGTAGGATGAAGCATCGTAGTCTGGTCGAGTCCGAACTAAAACATCGCGGGTAGGTAAAAATCTACTGGTACTTTTCTATGGTTGATGTAAGAAGAAGGCATTGGGCCCGATTGTAATAAAATCCAAGGTGTAAAAAAAAAAAAAAAAAAAAAAAAAAAAAAAAAAAAAAAAAAAAAAAAGTCTACCGGAATGGCAACATGCAACCGACAGGCCGTGGGCGACCGGCACTGGTCTGAAGCAGGAAACACCAAATCAAAGGTTTTATTTATACCTGCCCCAGTAACACGCTGGGGCGGTGGTTCATTCGCGAGTTGCGGAAGCAGAGCTGATGGCTTGTCCGACAACGCGACTTGGGCGGAGACCTGCCCCGAGGAAGGAAGGAGACAGCGTCATAGCTAGGCCGTAGGAGGAAGAAGAAGGTGGCCATAGCCGCAGTAGCCAGACGTAGGGGTGATGTGCATCTATTCAGGGAGGTGTTGTGATCCTGGCCAATTTTGAAGTACACATTCATCAGGAAGTACAATGCCGTCCACTTGCAAAAAGAAATGAATGAACTTGAGAGGAGAGAGGCCGAGGCTATGGCGGACTACTAGGGCCTTCCCCTGATGTCCAAAGGACAACACAAAGCAGCTATGGCTGCTCTAGCTCAGGCTGTCATGCCTGACTCTGCCTCGAAGCTTCTTGGTGTAGCGCTATCCCAACTGGGCCCTTCTTGCTGCAGCGTCCACCAAGGTGATGAAGATGGCAACCACCATAGCCAGGTAAGTATCTCTGGCGCTCCTCCCTCCTAGTCCTGGTCTTCTTCCTCCTCCTGTCCTTAATCCTCCCCAGCAGCGCTGCTCCAGCCAGCGCTCCAACCAGTGTGTCGCCGAACTTGCACACCGAGAATAAGGAGGAGCAACTGGCTTCTCCTCAAGATATAGCGGCCTGCTTGCCTCTTCTCGAGTGACTTCCCAGGCCGTACGGCCTCCAAGCAACCGGTACCTCCTCCCTTTCGGAGGGAAACCTCATTGCAGACTCTGATAATGCCCGTACAGGCCCTAGACTCAGACTGGTTGGACTGGTACCCGGCTAGACCTAGCCTACAACTACTGGGCCTCTAAAAATGCCAACTTTTGTCTTCTTCTGCCCGGCCTCGAGATTCGGCACATCTACCTCTACCTGGTGCGGTACCGGCCTACCCGCTACTTGAGTGTTTTCCGCTGCTTCAAGTGTCGCAGGCCTCTTTCCCCGCCACTTGAGTCTTTTTCCCGCTGCAATCCTCAATGTCATGGCCACAGGTAAGTACCGGCCCTTCAGGCCCATTGAACGAACAAGTGCCCTTGCGGGTCACACACACACACTCAAGCCAACAAACACTCAGACAGACATGCAGACCAGCAAGTGTGCACACACACAGACCAGCAAGTGTGCACACACACAGACTGGTGCGGGCCTCTTTCCCCGCCACTTGAGTGTTTTCCCCGCGGCAATCCTCAATGTCACGGCCACAGGTAAGTACCGGCCCTTCGGGCCCACTGAACGAGCAAGTGCCCTTGCGGGTCACACACACAGTCTAGCCGACAAGCACTCAGACAGACATGCAGACCAGCAAGCGTGCACACACACAGACTTAGAGAACTCAGTAACAAGCGGGAAACTCAGCAAGGCATTCAGTCCATGAGCAAAACTCAGAAATCAGCTGTGTGTCTCAGTCCGTGTTTGGTCGGGTCATGACAGAGGTGACTCATGCATGAAAGTTGAGAGAGAGCAAGAGAGTGAGGTGTGTGATACAAGGTCAGAGTGAGCAAGGCGAGAGAGAGAGAGAGAGAGAGAGAGAGAGAGAGAGAGAGAGAGAGAGAGAGAGAGAGAGAGAGTCACGTGAAAGAGAGAGGCAGAGAGCCGGGTACTTACCGTTGTGAAGCTGGGGATAAGCGCGATCATAGCCGCTGGTTCCATGAACTCTTTCTTGTATAATATTATAATTGGTTGCAGTCTCTCTGTCATGCGGAACTCGGTCTCCATCTGATGACCTCGTGTGAACTTCTCCGAATGCATGCTGAATTTTGGGAAGTTGAAAGGGCGGTCAGTGCACTGCTTTGCCCGCTGGCCTTTTACCATATTCACTCACTTCTCCACTTACGCCCGCTTGTGCGAGAGAACGAGATTCGGCTCTGATGCCAAATGCTTTGAGACCGACCATACATGAAGCACTTCAACACCATGTTCACACGGGATACCACACACACAGATCACATAAGGCAGACGTAAGAAGAACTCGAAGATAGTGTGGCCCAATCAACTCAATTACACAGAATTGTCTTTGTACAGGAGCTGCGTCTATGGCCACCAGGAAGCTCTCTCAGATACAGTCGCTCTCTTCCCCAACCTCACTTCTCTTCTCTCCGAGTACCTCTCTCTGTCTCACTCTCACTCTCTACCTTGCTCTCAGCCTAGCTATGGTGCCCAGCGCCGTCAACTGCCTACGGCCAACAAAAGAAGCAGCGCACTTCGCAGTATGTGAAAATAGCACAGCAGCACTCTGCATGGACTTGCAAACAAATATGTTGACAAGTTTCATGACTGGACTTTCGTAATTGACGATTCGCCTTTCAGACTCCCCAGACTGGTTATGGATTCGGTACCCTGCCGACGTTTTTGCATCTGGGAGTTTGTGGACTTCCCTGAGACTTTGCTGCTGACGGGACTCGACTGACAAAAAGCCCCTAACGACTTCTACAGATTTTTCCTACCCCCTACATGTGGCCTACAGACATTAACCTACTAGAAGTCGGGGAAGGCGATATGATAAACGCGACTTGGACAGACGCTGAAGCTGGGAGTTCGGTCCGGAACTGGGACTGGAACCAGGGCTGCAGCAGTGAAATCCTGTGTTTTTGGTTAAAACTTGAAACTTGAAAGACAGTTTCTCGATTTATGTGCGTCATCCTTGCACAGGGGCCATGCTAATCTTCTCTTTATCGTTCCAATTTCAACGGATGTCCCAAAGGACATGCAGCAGTGAAATACTTTCAATAATAATAATAATAATAAGGTTCTTAAAAAAAAAAAAAAAAAAAGTGTTCTTCAATGAAGGTGTGGTTTTACAACGGGATGGCTTCCTCTGCCATCCCAGAGAATTAGAGCAACTTTCACACTTCACAAGACACAGCCACTATGGCAGGAAATAGAGGAGGAGCAAAACTGAGCTNTTAGAGAACTCAGTAACAAGCGGGAAACTCAGCAAGGCATTCAGTCCATGAGCAAAACTCAGAAATCAGCTGTGTGTCTCAGTCCGTGTTTGGTCGGGTCATGACAGAGGTGACTCATGCATGAAAGTTGAGAGAGAGCAAGAGAGTGAGGTGTGTGATACAAGGTCAGAGTGAGCAAGGCGAGAGAGAGAGAGAGAGAGAGAGAGAGAGAGAGAGAGAGAGAGAGAGAGAGAGAGAGAGAGAGTCACGTGAAAGAGAGAGGCAGAGAGCCGGGTACTTACCGTTGTGAAGCTGGGGATAAGCGCGATCATAGCCGCTGGTTCCATGAACTCTTTCTTGTATAATATTATAATTGGTTGCAGTCTCTCTGTCATGCGGAACTCGGTCTCCATCTGATGACCTCGTGTGAACTTCTCCGAATGCATGCTGAATTTTGGGAAGTTGAAAGGGCGGTCAGTGCACTGCTTTGCCCGCTGGCCTTTTACCATATTCACTCACTTCTCCACTTACGCCCGCTTGTGCGAGAGAACGAGATTCGGCTCTGATGCCAAATGCTTTGAGACCGACCATACATGAAGCACTTCAACACCATGTTCACACGGGATACCACACACACAGATCACATAAGGCAGACGTAAGAAGAACTCGAAGATAGTGTGGCCCAATCAACTCAATTACACAGAATTGTCTTTGTACAGGAGCTGCGTCTATGGCCACCAGGAAGCTCTCTCAGATACAGTCGCTCTCTTCCCCAACCTCACTTCTCTTCTCTCCGAGTACCTCTCTCTGTCTCACTCTCACTCTCTACCTTGCTCTCAGCCTAGCTATGGTGCCCAGCGCCGTCAACTGCCTACGGCCAACAAAAGAAGCAGCGCACTTCGCAGTATGTGAAAATAGCACAGCAGCACTCTGCATGGACTTGCAAACAAATATGTTGACAAGTTTCATGACTGGACTTTCGTAATTGACGATTCGCCTTTCAGACTCCCCAGACTGGTTATGGATTCGGTACCCTGCCGACGTTTTTGCATCTGGGAGTTTGTGGACTTCCCTGAGACTTTGCTGCTGACGGGACTCGACTGACAAAAAGCCCCTAACGACTTCTACAGATTTTTCCTACCCCCTACATGTGGCCTACAGACATTAACCTACTAGAAGTCGGGGAAGGCGATATGATAAACGCGACTTGGACAGACGCTGAAGCTGGGAGTTCGGTCCGGAACTGGGACTGGAACCAGGGCTGCAGCAGTGAAATCCTGTGTTTTTGGTTAAAACTTGAAACTTGAAAGACAGTTTCTCGATTTATGTGCGTCATCCTTGCACAGGGGCCATGCTAATCTTCTCTTTATCGTTCCAATTTCAACGGATGTCCCAAAGGACATGCAGCAGTGAAATACTTTCAATAATAATAATAATAATAAGGTTCTTAAAAAAAAAAAAAAAAAAAGTGTTCTTCAATGAAGGTGTGGTTTTACAACGGGATGGCTTCCTCTGCCATCCCAGAGAATTAGAGCAACTTTCACACTTCACAAGACACAGCCACTATGGCAGGAAATAGAGGAGGAGCAAAACTGAGCTTCTCCTTTATGATTCTCCGCATCGCACATTCAAACCAATTGAATTGAGCTCCGGTGTACCCCCCCCCCCCGCCCCCCCGCAAAAAAAAAACAAAAAAAAAAACGGAATCATGTTTGTTAGACTTCTTTATTTTCACTCCGGCTCGCCCTGGAATGTGAGATTCACTTCTTGTTTCCACATTTTGCTTCCTTGGGTGTACGTCTTGTGGAGAGCAGGGAATGGGTATTGTGGATGGCAGGTTCATTCACTGTAAATGATGAGGTTGTGAGTTGCCTGCAGTTCAAATCACACTTTTGCCTCTGTCAAGCTCGTCGACGAAACAGGAAAATATCAGGAGCTGGCAGTCGTATTCTAGGAAGGCGACAGTGAAATCATCGGTGTCAGTCGGGCCGGATATCCTCCCAGGGCGAGGGTGGGATTCCATCCATCCCAGCGCAGGAGCAGATAGGCTGCTCTCCCTTCATGTAAGTGGATGCCGGTGAGTTGCTACACTGACCTCTTCATCCGTGCTCTCTACTCTTTTGACTGCTAACGCACTCCTATAATAGGCAACGATATGGTGAAATAATGGTGAGAGAAGACAAAAAAATTCCTGCTTTGGAGTTTTGCATTGCTTCCTTTTCCAAATACGGCTGCTTCATTAACCCCTGTGAGTGATTTCATTGCACATGGAGGGGCAAAGGCTGAGCGAGGGAGGGGGAGGAGGGCAGGAGGAGGAGGAGGGGGGGAGGAGCGGGAGGCTGGAAGCTTTCAATAAGTCCATCCATTGCTGATTCTGTTAGGTGGCAATATCGTAGGCAACCTCGCATTCTTTGTGCACTCTTCCATTCTCCGGCTGCCACATCCCAGAGGTCTCCCACTCTTCGGACCCCGTGCTTCACCCAACCCCTCCATGGGGGATCTGAGTTGCAGCTCACCCGGCCAAGGGAGTCCGTAATTAATCTACTACCAAATAGGGGTTGCCTAAAGACTTCCTCCCACCTTTGCAGGGGCGAGCGATCAGGGATTGGGAGTTTTCTCCATGTCCGAAGGAGACGTATCCAATGTTCGTTCACCGGGTCTCCATTCCTGTATTTTCTTGTTAGTCTCCAAAACCTGTCCTCAAGCCATACCAAAGGGTCTATCTCTGGTGGAGCCTCCGGGGCCAGGGTCGCAATCTGTGCTAAGGCAAGGAGGACCCGTGGGGAGTTCGGTGCGAAGATGAGATGTTGGAACCAGCGAAGGCTGAGGGCTTGAAACTGCGTAGAGGGGTCCACGATTCCAAGTCCTCCTCCGGCCTTAGGCTGGATCACTGATTCCCATGCTACCCGACTAATGGTGTGGGAGTTGCCGTTGTCTCCTCTCCAAAGGAAGGCAGCCAACTGCCGCTTTAGCGCCTTGAGCCCCCCACCGCTCATGGGTCATATAATGGCTTTATACCAGAGGGTGGCGAGTACCACATTGTTGATGACAAGGGCCCGCCCGAAAATTGGCGTGTGTTTATTGTTCCAGTTCGATAGTTTGGTCTGTGCTGATCTCCCAAGCCACTCATCGTTAGTATCGGGTTTTCACTTTGCTGTAACGAACGCCGCTAGGATTCTACGAGGGTCATCTTGGGGGAGCCAAGTAATTTGTGGGTTCTCAAGGGGTCTACCCCCTTGGTGATGTAGCCACCAGCCCACAGTCTTTTGCCCCTAGTTAACGGTCATATCAGAGATCCTGCAAAAACGGTTCATGAGGGTTCCGATTTCCTCCATGTTTTGTGCCTTTGCCTCAACCATAATGGTGAGGTCGTCCGCAAACAGGGAGCAGATTGACACTGCTTCCTCGGGGATGTCAGCAATCCTTTTTTTTTTTTTTTTTTTTGGAAACAAGCTTCATCTATTGGTGGGGAGCAGCACCTGGTGGAAACCGGGTCCAGCGTCCTATAGATACAACCATATCCTCACTAATTGGCACAAACTGGGAACCGGGCCCAGCGTCCCATAACGAGTACGTTCAGAAAAATTCATCAAAAAATTCCATGAAAATAAGACAAGGAACTACTAGAAAAATCTAATTGGCCTAAGGATGGAATTTTGGAAATTGAGATACCGGGGCCATTACCCGGCTTTGGCTCGGAGAAATTGGAGCTACTTCAGACATGTCTATGACAACTTTATGATTAAGCAAAATGCAGAAAGGACTCAGAAACCCCCCCATCAAACCACTTTACCCCACTCCAGCAAGACTAGCTGCAACGGAGCCACCATCTCTACTGCTGCTATGTCATACTCCCATCCTACTAGCTAGCCCCCTCACTGGTAGGACGCATGATAACCCACCATCTTCTCCCACTCACCTTGTTTTCTTTTTGAGGTACCTAAGAACCCTTACCGTCGTTCAAGAAGCATGAGAATAGGCCACAGAGGTCCTACGATTGTTCCAAAAAACTCGAAATCCCCCACAAACCCCTCCAATGTTCTTCAAAAATGTCGTACTCCGTGCCGATCTCTTCTAGGTCTCACACCCCCACTTTCTGTTGGGTTACAGGGCAACGCAACTCACCCCAGCTCCGACCAGCGTTATCCCGGCAGCAACCCTTTGTGGTCCCATGGAAAGTTCACCCCAAGACATCCCCAGATCTCTCTACCAGACCTCACGCTCCTGCATCGCAGGTTACAGGGCAACACCCCAGCATCGGTCAGCGTCGTTGTGGCATCGAACAACCGCAAATCACTAAGTATAACAGCATTGAAGCCACCTAAGACAAGTTAGAAGGGATCCCAGAGTCCTAAAAAACATTCCTAGGATCCCTAAGCACCCAACTCTTTTGGAAATATTCGAAAAACTTCAGAAAATGTAAGAGTGGGGGGGCCAAAACTAAATCGGCCTACTATCCTAAATTCCCCCTTCCAACAGATGGGGCGTCGGTCCAGGCTTTCAGTCCTCGTACAAAAGCTCACTTGATCTCATACCCCCTTCTGCTAGGGTAACAATGCACCACAACCCTCCCCAGTACCGATCAACCTAGCTCTGACGGACAGGAAGTGTCTTCCTCCCTCGACAATTCCCTTAGCGGCGAACCACTAAGCAGGTTACAGGGTCAATTACCCCGGCGCCAACTACGTCGGACGATCTGGTTATGCTTTCCACCCTCGGTATAACTTCCTAGGCCTCAAGCTCCTCCTGGGTTACAGAGCAAAGGCTCCATCATCGGCCTGTGTCGTCCCACATCGTCCTTCTAACCTACTTACCCTGACAAACCACCCTTTCTGTTGAAAATCCCCTTGCTACCTTCCTTCCTACAAATCTAGCTTCCCCACTCTTCGGCTCACTGTGTAGCCATCGAAGTCACTCCTTCCCTCAAAAAACAAAACCTAACACTCTACTATAAGCAGCCACCCCCTTGCTTTCTCTCCCCACCCGCCAGTACTGATCCGACCCTAAATCAATCTGACTAAGAGACGACAATCCCCCAATACCGCCTCCCCCCTCCAAGAATAACACCTCCCGCCTTGTGAAACCCTCACGGGGGGAGGCTCCAGCCCTCAAAGAAGACCCCACAGAAATACACAGCAAGCCACAATTACACCACTCAGACCAGGATGTTGAGATTAGCAAACAGAAAAACCAATCCGTATCAAAATTCACCGCACGGTATTGAGGTTAGCAGACGTAAGTTCTTTTGAAGATTACTTCAGAAGCCTACTTTTAGGCATCGAGAAGCCTAGTGTTAGGCATCGAAGATCAAAACGAGTTTGTATCAAAAATCAATAAGAAATAAAAACCAGAAGATCAATGATAAGGAAAGCTACTGAGTGACAAAATTTACGAGAAATTATACGAAATTTAGGTTAGATATCCATAAAGGATTTTCAAATCAGATTTTCAAACCACAGTTTGAGAAACGTTTAGCAAAGATGCATGACACGAAAAGGTTGAAGAAATTATTTTCAAGAAACCATATTATCAGAAGGAACCACGACCAGAAAACACCAAATCAGATCATCATCATTAGAAAGAATATCTAGAATTACTCCGTAGAAAAAACAAACGAGTGATACACCTACAACAATCAAATCAGGAATTCGGAATATAGAAGATAAAATTCAAAAAATGTAATTAGATCATCATTTGGTGAGCACCAAGGATTACGACATGCGGACTTTAGGAATCAAGAGAGAGGGCAAACAAGCATTACAAAGTCAACCAATCAGAAAAGCTATTGAAAACGAAACCCTGAGATCATGCTGACGTGCAACCTTCTTCTCCCGCTGCAAGCTTCACATGAGGTGACAATGTCCTCCTTCCTCCTTTAAGCATTATTCTCCATGAAGATTCTTTCGAAAAAACTCCCTCTGCCTCCCTTTCATCCACCTACCATCACTCCAACCAAACCCCACCACCTTCGGGAGGGAAACATCAAGCCACCCTCCATCTGCCGGCTAAGACAGCTTTAGCTGCCGACCACAGTGTCGACGCCAGCAACAAATGTATCAACGGCCATCCACACTCTACAAGGAACGGGATGGAGTAGTAACGCCTCGTCGAGCCCATCGACGAGTTACCACAGGAGGTTCAAGCCCTCATCAGAACCATGTCTGCCACCTCACGCAGTGTAGATGAAGGAGAGCAAAGGAAACTAAACTACCAGTCATGAACCCTCATGTGTCATCGCCAACCTCTCCTCACGTGTTGCCACCACGACGCATCCTCGTCACTAACTTTCTCATTGTCCTCCGTAAACCCCAAGCCACTCACCCACCTCACCTCCCTCCCCAAATCTTGCAGCGCGCCGCCGCATTGCACCCTCCCTCCCGTCGCTGTTGCCACCTGGCATCGCCTGGTCCGTCTGCGTGAACGAGGCGCAGCGCTCCCGGTCGCGCTGCGCCCCTCTCGAATCGGGCCCGGTGTGCGTGGATGTCAGCAATCCTGATGCTGGTAAGATCCTTATTGTGCCTCGGGTTGGCGGATAGTGCCTCCATTATGACCAAAAAGGTAGGGAGCAATAGAGTCTCCTTGTCTGACCGATCGTTAAAACTCAAAGGGAGGTGTCAGTGATCCATTTACCTGTACACAAGTAGTGACATTTCTATGTAGGATTATCACCCATCGCCTGAAGGCCGGTCCAAAATTCATTTTGTCCAAACATCTATCTAAAAAGTCACAATTAACATGGTCGTAGGCCTTTTCAAAGTCAATGAAAATAATGGCAGCATTTGCCCGGTTCCTACGTGCCAGACTGACCACTTCATTAACTAACAGGATGTTCTCTTGTATGTTCCTACCGGTCATGAACCCTCTCTGGGTTGGGTGTATTATGTCCTCGAGGACCTCAACCATGCAATTCGCCAAGGCTTTAGAGAGTATTTTGTAGACCACCGTGAGTATAGTAATTTATCTATAGTCCTCATGTTCATCTTATTTCCTTTTTTGTAAAGCAATGATAGCACTCATTTTCCCACCACTTCCCTCATCTCACCATCCTCCCATACCTTCAAGTAGAACTCTCACAAAACCGAGCTAAGGTCTGACCACATAATTTCCCAAAATTCTTTGGGAAATCCGTCAATTCCAGGAGTTTTCTCCTCCTCCATCTGTAGAAGCGACGTCCATGTTTCTTTTTTTGTCAGGGGTCTCTCCAAACCATCCCGCTGTTATGGAGATAGGTGTCTATCCATGGGGGATAAGAATACCTCAATGTCTCTTGTTCATTCCTCCCCCTGTGGACAGGGATGTGGGATGTATATAGCTGTTTGAAGAATGGCCTTGTGATTGGTGTGCAATGTGCGGTGTCAGTCGCCATGACTTCGTCCCCGCTGTCGGGTCAAAGAGAGCTTCGATTGCGGTCCGCCTTGAACGGGTCGTCGCCATACTGAACAAATAAGTATCCATGGTGGCCTCCTGGGTAAATTTGGCAATTTTCCCCCTTATCCTATTGCCTTGCTATCTATGTTGGGCGTATTGAAGTAGTTGGTCCTTCACTCTCTGAATACGTGTAGTGAGATTCTGTGATTATTCTCTTTGTTCCAGGTCCAGCAATTCCTTACGAACGGTTATTTCCTGTGTTGCCTCAGGGCTGCCTTGGCGTTGGAGAATTCCTTGCATTTTCGGGCCAGGTAAATTAGGTCATTGTTGAACCACATGGAGAATGAGTCAAAGTGTTTTTTTGTTGGCGCAAAAACTGCTACTCATGCTGGATCATTTGTCGAAAGTGGTGGTCTGTTAGAAGAGAGGTATTAAGCTTATAAAAGCCGGACCCTTGGTCGGGCCTTTTTCTCATTGTTAGAATTATCCCGCACGTCTTATGGTCGAGTTCCGGGCGTGGGCTGCGTGGAAGGATAGCCTCCCATCGGCGGCCATCGCAGGGCGCCTTGTAGATCATTTGAGAGAAAAATAAGATCTATTCGTGATTTGGACAACCTCGATGGGTCGCTATCCCTTATATAGGTAAAAGTCCTGTCATTGGGGTGCAGGTGACGGAAAGTGGCAAACACTGCTAGGGTTTCACATAGATCTGCAATCATTTGTTCGTCTTCCCCTGCTGCAAATGGGGGAGACCCCTGGGGGTTCCATTTGTCCCTCCCCCTCTCGGGGGCGGCATTAAAATCCCCCACGATGACCAGCGGAATGTCGTCAGGTACTTGCGTTCCTATGTCCCCTAGAAAGGCTCTTCTTTCTTCCACCGTGTTGGGAGAATAGATGCATAGGATACAGAGCACTTCCAGCTCCAGCATCCCCAACACTGATACCCACCGCCCTTCTTCCTCGTCCGCCACCCAATGGACCATCTAGAACCTGGACTCGGGAGAGATCCAGATGACAACCCCAGCAGATCCCGGCCTGGGGGCATGGGCCCTCACTGCCGAATGGGGCCGGACCATGAGTGAAATCCTCCGCTAGAACATGGAAAAGTACGTTCCAAGGACTTCCTTGTGTAGGCATGTGGGAAGTAGTCGAGCGAAGCCCAACGGCCGTTTTCCTCCAGGCTTGCCGTGAGAGGCGGGCCTCTGAGTACGCTGAGGGATCAGTTTCTTCTTTTTTACGCTTTTTTTTTTGGATGAAAAAGAATCTTTGGCCTTTGCTGACGTGAACTCCCCGTGAGCGACGGGGAGCAATCAAGGTCTTGGTGTTTACTTTTTCTTTGCCTCATGGCGCTCTTTCGCGAATGCATCTGACTGCACTTGTGGCCAGGTCGGCCATACTGCACGAGTGGAAACACTGCATGTTTTTTTTTTTTTTTTTTTTTTTTT
>BFEA01000004.1:4924116-4951125 GCA_003427395.1 Chara braunii
CTCTCTCTCTCTCTCTCTCTCTCTCTCTCTCTCTCTCTCTCTCTCTCTCTCTCTCTCTCTCTCTCTCTCCAATGAGAATGAATCTTTCACGTTGTCGTGGAAGATTCGTTCTCATTGGGCATGTCTGATTTCCCTTTTTTTTTTTGTTTTTTTTTTCAGAATTTCGTTTCTGTTTTTCTCTTCTTTTTTTTCCCCCAATGATGTACTACTGGTACTTCGAGGCTCGGCAATAAAGTCAAAGGCTCAGCAATGATCGGGCTACAGGTTGCCCGAGCCTTGGACTGGATAGCTGGGCGAGATACTGGTGGTTTAAGAACCCCAAAATCAGCACACTAGGGCTCTCAGTGAACGTCGGGGATTTTTCAGCCAATGCAGGTGAAATCCCAGAAACGGAAAAAATGTGAAAACGCCAGTAGAGCCCGCAATTCTTCGAGGAAAGTCCTCAAAGAGCTGCACTGGAGCACAACCCTAAGTCTAGGCATCAGACTTTGCTGTTCCCTCCTCGTTATAGATTGGGCTAACATTCAGCAGTGGTTCCCAATGATGCAGGCATCAGACTTTGCTGACCCCCACTGAGGGTACACTCACACAGCACTATCATAAACCGCCAGTACTTCCTACAGGTGTGCCCGTATACAAACCACAATTTTAGCCCACTGAGGGTACACTCACACAGCACTATCATAAACCGCCAGTACTTCCTACAGTTGTGCCCGTATACAAACCACAATTTTAGGAAACGTACGGGCGACTACCACATTTACACAGAACTTGCACTTACACAGCAAGGAAACCACAAAAAAGTACGGCCGCTCGCCCTAGCCAGCGACCGCCGAGCTGTTTGGGATCCTCAGAGACTTTACGCGAGTATCAAGGCTGTAAGATACACGGATAAGAACTCAGGGCTTAGCTTGCCATAGCCCTGTCTGTACAAAGCGGATCAGACATACACACAACCATGCCTACTTCTCATCATATGTATAGGGACAATGGACCCGTTTTCCAGCAGGTGATGCGTTCCAGCAGGTGATGCTCCCCACCAAAAAAATAAAGTAGAAACGTTTTTAGTCAGATGAATTTGGGCACTCCTGTAATGGCCCGTATGTTTCCTAAAGTTGTGGCGGCTCGTTAATGGGCACGACTTAAGGAAGTACTGGTGGCTTTAATTCGATTAAACGCTACAAGAACTTGAAAGGGGGGGGGGAAGGGAAATGGGCTCATGATATGCCATTGAGTCCATTAGATTCCTCCTAAATCATGGTTTAGGGTTTAGGGTTTAGGATTAAGGGTTTTAGGGTTTAGGATTAAGGGTTAACGGTTAAGGGTTTGGGGTTGAGGGTTTAATGAGACTTGGCTGGAAAGTCTTCTTGCCTTTAGCATTAGCATGGGTAGTTTTTGTATCTGGTGTTTCAGTAGCCTTTGACTGGCTCGTTAATCACTGCCAGACAGTGCCAGTATTTACTCTTAGGTGCCGACGTAGTGGTGGGTGCCACAAGATCTCTTCGATGTCAACGTCTTCAGATAGGGTCTGACAGAAAGTTCACAATAGGCTGCTTGGGTGAAGGAGAACCTCATGAACAGTTGGGCATTTTTCAAAGTGATGCAACTGTAACTCCGCTCAGGTACATTGCGGAAAGTGGTGCGACTAGACCCTCATTTACACTAATTTTTCGAAGTGGAGTAGAGGCTGACTTTCCATCCTTAATAGCCAACCTGTCTAGACAGCATCAACAGCCTCAGGGAAACTAGCAGCAAAAAGAAATCAAAGAATAAAGGAACTAGAGGCAGCAGTCAGCAACGACTCAGCATTGCTGAAAGCAATTTATGTAACAACCCCAGATCCACAGATTATAAAAAACTAATAACTAGAGCTAAATCAGAACTAGCCAACTGGAATGCCTGGACAGCAAACGGTATGAGACTCAGAGCCAGGATAAGAGAATGAGAGAAGGGTGAGAAAATTATAAAATGCTTCTTCCAGAAAATCAAGGCACGAGGAAGGACGAGCCTCGGGCTAGGCTTAGACCCTTGAGGAAAAGATTAGCATGGCTCATGGGCGGCGGGGCGATCGAAAGCGCCGCGCCGCGCCGCTCCGCTATCGACATGGGTCGGTTCGTGTGTTGGTGGTGCCTTGTCAGCACGGCTCTCTGCGAGGAATATCGATGAGTTGATGTGGGCAATAGGGAGTACGGCCAGACGATGACGCGAGGTTCCGTTGGTTTTGTCTGGTGCGGTCATTGACGTGACGCTTCGGCTGAGGGTTCTTCCAGCCTTCATAATCTAGGCTGAAGAGGTCTCTTGCTCCGTGCTTCGTTTACGTGGTGTTGCGGGATGACACGCTAGAGGAAGGGGAGGATGTCAGGTTGACTAGGATAGTCTTCATGAGATCTAGGGCATGGTAGTGGCCCTGCTCCTATGCTCCTGCATGAATCTAGTGGAGGTTGGTTGGGCAGCGCAGGTAGAAGGTGAGGAGCATCTTCTCATGCGGAGTGGGAGGAGAGAGGCTTGTTACAAGCTGGAGTGTCAAAAAGAGCTGGCGGTTTCAAGCGTTCGTTTGAGCTGGTTCACCAGTGAAAGACACGGAAGCAGGTAGCGGCGCAATAATCACAGCAGCAATGGAGCAGGAGAATTTTGTGTGAACATGTGTGGCGCTCTCCGCGTCGGCTGGCTTTGCAATTTGATTCGCTGATCTTAATTTTGTATCTTCTAATTTCCTATATTCTTGTTCTAATCTAGTGTTTACACAGTTATAAATTCAGCTTCTCAAATTTGGAAAAATAAACTCACAATCTTATCCTCTATTTTCTGATCAGCCAAATTCTCATCTACATGTATGCACATACACACATACCCTTGAAATTCGACTATAATTTCTAAAAGTCCCAAGTGAAGTATTCTCATCTACATGCACACACATGCACACAAACATATATTATCCATTCTGAATCGTCAGCACAGTTCATAGGGATCTGTTCTATAATTACGTGAACTTGAATTTTGACTATAATTTCTAAAGTCCCAAGTAAAGTTCTATCATGATTTTCTAATCTTGGAACCCGAAAACTTCCGAATCCTACTATTACAGCTATAAATTTTGAAGACCCTCTCCGATAATTAGTTTTTTGCTTCTCTTAAATTGGTGATACGTGCATATGGAGGGAGTTGCATATTTTGAAGAGGCTTTCCTTTTGCAAATTGCGATCGACATTTTGGTAAGTGTGTCATCAATAACCGTAGGCCGCTGGATCGGATCGTTCAAGTTCCCGGAGGGCTAAAAGGTAAGAAGGGGGTGGGGGGAGCTCTACCTTGCAGGGGCATCACAAGGTGGGGGGTGAATGTCTTAAACCACTAGTACCTCTTTAAAGAGGGTAGGGGTGGAGCAGGGAGTTGCCCTATTCTGGGGCAGAGGCTGGTGTGTGGGTCAACGTCAGTCCCAGCGGAGGCAGAAATGGGCAAGGGGTGGGGGGGCATGCTTCAAGTTTAGGTGGGAACTGCGTGATCCTCGGGAAAGAGGGGTAGAGGGTTGATCCTATTTTGGGGCCGAGGGAGAGTGGGTGACTCACCTCGACGAAGGCAGTGTAGGGCTGAGGGGAAAGGGGGAGGGGGAGGGAGGGGCGATCTCTCTCGAAGAATTCTAACATCCAGTTTAGTATTTCTTTCCATTTCTTTCCATTTGGTTTGCCTCTCGAGGAGGTTGTAGGAATAGGTGCTACCTGGCAAGTCATCTGTGATCCTGCGAAGGGTGGCCGAAAATTCGGTGGCCCTCGAAGACCGATGCTGGAGCAACGCTGGCCGGAGCCGGAGCCAGGTGGCGCAACTCTGTGACCTAGCTTAGTGGGGACGTGAGGCCTGGTAAAGAGATCTGGGGAGCTGTTTGCGGGGGCAGTCTCAGTGGTCATCGGGGCTTATAACTGGAGCAATGCTGGCCAGTGCTGGAGCAAGGTGGTGCAACTCTGTAACCTAACCTGATGGGAGCATGAGGCCTGGAAGAGCTTCGGCTCGTGCTGAAAACAGCCATGCTGGTGGTGGTCGTAGGTTGATTGAATAGGTTTCACCTATCTGATTCGTGGTTGGGAGGCTTTTTGACACTAATATTCTAGTGACTCGGTAGAGTTTGTTGAGTAGTGGACCATGAATGTTTCTGAGTTTTTCCTTTATCCATGGTTTGTTGGTTTTGGTTGCCAGATTCTGGGGACTTCTAGCATCTCATCTTAGACGGCTCCATTGCTGAAATACTCAGTGATCTGAGGCTGTTCGATGCCAGAACGACGCTGGCCGGTGCTGGGGTGTTGCCCTGTAACCTGCTGATGCAGGAGTGTGTGGCCTGGTAGAGATATCTGGGGATGCTTTGGGGTGGGCATTCCAAGGGACAACCAAGGGTTGCTGCTGGGACGATGCTGGACGATGCTGGCCGAGCTGGGGCGAGTTGTGTTGCCCTGTAACCCATCAGGGTGGGGCTGTGAGGCCTGGAAGAGCTCGGCAGGGACTAAGACAGTGCTGGAGAGCTTTCGAAGGGTTGCTAGGGATCCACAGGGTTTTGAGCATTTGTAGCACCTCTGTGGTGGCATGTTCTAAAAAGAAAAAAAAAAARAAAAAAAAAAAAAAAAAAAAAGAGGCACGAGGATGGAACTCAACCATCAGTCAACTTAAAAGAGGAGAAGAAGTCCTACCATCCAATCCAACAAAAATGTTGTCCATAGCTGGAACATTCTACAAAGAGCTTTACACCTCCAAGACAGAATTCACCTACCTCTATATCAATCCTTCAAGCTAGAGAAAAACTCAGCAAGCACCTAGATAAAACTATATCACACACCATGGCAGAGGAACTTGACCAACCAATCACAAATGAAGGGGGGGGGGGGGGGGACATGAGGTTCGATGAAGCCAGGAAAAACACAGGCATAGACGGCCTCTCAAAAGAATCCTAGCAAACCTACTGGTCACTCCTAGGAGATGAATACTGTCATTTCATAAGATCGGCATGGATTAACAACAGCCTATGACCGGCACTCAGCACCGGTATAGTCACACTTCTCTACAAAAAGGGAGACCCGGCAGACATAAGAAACTATGGACCTATCACACCACTAACAGCAGCATACAAGATCTTCGCAAAACTACTAGCCAAAAAGAATTCAGAAGATCACCAAAAACTGCTTTCATGTAGGCCAGACAAGTTTCATCCCAGGCCGGTTCATTCTAGACAATGTCATGTCACTAGCAGAATCAATGAGATACATTCAAGACAAACAAATCAATGCAGCAATCCTTTTTCTTCGACTTTGAAAAAGCTTATGATCAAGTTAACTGGGACTTCCTATAACAGTGCATGGAAACAATGGGAGTAGGTCCTAACTTCAGGAAATGGGTAAAAGTCCTCTACAACGATGCAATGGGGCCAGTTCATGTCAATGGTCACATATGCAACAAGTATAAGATGTCCCGGTCAGTCAGACAAGACGACCCCCTGGCAGCACCAATCTCCCTTTTCATCATGGAAGCCATCGCCTCCTTAAACCATCAGTACTTGGCCCAGCTATCGGCCGTGGGCCTTCCCCGTCAACGCGCCAGGGCCTGCGGGGGTTGGCCAAGGGAAGGCCCGGTCATTACTGGAAGGCAAAGCTCCATGCTTCTAGGCATGACGCACACTGGAAAAGAACAGGAATCATGAATTCAGATGTAAAAAACGAAAGAAAGAAAAAAATCGTTCAAAAACAAAAGGACGAGAGAGAGAGAGAGAGTGAGAGAGAGAGAGTGTAAGAGAGAGAGAGAGAGAGAGAGAGAGAGAGAGAGAGAGAGAGAGAGAGAGAGAGAGAGCTGAGAAAAGGGAATGCATCTTCTCGCGAAAGCGGGAAGATTCATTCCCGTTTTTGACTTTGGAAAAGAGAGAGAGAGAGAGAGAGAGAGAGAGAGGAGGTGACCTGCATGCAGGGCTGCGGCAAATTCGCCACCTCTCTCTCTCTCTCTCTCTCTCTCTCTCTCTCTCTCTCTCTCATGCGCGCGCGAGCATTTCCATTCTCTATTGCGAAAGCGGGAATGCATCTAGCTGGGTAGATGCATTCCTGCTTTCGCAATAGAGAGTGGAAACGGGTAGATGCATTCCCGCTTTCATAATAGAGAATGGAAACACCCGCGCACGTGCGCGGGCAAGAGAGAGAGAGAGAGAGAGGTGGTGAGTTTGCCGCCTCTCTCTCTCTCGTTTCCAAAGTCGAAAACAGGAATGAATCTTCCCGCTTTCATGGGAAGATACATTCCCTTTTCTCACCAATCTCTCTCTCCCCCCATCCCTCCCTCCCTCCTGCTCGTCTTTTCGTTTTCGACTGTTGGTTTTCTTCATTATTCGCTTTTTCTTTTCTCTTTCCTCTTTCCGTTTGTGTTTCTTTCAACAGCAGCTCCGACAATTGAACACCCGGTAGTCCGAGCCTCAGCACAGATCCGCCTCGGTTGGCCGAGGCTTGGACTTGATAGCTGGGCCAAGTACTGGTGGTTTAAGGAAAGACCCATCCATCCACAGGCTCATCGAGCAGACAGAAACAAAATCTGCACAAGCACCATACGCCCCCCAGAATCTTGTTTGCAGACGACCTAACTGTCCTCTTAAGAGCTTCATCCTCTTCATTTGAAACACTCGCTAGACCAATATGTGCATTCCAGCTAGCCTCAGAAATGTGCATCAATTGGAACAAGACCGTAGGCTGGCGGCTAACAGAAGAAGGTCTCGAGCCACCCCGAAACTCACCAGAGGGCCTGACTTGGGCGAACCCCAGTGACCCACTCAGAATGCTAGGAATACAGATGTCAATACATGGAGCTACGACAGAAATGGCACCCAGCCTACTGACTAAAATGACCAGCAAAGCTTAACGACTGGGGGAAGATCCACACCTCGTCGCATGGCGGAGCGGCGGGAGCGCTAATCCTAAATGCCTCCATATATTCCATGATGTTGGTACGTCGCCGCCTTCCGGACCCCGGATCAAAGAACCCTAAAGAACCACCAAAAGAAAGCAGCAGCTTACCTCTGGACAGGAGACGCCTCAAGACGGAACTTCATCACAAAGGTGGCATGGCACTATGTAACAAGAAAGAAGCGCGAACGAGGCCTAGGCATCCTAGACCCGACCAACCAAATAAAAGCTCTCCAATCCAAGTAGATTATAAAACAGTACTAATCAGTCCTAAATTACCTTGGAGGCCCTTGAAGGGTTGCAACAACTTCCAAGCTTCAGCACCCCAGAGATCATGGAAGGTGCCTTCTGGATCCTGATCAAATCGTGGACCATAAAGAACGAATCCCTAAATTGTTTTTTTTAACGAATCCAAAAACGAACCCAGACTGAACTTCTGGAAGAGATTTTTCAAGGCAAGGAGAGAGATCTTTCCGTTGAAGGTAAGGAAACCCGTCAACAAAATGAAGAAATCCTCAGACAGACTCTCTCGTGTAACCCTTGGATAGTCCATAACAAGGCACGCCCTTCAATCTCACCACAAAGACAAGATGGGGTTCTTGGGTAGAGAGAGGCATCTGGCAAATCGAGCACATCTGGGACGAGAACCTCTTCCACTGCTTCCTCCAATGCCCCAAGATCCAACCCATATGGAATAAGATTTCACAGATTTGGTTCTCAATAACCAACACCACTTTCACAACAAACACTACCCTTATCCTACTAGGCTTCACAACACCCGATGATTGCCCCCCCTTGCAAAACAACCTATTCCAAAGACTATGAAAGTCACCCCTATGGTCCATATGGAGAAAAAGAAGTCAAGAACGATAGACAAACAACCAATGCACATGTATGAAGCATGGAAATATCCTTAGGCAACAGGTAGAAACAGAATACTGGGTCCTGTGGCCAAAAGTCAAAAGGAAAATGAAAGCGAACGAACCCAAAGCCAAAGAACTCCAAACTAGAAGGTTGTTGCTCTATCCAGCTGAGCTAAGAATGCAACTCGCCCAAAAGAGTCAACGCAGCCGCCACAACAAAAGGGAGTCTTATGTACTGATGGTCTTGACGAAGATTCTGTGAAACTGTTAGCTCATTATGTAGAAGTTGTTTGGAATGTTTACACACATGTGGGAGCCAAAGAACTCCAAACCAAATTTGAAGAGAGAAAAAAAAAAAAACAGAAGAAGAAGTCAGATAGCGCAACCCTCAAAGGTCAGGGCCTCTAATCTTCACAATATGGGATCATACAGCACAATCAACTAGTCCAGACTCAAGACCATGATTAGCTCACCAGACTCAGTAAGCAACCGGATCAAGTCCTTCTAAAACATCACAGGTATCCATATCCAAGTTAGATAAGGATCACAATGGAAATCCACTCCCCTCCAACTGGACCAAACAAATCCCAGCAGCAACACAGCCTCCGACGACAGCACAATAAAGACCTTACTTACATACATACTGCACTGCAAACCTGAAACCCCGACAGAGCTCACAGCCAGCATATGGAATCTCACAGCCTTAATCCTCTCTCAAACCCCGCAATACCCTTCCTTCATTAATTACCCTGCAGCACACACCAAGCCCCATTACCCCCACATAAACCACCCCGATCCCAACCCATACCCCTCCAGCCACGACACCACACTCTCCAGCAAAACAGCCCACCCATACCCGCAACCCAGACCTACAAGCACCTCACACAGTCTCTTCCCAAGCCAGCCAAAGTAGTACCACTTCCACCCCAGTATTAGTTCCCAAAAGACGCTACCGTCCATTTAACGCAAGAATAGACGACACGGATCATAGACGAGAATTTAAATATAGGCGATAACCAGGCCACCCAAACTCGTTAGGGTTTAGGGTTTTAGTACCAGGTAGAGTTTGCAGAGGAGGAAGGATTAAAAAAGGGATAATAGGGTTAATCCCAGACAAAGACTTTAGCAACTTGTCGAGAGAGGACGTAGGGTTTATCAAGAGCCAATGAGGGCCAAGTCTGCAGTTCTAGTACTTAAGGAGAATCTAGCTGACAGTCAGGGAACTGAGAGGAACAGATGAGACGAGGCCTCATGTAAGTAGGGTACAGAGGGGAATAGACTAGACAAGACTTCAAGCAAGCCAGCCCACAGACAACACATCAAGGGGAGTGTTTCCATGTCATAGACTCAAGATAAAAGAAACCAGGCCAACTTACGCAGGGGTGACGGGTGGTACATCCTTCCAGCAAGAAGTAATCAATGCCGTCCCTCGGACTTTCCTACCTTAAGGGCGAAGAGTGTGTGTGTGATTCCTATATGTACTTCCTTTTGACTTGCCGGTGGAATAGGAACCGGGCTGATGCTGACAGCACCAGCCAAAACAAAACAAAAAAAGTTCACCGGACCAAAATGGCTGACAGCACCAGGCAAAAGATAACAAAAAAGGTCGCGCAGGCGCTTCCGCAAAAGCTTGGCGGGAAGTTGTACTCTGCCTCAGCAAAACAAGGCTCCGAGGTAGCGATGGTTTAAGCAGGCTCGGTTTGCTAGAGGGGGTCATATGAACATAACATCCATCCGTGAAAGAGAAAAAAAAAGGATGACAAATGACGACACTGTGGCAGAGAGAGCTGGAACAGGACGACATGATCGAAAACGGCCTTACACAACGGATAACAAAAAGCCTGTCCAACAACCCAAAAAAAAAACAAAAAAAAAAAAACACAAAAAAAAAAAACACAACAACAACAGAAGAAGAAGAAGAAGAAGAAGAAGAAGAAGAAAGAANAGAAGAAGAAGAAGAAGAAGAAAGAAGAAGAAGAAGAAGAAGAAGAAGAAGAAGAAGAAGAAGAAAGAAGAAAGAAGAAGAAGAAGAAGAAGAAGAAGAAGAAGAAGAAGAAGAAAGAAGAAGAAGAAGAAGAAGAAGAAAGAAGAAAGAAGAAGAAGAAGAAGAAGAAGAAGAAGAAAGAAGAAGAAAGAAGAAGAAAGGAGGAGAGGGGTATCATGGATGAAGTCTATAGTGGAAGAACCAAAGAGATGAACTCGAAAGTTTGAATTGAAAGAACCAACAAGGCAGTAAAAACACAGTTTAATATCAAACAAAACAAATAGAATTCGACTCACAATCTCTTACACCGAAAAAAAAAAAAAAAAAAAAAAAAAGGAAAGAAAGAACATGACTGACAACCACATAAGACCATAGTCGTCCTCCGTGGATTGAAAAAAATAGCCAAGACATTTCTCACAATTGCCCTTGGAACTCTACCCCACCAACTGCAGCAATTACTCGACCATACAAAACTAAAAATAGCAGCGACCTTCTGTTCACGAGATAACCATCATGACGAAAAGTAACACAAAGTTCGCAAACCAGTTGAAGTATTAAAATTTAAAAGCAAGACCTCACAACAAAGGGAAGAGAGAGGGAGGGGGAGGGGGGGGGGGGACGAAATTACCCAGATATGCAGGGGCACAACAAGAGTCCTGAGAGCATTCTCTAAGATAGAAAAAAAAAAAAAGGCTCAGTTTAACAGCGGACTCAACCGGGACTCGACCCCATCCAGGCAACAACACTTCACCAAGAAACAAATATGCATGAATGATCTACTTTCTCCCTTCCCCCCCCCCTTCCCCCCCCCCCCCAAAAAAAAAAAAAAAACATTAGCCAGTGAAGGCAACAAATGAAGGTCTTTGCCGGACAGGCTGACAAACGGCCGTTCCCTCTGACAATTGTTATGCCGACAGCTGAAGTAGGATTGCCGATCAGCGACCGGAAAAGTAGGATTGCCGATCAGCGACCGGAAATTGCATATCAACAACAAATTTGGAGGGCAGGGCAAGGACAGGTCAGCGGGGCAGGTCAGCGGGCCACTGACTGCAGGTCTCCAGCAGAGTGACACTCGCGGCCGTTTGAAATCCGACCCTGCAACTTCTACGCCCACCGGGGATGTGAAAGCGGCAGCAGCAGTTATTTGTCAAGGGATTCAAAACACTGAACACACCAGTGAACAATTTCGCCGTGGCGTTCATCAGAGCTCATTAAACTTCATTTCACGCAGTATGAACTGTACATGCCATCCCACTGGACATTGACACCCACTCTTGCTCATATTCGATTATATATATTCCGGCACGTCGTTGGGTAGGAATCAAGTAAGTGAGAAGACGTTGCACACAGGTACTTTGTTGTCCCGTCGATACTCGAATCATATTATATTTTGACTCACCATCCAATAGGACAATGAGTAAGAGAAGACGCTGCACACAGGCACTTGTTGTCCCGCTCGAACTCAAATTGGAGCGATGCGTGGGCATTTGCTTTCATGTACAGCAAGCAGTTTGCGCAAGGGTCTCATGGCTGGGTTCTCAAGCTCCATACACAGCTCTGCTCCAGCCCAAGCAACAACTCAAACCCCATCCTGCACCCTCTTCTTCTCTGCCCCCTCCCTGCCTGCGCCCCCCCTCCTAGCACCCCCCGACCCCCCTATAGCACCCCCCGAATCCCTTCCTCGCACGCCCCGCCCCCGCTACAATTGCATAACATCTCCCTCCCTTGGAAGTGAACTGCTTCAAAATTAGTTAAGTACCTCTGAGCACTTATCTTCATCAATCAGCTACTGTCTTCACCCGAATATCACACCCGGTCATTATGGCTGAATCTAGACTGAATGCTGCTCCCAATAGGGCTATCTAATGACCGGGCATTCTATTCGGGTGAAGATGGTAGCGTCACCGATTCCTGATCCCTCTTCTCCATGTCCCAAGGCTATGGTTATGTCTGTCAAGAATTCAAAAGCAGTAAAGCAGCGCGATTTTCCATTGCTCATAAGGCAGCACGATCTTCCATTGCTCATAAAGCAGCATGATTTTTCCGTTGCTCCCAGGACGACGCAAGGACTCCACACCCACCAGCCGTCTTTCAACTCTCCACTTCGTACCTTGACATGCAGCGAAGATCTGGAACCAATCACCCTCTCAGGTCGCCTAACAGGAAATTCTCCCGCCCACCATGGCTAAGGTTGTACGAATTCACAGTCAGCAGCAGCAACCCCCCCCCCCCCCCCCCCCCCCTCTCCTTGCATCAGCTCCCATGACGACCCGAGGACACCGCCCCCATCAGCCGTCTCGTTTAACTCTCAGCTTTCTAATTACATTTCCGAAGACTTGGAAGCCTTGCCCTCCCTACGCTCTGCTAACAGCACATTCTCCTCCTCCCCTGTTTTTGTCCACATTGCATCGCAACCTCTGTGAGGACAAGTTGAGCTCTCCGTTGTAACAGCACATTCTCCTCCTCCCCTGTCTTTTGCCCACATTGCACCGCAACCTCTTTGTGACGACAAGTTGAGCTCTCCGTTGCGATTCAAGAGCGTCTGAGAGCACACAGCTGCCTGCCTTCCCGGTCCGATGAACCGATGCCATGTGACTTCAGAGGGGCATACAACTCGACAACGACAGTGACCGTTCCAGTCCAATAACCCACGTCAGTGTTGGCAGCAGCAGCAGCTCCACACGCTTCAACCGACAAGCAGCAGTACAGCACACGGTCAAGCTTGCACGGCAGAGTTGGAGAATACCACATCATGTTCATCGAGGCAAATACGACACTGCCGACGTGTGTGACAACCGGCTACCACTCGCAGGCTAGAGGTACGTCACTCTCTCCTCGAGGCTCGGGCACTCGTTTCTCCTCCGAAACCAGGCATACAAACTAAGAAGAGAGAAGACAGCCCACCGAGGCTAGATGCCACTGAGCAAGGTGCTCAGAGCATACTCACACCAGGACCTTTTCTACGATGCTCTGGACATGATTGCCGTTATAGATTCATCCATGTTTGGCCGTATTTGCGGTCAAGATAAATTTATTTAATGAAAGTGCTCGTGTGACGACTGCCCTCAAGTCTGCCGAAACATGCACACCCCCAAGTTGCAGTTTCACTCATTTTCCATTTCCCTACTCTCAACGCACGGTTGGCGTTTCAGCCTTCCCAAAAAGGCCAAAATACGCCAGGGTCAATTACAGTTCAGCCAGCAAACCTACACCCCGTAGACATCACTTTGTCCTCATAAAGCAATCCTGTCATGACCTATTAAAGGCACGACTTCAAACCAAAAAAAAAAAAATAAAAAAAAAATCAATCAATCCAGTTCCCAGACAAGGCTTGTTCTGGCTCTTTCCAGAAGCAGCAAGACCTCACATAGGAGCAATACACATTCCCGACAACAGAAAGACTTGATCCAACTGGACTCTGCCTGCCTGCTGCTGCTGCAGACCCACCCCTCTACTGAGAGACCAGTGGACAGATCTCTGGCCACAGTCCAGCATTCTTCTCCGAAATAGAACCTCATGAGTTCAAGACTTCAAGTACATTACTACCATAGGGCAGGCAGATCAAGCTAGGTTAGGGTGTACACGCCGATGTCATCAAACAGTGTACCGCTCGTGAAAAACAGACGGCTGCAACTTGATAAACCTCCTGGCTGCGGTGTTGCAGATGACAGAGTCACCCCCCTGATAGCAGCAGAGAGCCTTCGTTTCACGTCCTTTGCCAAAAATTCCGCAGCATAAACTGACAAAACTGCCTCCGCCGCCAATGCATTACATTTCGCAGAGCACGATCCGCAGACAGCACCGCCCTCATGCAGGCACTCGTTCGTAGAAAAGCAAGTACGATTCACTTCGCAATACCTGGCTGAGGGTAGTTTTCCGAACATGCGAATCGCTGGCATACCACCACTCACCTTCCTCTCCATTTACTTCATTTTTTGCCATGCTGCTTCCTCTCAGACATACATACGCAACATAATGACCACCTTTCATAGTGCCACTGTGTTCAACCACCCCCGTCAGCCTGTAGAAAGCTGGTTGCTCGTTGCTTCTGGAAACGCGCACAAAGCATACGACGGCACAAAGAATCAACAAGCCAAGGACACGATTCAGACGCATGGATGAAAGGATCACTGCCGTCAGACAATGTCACAGAGGACGAGATTTGTCACAATAATCTTGACCTTAACCCCATTGCCACCATCTACATGTTTGCAAACCCATATCACTCTGCATCTTTGCACCCTGCTGTATGATCTCATCATTTCCCTCCTATCAGTCTCCGTACACGAACTTCCTCAGGTCTCACCGCACACCTTTCCCTTCACTATCGACTTCTCCGAGACGATACTTCGTCTCGGCAGCAGCATATCGCGCTCAAGTTCTCTCGTTTCCAAGACGGGTAGGCAAGGTCAGCGCAGCATCGCCGGCACACCTTTCCCTTCCCTATCGAGTTCTCCGAGACGATACTTCGTTTGCAGCAGCATCGCAAATAATTTCTCTCGTTTCCAACACCACAAGTAGGCAAAGAGACAAGGGAAGGCTGATGCACAAGGAGGGAATAGGGGTGGAGAACGGGGGCAGAGAGTAGATAATGAGGTGGGAAACAGGCAAGGGTGGGGGGAGCGGGAAGGAAGGGGAAAGAGGGATGGTCAGAAGAGAGAAAGGAGTACAGGTAGAAAGTTAGAAGAGAGAAAGGAGTACAGGTAGAAAGTTAAGTTAGGAACAAAGGAAACAGAAAAGGACAACAGAGGGAGGCAGGCAGGGAGGGAGGAGGGCAGTAGGAAGGGAAGTGAGCATGAGGGATGAGGGGGAGGCGAGGGGGAAAAAAGCAACCTGAGGGGTGGAGAAAGAAAGGAGGGAGGAGTGTGGGACAGCGTGGGACAAGCAGGAGAGCAGGGGGGCAGGGGGGAAGGAGCAAAGAGGAAGAAGGAGAAATGGAAGGGCAGGATGGGGCGAAGAGGGGGCAGAATGGAAGGTAGGCAAAGAAAAGGAGCAGGAAGACAGGATGGAGGGAGGAGGCAGGAAGAAAGGGAGAGAGGAGAAGGGTGGAAGGTAGGCAGGTAGAAAGTACGGACATTCAATGATGAGTCGTCTTGGCGGTACCCGGAAGTGATTGTGGTAGTTGCTCCCTGAGCAACGGAGGCAGTGAGGACGACTGGGAGACAGAGAGACAGCAGGATGGAAGGACGGAGGTAAGAAAAGAGGGAGTCCTGAAGGTAGGTAGGCAAAAGGGTTTTCGAACAAGAACCGCCTTTGCTGTCTTGAGAAATGATGGGGGTAGATGCTGCGTGGAATCAGCACTGCAGCAGCGGGTGTTGTCTGGACCCTATAGGCTTTCCCCTACCGTACCTTGACAAGGCTCATGTCAACGAATGGCTAAATGGGTGTCCCAGGTACCCCTAGTACCATTCTTCACTCTCTCCCCCACCCCAAAGCTCTCCCCTTCCTCACTCTCCTCCTCACCCTGCGTCTCCTACCCTCTTTCCTTGCAGGCCCATGTGGCGCCATGCCCCACGGCCGCAAGTAGGGAGGGTCCCCCACTCTGCTGCCTCCTCAAGCTACTGCTCCCCCCCCACCCCCTCCATGTTCGTTAACCCTGCCCCTGCCCCTGCCTCAACGGGGCCCGACTCAGCCCCTGTGCATCACCACCACCTCACTCACCCATGCCTATCCCCATTGCCCCCATGACTTCAGGCCCTTGAGTCGCCAGTGCTGCCCCAGCTTGGCATGCTTGCTGCCTGTGTTTGACCGACTAACATAGAGCAGCGGGAACCCCCAACCTGCCCGCCCTCACCGGCAAGGGTACAATCACACTTGTGCCCCGCCTCGAGTGCGACAACCACCAGCAACACAAAGGGTTATCATAGGCAGGCAGCAGCTGAATGTAGCTGGCTGTCTGCCCAGCAAGCAGCGGCACCTGTGACGTGCTCTGCCCAACCCCAACCAACGCGCAGAAGACCCGAAAACTCAACTTTCCCTTTGTTAGGAAACCGAGTGCTCTTACTGTTTCTCCTGCTTTTCTTGCCTCTGTTCTTTGCGAGTTCTTTCTTTCTCCCAGAGAGTGGAGTTGCTGTTTCTCCTCCTTTTGTTGCCTCTGTTCTTTGCGAGTTCGTTCTTTCTCCCAGAGAGTGAAGTTGCCCCATAAACTTAACCTTCTGCATTACTCCCCCGCCTACCCATTCGCCTGCTGTGGCCACCCCAATAGAACACCCGGTCATTATAGCCGTATTTGGGACAACTTTTGAGTCTAGATACAGCAATAACGACCGTACGTTGTATTCGGGTGAACACGGTAGCAGGCCACCATCACAGCAATCATAGAATGCACACTCTAAGGTTCCGGTTTTGAGGCTCCTGGTTTTGAGGTTGGGGGGTTAAGGTTCTAGTTAGGGGTTTGGGGTTTGGGCTTTGGGCTTTGGGCCTCCGGTTTGGAATTTCCGTTTGGGTGGGGACACCTTCCCCCCTCAAAAAAAATTACTGGGGACACCTTCCCCCCTCAAAAAAAATTACTTAATAATAATAATTAAAAAATCCTTTTTTTACTGGCGAAGTAGACCAGTGCTTCTTGTTTACCAGAGATCGCTTTTGAGTTTCGGCAGGGATGACCGGTCGGTCCTCTGACTTCCAGTGGGAAAAAAGAAGTCCTCCCCGGTTTCACCTATAGGCTGTAGCCCTTCTCTGGTCCTTGCACGGCGGCCGCCCGGGAAAATAGGGTGACCCGAGCGGCCCGGCTGGTAGCCTAGAAAAAAAAAAAAAAAAAAAAAAAACCTTCTCTCACCTTTTATGAAGATAGGGCTTCAGGTTGAGAGTCTCGTCGAAGGCAATATGACCGTTGAGCTTGTGAAGTCGACCGTTGGCATCTTGCCTGAAGCGTTTTAAATGGACGACCAGAATGGGTGGAGTGCTGCTAATTAGAAACCTCTTCTTGGCTTTTTGCTTGACAACAATAGCCAAATCCTCCTCCTCCTCCTCCTCTTTTTCCTTCTTTTCCTTCTTTTGCCCTCTTGCCTCTGACGATGGCGCACTCTTCGTGTTCTGTCCACGTCCTCCTCCTCCTTTCACCGTCACGGGGGTTAACCGATTGGTGCCATGCTGGTCGGAACCTTTCTTCACCTTAGCCTCAGAAGATTCTCCTCTCCCTCCCACTCCCACTTTAGCATCTGCTCCGCCGCCAATGGGATCTCGACACGCGCTGCTGCTACTGCCTGTCATCCGATCAGAGTCCGACTTTGTGCTTCCTCCTTCTTGCGGTGCACGCTCCTCCATAGCAGTACCTCCTTTCGTCTTCTGCTTCTCAGTGAACACAGCAGCAGAGGCAATCCGTTGGCTCCGCCTCGGTCCTACTTCACATCCATCTCCACCACCACCCCTCCTCCTCCTTGCCCCTTCGTCTTCAACACCCGACTCAGTTCCATTCAAGTCTAAACAAGCCATCTCCTTACACAGGGCATCATTTCCCCTGCCGTGATCAATCTCTCCTCCTCCTCCTCCTCCTCCTCCTCCTACATCATGGGCATTTCTTCTCTCCCCTCCTTCTTCAACACTGTTGCTGAATGAGCTACATGCGTCTCGTTGGCATGTCGATCTGGCACCGTTTGCCACCGTTTCATGATGACGGAGGCGGCTGTCAACGGTGCCACCGTTAGCCGCCGTTTCATAATGACGGCGGCTGTCGAGACCGCCATCCTCCTCCTCAACAACACCGTTTCCAGTCGCTTCTTCAGCAGAACACAAGCTTGAACTCTCCTGTCGGCATTCGGGGCGCCCAATCTCATCATCTCCATCGCTCGTCCGCGTCCGCACCCCCCCCCCTCCATTTGCCATCCCCCTCCCATCGACAATTCGTCGAACTCTCTGTGAATCTTCGGTTCCAACAGCTTCATTGCTGCGCCGCAACGTCGAGGTCGAGACTTCATCACGCGCATCACCGGATCTGGACATGGATCCCGACTTGCATGCCTGAGCCGCCTCCTCCTCCTCCTCATCCTCATCCTCCTCCATCCCCTCTTCCTCACCCACCCTGTCACCATTCTCCATGACTACCTTAGCACCAGCTCTTCCTGTACCAGACGCTCCGCTTGCTGCTGCTGGTGCTCGCTTCGCCCCCCGCTCAGAAGACGCCAACGTCGTTGCTTTCACGGACTCGAGTCCGTCTCTAACGCCCCTCCCCCGAGCACTACTCTCTTCTTCATCCATCGCTTCCGCGACGGAGCCATTGCCTGATGACGATGCCTTCTTGGGTACAACCATCGGCTTGGACCTCTTCGATCCTACAGAGCTGTTCGACGACATAGCCGCCGACACGCTATTCCTTGCCTTCTGCCTTGCAATCCTTGCAATCCTCGCACGCCGCGTACATTCTATACACTCTACAACATTGTCACCCGCCAAAATTTCGGTCCGAGAGAACATATAAAGACAACCCTCAATGGACAACGGGTCTGGAGCATCCTTATCTTCTTTCTCCTCCTCGTCTTCTTCTTCCTCTCCCTCTTCGTCTTCCTCTTCCTCTTCTTCTTCTTCCTCCTCCTGCTTCTCCGCCATATCCTCCTCCTCCTCGTCCTCCTCCTCCTTCCTCCCACCGACGTCTTTATCCTTCACTGATTCACCTTTCCCGCCGTCAGATCCCCCAACATTCTTCCTCGCCTTGAGAGCACCGTTCGTCTTCGCCTCCTCCTTCTCCTTCAGCAACACCCTTGTATCCACCCCCCGCTCCCCAGCGTCTTTCCGACCCTCTTCTTCTTCAACCCCCCTTTCTTCTAGATCCCGTTCTCCCGACGTAGTAGTCCCAGGCCAAGTCGCAATACCATCCACCTCTGCATTTTCAATCGATGCACTGCCTTTCCCTTCTCCCACAGATCGGCCTTGTGCAGCTGCCAACCTAGGCACCACGCTGTTCAAGCCCCCCTCATCACCGCTCAATTCCCGATTATGAGTAATTGGTAGTTTGTCCTCAACGAACACGTCCTCCCCTGTTTGCACCTGGCACAGCAGGCAGTGATCCTGGTCCTTCCAAAGCGGCGCCTGCTCGGGCTCTCCAGAGGCGCGATCAGCGACAGACTCGTGGGCGGACTTCGATTGCTCTTTGCCTCCATTGCCCGCCTCCTCCTCCTCCGGGCCCTCGACAGATCCTTCGGTGCTCGGGGGGGTGGCATTGGATCCTTGTGAAACACCATCCTTCTGACCGTTGACATCTTCTGCGCCGCCATTCCGACTGTCGGCGGGAACAGGCGGTCCAGATTCACTGACGTCAGCGGCAGCAGGCGCGGCGGCGGCGGCGGCGGCGGCGGCGGCGGCGGCAAGTTTGCTCCGACCCTCCGCTGCTGCACTCCGTTTCGCGGCGGCCTTAAGTTTCCTTGCCGCCTCCTTCTGAGCTTTCGCCTTGGCGCGCTTCGTGACGCCGACATTGACCACGTTCGTCCCCCCATTCATCGCCGTATTAAGGCCCTTTGCAGCAGCAGAACCAGCTCGAGAGCGACTGCCCCCCCCACCTTGACTCATTGCCGAGGGAATGGGCAGAGAGAGGTCCAGAAATGGCTCCTGGACCACAGATTCGTGCCCGCACATGGTGCACACGATGGAGCTAGTGAGTTGCCCCTCAAACACTCTCTGCACCAGAGTCTTCTGATCCTTCTTCTCGTCCTTCCTCGCTGCGGATCCAACGCAATTGCCGTGCAGATGCTTCCCGTTCTTTCCTTCCCCCCCCCCACCCCCTCCCCCTCCTGCTTCTCTCTTCGCCTCTTCTCCTTGAAGGCCAGCAAGGAAATAATTAAGTAATTCGTGGCTGTCCTGCTCCTGAAAACCCTTAAATCTTGGGGCCTTTGAGCAAATAGCACCAAACAGAGCCTTGGGGTCGTAAGCACTGCTACTGCCGCCATGACTCTTTCCCCTTCCTCCACCACCACCTTTCCCGCCCGGTTTTCTTTTGGCCGCTGCTGCTGCTGGCAGCGGTGGTGGTCCCCCCCCCCCGCCCCTTTCCCTCTCCTCGATGCCTTCGAAAAACTTTCGAAGGGAGGAAGTCAACACGCCTTCATACCCTCTCCCTCTCCCCTCTTCTCCCTCGTTTTCCTTCTCCTCCTTGGACAGAAAATGCGCCCTCAGCGGCGCCGTCACGGCTAGGTTTTGCATCACGGAGTTGAAAAAACACGTGTTCCCAAGATTGACCAAACCGGTCAAGGACCGCACGTTTCCGCCAATTTCACTTTTTCCCGCCTCTTTCGAGGCGCCGTGAGCTAGTGTTCCCGCTCCCGCCGCCGCCGGGGCGGTTCCCGCCACTTCATGCGCTGCTTCTTTCCCATTCGTTGAAGCTGTCGAGTCCTCATAACCACTCCACACAGACCCATCTCTCTTTTTTCCCGCAGCTTTCGAAGACACAGCAGACGACTTCCCACCGCTACTCTTGACGCCCCCGCCCCCGCCGCCGCCGCCGCCATTTTCCAGCTTGCCCGAGGCTCCCTCCTCCCACGTTTCGGCCTGGCGTTTAAGGATCAATCTCCGCGCCGTTCGCAGCAATTCAAACCTTCGTTTGGCGCCGTCCGCTGCCGCTCTCTGTTCTGCCGCCACCTGCTCCTCCTCCTCCTCATCATCATCATCATCATGTACCCCGTCGTCCTGTTCGTGTTCCCACCATCGTGCTTGTGCGACGAACGCGTCGCACTTCACACACCAACACGCCGTGTCGCTGGGCCGCATAAACACCCAATGGTCAAGCTGGTCGGCATGCCCCTTCGCGTGCCTGAAACCCCCGCCGCCGCCGCCACCCTCCCCTCCTCTCCTTTCTCCATCAACCCCAGCCTCCAAGGACGAACTCCCGCAGCCCACATTAGCGCAAAGCAAACAGACCCAAACCTCTCCTCTCTCCCTCGACACCCCAGGACAGCGTGTGGGCTCTTTCCCGCTTGCTGCCGCCGCCACTGCCACTTTCCCCCCGCCACGTCCCCTTTTACCGCCGCCCTCCTTACCGCCTCCTTTCCCCCCCACCCCCCCTTTCCCCTTCACGGCTCTTTGCTCCAGCGTGCACTCTTCGCATTTCTGCAGGCTTGTTTTCCTCGTTAACCTACCCTCCAGCTTTTTCAAAATCACCGCCTCCACGTGCTCACATCCCACCTCCTCCTCCTCTCCCCGGCCACGCCGTTCTCTCCCTCCTCTCCCCTTCTTCCCTCTCTTCTCTTCACCCATCGGAGGGTTCCCCCCATTCTGCTGACGCCGCCCTGACGCTTCCGCAGTCGCCGCCAACCTCGTTTCCCCCCCCGCCCCCTCTCCCACCGTGCGCTGACTCTCATCGGGATAACAACAGATCCCGACAGCGCCAGCGGCATCAGACGCCGAGGAGGGATGGTCATCCAGCCGTAGCACCTCAAGTCCCATTTCTTCTGATCGCGCTTTGGTTCCAACTCAGCTAATTAAGCTTTTACATGTATGTATGTCTGGAATGCTTCTGCCGGCGGCGGCGGTCCCCTTTGGATGGTGGTCCCCCCCGTACACGCGTCTGCCACATCTACGAACCTGAACCGTTAGATTTCATACGATGAACGTCCGATCCAAACCAAGCAACAGATTTACAGAAAAGGAGGGAAGACTAAAAAAGAAGAGCCGACTACCATCTTGCCCCGAACACAACGCACCCTCATTTTCACTGCACCGAACCGGAAAGACGGCTTGTGTACATTCGTTATCAGGGTGCGTTGTGTTCGGGGGAAGACGGCAGGTCCGCAAGACGTATGCTAAACACCCAGGCAAAAGTTTTGACACTCTCAAAACAGGACAGGATGGAGTAAGCAGAGTAGAGGGCTACCGTAGCAGCATACTGAAAACACCAAAAACAAACCAAAAAAAACACGAAAAATCACAACCAATAGGAGGAGCACTAGAAACACCCATACATGCTTCTCTCGGCGATCAGTACGCATCCTGCAGCCAAGATAGACTTTGTCTATTTCTGATTGAATTGAATTGAATTGATTAACCATACAGACAATCAGATTTCATCGTGGGATGGTCGAAACACCACTTCCTGCTGATTATCTACTTAGGTGCAATACGTCTTCTGGTCTTTTCTACAGATGTAGCTTCTCTTTTTTTGTTCGTATACGTCTCATAAATATACCAAAAATGAAATTCTCTGTAAATTGGTGGATAACGCTTTCTAGCATTAGTCAATTCAATTCATCAATACATGTTTCTATCGAAAGATGCGCAGCCGGTCAGCATCATAGATACTTATGGCCCAAGTCTTATCTTTTTCCTGCGCGATCAGACGTCGAGATCTCTCTTTCTCCTTTCTTCTCCTTTCTCCTCCTCCTCCTCCTCCTCCTCCTCCTCTTTCTTCTTCTTCTCCTCCTCCTCTTTCTTCTTCTCCTCTTTCATCTTCTCCTCCTCTTTCTTCTTCTTCTCCTCTTTCTTCTTCTTCTCCTCTTTCTTCTTCTCCTCCTCTTTCTTCTTCTCCTCCTCTTTCTTCTTCTGCCTCTTCCTCTTCCGCAGTATACCGGTTCCTTCCAGTTCTTCGCTATTCTCATCTCCCCAGTTCTTCGCTATTCTCATCTCCCCAGTTCTTCGCTATTCTCATCTCCCGTCTGATCTGATACGACGTTGGCGCAAAGTGGATCTGAACCAACTGAGATACTACCTAAACGAAAACAAGTGAGCTGAGCTACACAAAGTATGATTTTCAGTCCTTTGTTCTTAACCAACTGAGGTACCTGAACGAAAACAAAATCAAACTTTCGACCTTAACCGTCTTCCCCCGAATAGAATGCGCGCACGGTCGTCATGGCTGTATTGGGGCAACTTTCAGTCCAGATACAAGCAACAATACCACCATGCGTTCTAATCGAGTGAAGGCGGTAGCCTTTTCTTTATCGCCATACCACACCCTCCTACCTGTCCCCCTCTCCTCCTCCTCCTCTCCCCTCCATCTCCTCCTCCATAGCACACTCTCTTACCTGTTGCTCTCCTTCTCTTCTAACCCCTTCTCCTCCTCCTCCTCCTCCTCCTCTTCCTCCACCTCCTCCTCCTCTTCCTCCACCTCCTCCTCCATAGCACTCTCTTACCTGTTGCTCTCCTTCTCTTCTTACCCCTTCTCCTCCTCCTTCTCCTCTTCCTTCCTAATTCTCCTCAAATTTCTCTCTATGACAGTTGTCGTCATCGCCCTCTCTTCTCTTCCCCAGCTTCATTCTTCTTCTTCTTCTTCTTCTTCTTCTTCTTCTTCTTCCTTCTTCTTCACACCTTGTCTCTGTTTTCTTCCTCCTCCTCCCTCTCCTGACATACTAGTATATTTATTCATTTACAGTCGTTTTCCGTATATGAGGAAATTCCACAGAAATCTAGTACACTCAAACTACTCTCGACCTACCGCCTTCCCCCGAACACAACGCACCCTTATTTTGGCTGTGTCTGGCCGGAAATATAGCTTGTATACATTTATTTTTAGGGTGCGTTGTGTTCGGGGGAAGACGGTGGTTACAATCACAGAGGAGGAGACGAGCCGCCTGTCGAGATTGGCGAGCATTGATTTTGTCCCTTATATTGCTTTAAGATGTGCAACGGTCTGAGCAACGACCGTTTGGTTTCTTGATTGCGTGCTGCTTCGTATGCAAGCAACGCCTCCTGCGTAAACAGCAGCACTGTATCTAGACCCCTTTCAGTACTGGTACGGTCGAAAGAATAGAATTCACCGCCCGCAAGATTCTTGACCACATACTGCTTCGTCAACAAGAAACTTTTCTCCTTGATGAACTACTACTACACCGCGTCTAGAGGTCTTTTTTTTTTTTTTTTTTTTTATAGAGGTCTTCGAGTACTGGTACAAGTAAACAAATAAGTAAAAACCTCAGTGCGTAATAATCGAGTGTGGTTGATCACTGGGTGTAAGGGTTCGGATGCTCGATTAGGTGGTTGATTAGTTTTTAATTTCTATATAATTCTATTTGATTTTATTACTGTTGTCGGTCGATTGGTTTCTTGATAGATAGATCTATCGATCGATCAATCCATCATTGGGTCAATAAAATATGATGTAGGGATTATGGTTTCGTTGGGTGGGTGGTTATATAATTGCTTGGCTCATTTATATTGTATTATTGGTAAATTGGCAAGTTGGGTGAGCTCGTAGTAATCGATTCAATGCTTCACTAATTGATCGTCGATCAGCCGAAACAGCAAACACCCGCCAATGATAATAGCGCGATGACCGCACCCCCATCTCTCTCTCTCTCTCTCTCTCTCTCTCTCTCTCTCTCTCTCTCTCTCTCTCTCTCTCTCTCTCTCTCTCTCTCTCTCTCTCTCTCTCTCTCTCTCTCTCTCTCTCTCTCACACACACACACACACACACACAAACACACACGGCGGGCGCGCGCTCATTTTAATAGGTATGCTTCTTTTTTTTTGCCTATATTCTCTAAGCTCCCAAGCCGGGGACCTGGTCATGCTTCACAGTCCGTTCTCTAGCTCACGGCAGGAACGTGAGACACAGACACACACGCACACACACTGCGCGCGCGCTCTCATTTTAGTAATAGGTATGCTTCATGTTTTTTGCCTATGTTTTCTAAGGCTCCCAAGCCGGGGATCTGGTCATGCTGCACAGTCCGTTCTCTAGCTCACGGCAGGAACGTGACAGTCAGCAGATCAATCTCATGCAAGTCTGCTTGCGGCGAACACAGAACATCATGCAGTGATTCCAGAGCTCAACTTTTCGACCACCTCTCTTTGATAAGCTTGGCTTCGACAAACAACAACAACATGATGCGGAGGAGGACTACCAGGAAGACGCGGAGGAGGAGGAGGAGGAGGAGGAGGAGGAGGACAGGAGGTCGGACTCAGCTTCTTCCGATCACTACCTCGAGAATGACCGTCAACGACTACGGCTCTCGTGAGTAGACTGCCGTTGCAAGCAGCTTCCGCAGCAATACATGATTCCTTAAAGACAGCTTAGGGTAGAAGATCGGAAACCGGTTTGCGTCCTCATCCTCGATCCGCAGCCCTATACCCCTTTTACCCTTTTTACCCCTACCCTACCCTAATTCCTAGAGGTCGGTGCAAGCTCATGGAAAACGAAAGCAAAACCAAGGATGGTGCCGAGAATAGATCGAGTGAGAAGACATACCATATGAGATGCAGAACCGTCAGCACGAGGAGGAAACAGGGACAGAGGGGAGAGGAACGAGGAGGAGGGAGGAGGAGGGAGGAGGAGAGAAAGAGACCGAAGCGGGGAAAGAGGCGAAGGGGCACGTAGTATTAGTATGAGAATAGTCGGGTCGATCACGAGGAGAAGACGGAGACAGAGGGGAGAGGGGAGAGGACCAAAGACGAGGAGAGAAGATTAACTCAGTTCTGAAGAAGAGGACAGGACACGCAGTGGAAAAGATCGACGGTGCTAATCAGAGGGGGAGGGCATTGAATACAGTAGTCAATCAATTAATTAATAATTAATTAATAACGGGATGACAGGTCAACCGCTTGCCAGAGACTACGGTAGCCTTCAGGCTGACCTATTCTACCCGAGGATCGAGCAGCTCACCTTTCGGTCGCTCGCTTGAGTGTCCATGCCTTGCGCTCATCGCACCCACCGTCTTGGCTATGGCATTGTCATGACCAGGTGAACGGGCAAGCATTCCCGCGATTTTTCTCGAAGAGGCAAGCATTCTGCCGAGCTGTAGAAGGGCCTTTCCTGGCTAAGGGGGGGTGTCAGAACAACACTAAGGGCATACTCACACTGGGACCTATAATTCCAAATCCCCCCCCGAAAAAAGGGTAGCGGGCCGATCACACAGATTTGCCGAAGTACCAGATGTACTATCGGTGTGCCCATTTGTCAGCGGCCTGGGAAGCGGCGGGGCAAGGGAATTTGCGGTCACCTCTGGGACCATGTCCCACGTGCGCCGTTTAGCTGAGGCAACTCAACGGTGTGACAGCTGAAAATGTTCCTCGCTCAGCTATCAAGTCCGAGGCTCGGACCAGGCCCGATCGTTCCCAAGCCTCAGACTTTTTTTTTTTTTAATTGTCGCTTCTCAATTATAACAGGGAAAAATTGAGGCCGGGGAAACCTCACAATTCAACCCGGAGTTACCCTGGGAGCATTACCCAGTTTCGCTTACGAGCTGCGCTCGGAACTCAAATTACCATCCAAGCTCAGGAGCTATAGGAAACTCAAGGAACGATTGACCAAAACACAGGACTGCGTCCTGCTACCTTGCTCCTGGCAGAAAGGGGCAAACAAAAACAAGCAACAAGCCATAAAATCCTCACAAACCAAAATGAGCCTACCAAATCAAAGCACTCAGAGCCGAAACTACAAACTAGCAACACCCTAACAACTATCCCTACCACCCAAAGTCCCGTCTAATACGACGGGGTGGACCTCGCGAGGACACACAGACTACAGTGAGGTGCTCCATCCTCCGAACAGAGCCAGCCTGCCCTCCTCCTGCGGATAGTAAGAACCGAGCACCCAGGTTCAAATGTCTCCAAACCAGCGATCCCATACCAGTTCCCCAGCCTCCAATTTCACTAGCTTACCCTCTTTACCCCAGGTATCCATAAACCACTTAACCGAACCGCTCTTTCCCTTCCTCACCCAGTCAGCCTGAATGATCCTTCTTAAGGCTAGCTTAAAAGTGTGTCTGATTTCCTTGTTTGACATCTTTTTGTCGTCAAACACACGCAAGTTTCTTTCCTTCCAAATGACATCACAACCGATCGCACGAACTACCTGAGCAACATAGCCCCACCCTTGCCCTCGACTCAATGAATCAGGGATTCCACCCAATAGGACCCAAATTCGATCCCAGTCCAAACAGTTCTCGGTGATTTTGGACCAATAACTCTGCCACCAGTCCCAAATCCGCTTTGAAGCTGGACAGTCATACCAAGGACGAGTGGTCGATTCATATGCCCAACTGCACCGTCTGCAGGTTATATCCACGTTCAATCCTCGTTGCACTAAGTTGACTGCCGAGGGAGTGACCATTAGAGAAAGTAGCCACAAATTAACAGCCAGCCTAGGATTCGGGGCCTTAGCCAGTTGACCCCAACAACGCAAAAATGCTTTTTCGAGAGAATGGGTATCACAGTCCAGAACTTGCTTCCATCTTCCTGTGGCTACATTGTCTACCGCGTGGGCGCGGGGAACGCAACCCTAAGGTAGCCAAATCAATGAGACTAAGAGCTAACATGAGAGAGAGAGAGAGAGAGTTTTGTTCCATTTATTGTTATGAGTGTGAGAGAGAGAAAGAAATAGAGAGAGAGGGAGGGG
>BFEA01000004.1:4989197-5017882 GCA_003427395.1 Chara braunii
GATTGCATCCGAATTCCTCACCAAATTTGAAACAAAAATAATATACAGAAAACCAATACTAATAATAATAAAAAATAAATAAATTAAATTTAGTGAGTGCACGAGCATGTTTTCGACACCACCATCTTTGGCGGTTTTTTTTTTTTTTTTGACACAGCTAAATTCCCTGAAAATTTACAGATGTGTACTTCACATAATACAAAACCCACTAAAAAAATTTCAACAAATAATAAAATTCTTTAGACCCCGAACTAAAGTGAAAACAAAAAGTTAAAAGTGGAAAAATACGTAGGCGAGCACGTTTTGACACCGCCATCTTTGGCGATTTTTAATTCTTATTGGGCTAAGCCAAATGGCGTGAAAATGTACAGGCATGTACCTCACGTCATAGAGACCCGGAACGCCCGTACGTGCAGAGGTCTGCCCAGGGACCGCCGTACGTACGGGCTGGTGACCTTGTATATATATACCGTCACAAACAGAACTGCCCGGTAAACCGTAGGCAGAGAGAGAGAAGAGGACAACAATATACATGGTTACCAGCCCGTACGTAGGGAGGTCCCCGGGCCAACCTCCGTACGTTCGGGCGTTCGGGATCCCGTTCGGGGGCCAAACCCCTCCGAACCTGAAAAGGTTCGGACTCCGCCAAAAAATATTTTTGGGCCTAAACGTTAATATTTTTTCTTGAATTGTTTTTTGTGAGTTCTTTATAATGTGAGGTACATGCTTCTAAATTTTGAGATCATTGTGTTTAGCCAAAAAAAAACAAAAAATCGCCAAAGATGGCGGTATCTAAACGTGCTCACCCACTCACTGTTTTGTTTTTTTTCTCTTTTCTCTTTTTGTTTTCACTTTGTTTCGGGGCCTAAACAATTTTATTATTTTTTTAACGAGTTGTATATCATGTGAGATACACATATACGAAATTTTGGGAAATTTGACTAAGCAAAACAAAATGAAAAATCTCCAAAGATGGAGGTGTTTAAAACGTGCCCGCCCGCACACTGATTTTAATTCTCTCCTCAAATTAATTATTTCTATTAATTTTTTTTTTTTCGTATTTGATTTGTATTTCAAATTTGGTAATGAAATTGGATGTCACTCGGAGTCAAATGTTGTTCAGTTTATCTTTCTGCATAACATATATTGTTTTAAGAATTTTTGGACGACTTTTTTTTTCTTTTTGTTTTTTTTTGTCCGCGTTCGGCCCGAACAACTGAACATGTCTACAAGGGGGCCCGAACGTTTGGGCGTTCGGGTTCGGGCGTTCGGCCCATCCCAAACGCCGACAACCTTGTATATATATATGTATTTATTTATTTTTTCGGCCGGACAAATGACCCTGGGCCACTCTGATAGCCTTGTTTTTTTTTGATTTTTTTAATTATATATGTATGTATATATATATACATATATATATGTATATATATATACATTTTGGGGGGGGGGAGATCCGCTTTCAGGCCGAACGGTTAAACACATCCCCAAGGGGTCCCGTACTTTCGGGCGTTTGGCCCATCGCGAATGTCGGTTACCCTGATTACATTATCATTCCTGGTGCCATTTTGGATGAGAATTCTATGTTTTGAATGTCGGCAATAAGATTAGTACTTATGGTAAAGGTTCACAAACCTGGTTTATAGAGACAAGGAGAAAAATAAACAATATTCAATTGATACCTTTCACTTTCAACTTCGAACTATGTGGGACACCTAAGTGTATGATCACCAACTTAAACCACCATGATTCTACGTGTATGCCCCCATTTGTTTTCACAAATAAGCTTGGAAGATTTTCATGACTGGTCGGTCTGGATCGGATGCCCGGGTGACCCGGTCATGGGAAAAAAAAAATGGCGGTGGCGTTTTTCCGGGCTCTCCGAGAGGAACCCAAATCCGGGTTCTTTTCTTTTTTTTAGTGTTGGCTGTCAAGGGGGGGGAAGGGGAGTGTAAATTAATTTTAAAGGGGCTAAAGGGGTTTAAAGGGGGGTGCCTTTGTGTGATGTGGTTATTTTCTTTTTTATCTTTAGTTATGTGATGAATTTTGATGTGACCGTCAGCCAAAAGTTGTTTGTATTGCAATTCTACACAATATATTTTGTTTTCAGTTTTTTTTGGATTTGATTTTTTTTTTTTTTTTTTTTTTTGCGCCGAGGCTGTCCGGGGCTATGCCCGGGGGTCATGCCCGGCCGGTCACTCGGTCGCCAATCTGGGCGTGATATCGAAACTCGAGCGCCCGGGATATCTCCCTAGCAAATAAGCGCCTGTGTGGATAAAATAATGAACAATAACTTATAAAAATCAATTTTCTTAATTGTGTATTCATTTTTTTTTCTTGCATGGATTTGTGTGACATGGCATGCTCCTTGCTCGTTAGAGCAACAATAAAGGGACACACACATTTTTTATGTATCCTTCTCTCTTTGAATTTTGTATTTGCCAATGTATTTTTTTATCTTCCTTTCGTAAGTTTTGCAAACGAGTGAAATCGATACAATTAAATTCAAGTTACAACGTGAAACTTAAAACCTTATTTTTTCTATAATATTTGGCATACCTCTTTAACAAGTATTTTCATAGGCATGTAACTTATTGCAATAGAAAAATAGCTTTGAGTGTGGGGTCGGTTCGCACGTCACTGTGACTATGAATCACGAGTCACCATATATTTTTTTGTCGTTTTCATCCTCATCAGTTAAACTGTAATTAGGACATTATTATATATTTATAATTGATCAGGGATCTCCAATCTTGTGAAGTTTCGTTGTCGAGGCAGAAACCCTGACAAGGGTATCTGCCCGGTGTTTTTAAATGTCGGACGATGTCCGACTTAGTAAATGGTTACTCGGGCTTCATAAGTTGATGAGATGGGTTGTATGTCAAAAGTTCATTCAACCCTGACCTATGACCGAGAAACAAAAACTTTTTAGAACCCTAGTCCGGACGTCCGCGACATCCGAGAGTAGTGGCAGTAACCGAACGTGCTTCGCTTGTTGAGACCGCAGAGGAATGCGCGGACATGGGAACGGTAAAACTAAACCTATTCTACCTTAAATAATATCGCGCGGCTTTTTTAGGGCCTAAGTGGGCTAAAAAGGGGTCGCTGTGACAGGGTTGTGACCATAGCGTGAACGAATAGTTTAGGGTACACGGGGCTTGCGCCGAGGACCGGGGGCGAAGGCGTTGGGGCCAGCTGTGTAGGGCAACTGCTAAGGCTGTCGGCTGCCAACCCTGCCTGTCGGCTACGGTAGCGAGCAGGCTTGGCAGGCATAGCCTGCTAGGCGCTGGAAGGAGGGCCCTCGCCCGCGCGGGGGCCAATGCGCTTGACAGGTGGCGCCGTTGCCGGGGATAACGGCAAACTACCGTTGTCCCTAGCGGAACGACACTCCGGTATTTTATTTTGTAATGGATCAATTGATCTTATTATGAATTTTAAAATTTAATTATTATATCATCATTGATTGATTTCTTATTATTTTATCTCTATGAGTTATGTATTGATTTATTCTGAGAATTATTAAGGTTATTTTTGAACGATCAAGTTGAGTTTAAATTTTTAGTATCTTGATATTAATTGAGTCTTATTCTGTTATTGTTTTCATATCCATGGACATTATCTCTAAATTTTGAGTTATTGTTATTATTTTCATGTGTCATATTTGTATATTTTATCATGAATTTTGAAGTATTCTTTTAGTTATAGTTCTTGCAAGAATTGTTATCGATTGAATCTATTTTGAAATGTTGTCATACAAATGTTGGCTTCCTTTGATATTGTTTTGCAGATCTATTTTGTCATGTATCTGATATTGAAATGATATACATTTCGATCGATCAGTTCACCAGGACTCCCATTCATTTTGAGATTATCCGTTTTAGTGATGCACTTCTATGGCTGAGGGCAGTTGAACTACTGTTGAAGGAGATTATTTAGCTTGGATCGTTATGAAATTTCATGTGAAAGCATTTGTTGTAAGTTGTATTGTAGTTCTTCAAGTTGAATATTTTTGAAGTAAGTTTTGCAGGCGTTATCATGTCACGATAAATTTCTGATGGATTTGTGAGCTCCGTAGGTGGTAGTGCGGCCCACGTGGTCCATAGTGGGATGTTGTCTTCCGAATCCTGAGTGGTTTAAGGGAAGGAAGGCTACACTATCATTGAAAGGGAGGAAGGTGTTGAGATCTTGTTAGAATAATGCATGTAAGGGTAGGCGACTATTGTTTGTCATGGGGGGAGGAGTGACTACCTAAACTCGTGCCAGACGTGGTCACAGTACCACCATGATCGGGGCCTAGTCAACCTCGATCGTGTGGGGTGGGGCAGTTCTACTCTACATGCAGGGGACTAATAGGGTCGAAGGCACTGGAATCGGAGGGAATGTGGTGAGGCTCGAATCTTAAGAGGGGCTTGATGTCGAGATGCTATCCTCATACGGATTACACCACTCCTTGACGCATATCACAAACGTTCAGAAACATCGGACATGATAGCTATATGAGTTGTTTTTTCTCTGAAGTTGGAATAGGAACAAAACTTGGGCGAGGGCTTTTGAATGAATGGTTGCTCTCCGAGTGGTTTGTTCAGACTTGTCTGAACAACGTCCGACAGGTTGATATCAACCTGAAGGTTGTCGATTTTAGGCTTACCAGGGGCGGAATCTGGTAACCATTCAGAGAGACAAAATTGTTGACCGCCAGTGGGATGATGCTGGGACTTTTCTGAAAAAGATCCTCTATATTTTAGGCTTCCAGGGGCTGAATCTAGCTCCAAGTTTTGATTTTTAGGCTTGCCAGGGGCTGAATCTGGTACTATTCCAATTGATGAATAGAAAACTGTTAAGTTTTAGGCTTCTGGAGGCTGAATCCAGTTTTGTTGTATTTATGTTAATGTTGCTGGAGTCAAATCCAGTATTGTTGATGTCTATGTTTAGGCTTCTGGAGGCTGAATCCAGGTTGTTGGTGAAAGTTCCGGCTTGTTTCGGACAATTGTTTTGGATTGTTATATATTGTAATTGTTGTTTTCACATGGATATTTCATAAGAATCATGACTTTGTATTTTTGATGGTGAACGACGGGGTCGTCGTTCAATGGGGCTCGGGAATGCTGTCGGGGCAGAAACCCTGGCAAGGGTATCTGCCCGGTGTTTTTGAATGTCGGACGATGTCCGACTTAGTAAATGGTTACTCGGGCTTCATAAATTGATGAGATGGGTTGTATGCCAAAAGTTCATTTAAACCTGACCGAGAAACAAAAACTTTTTAGAACCCTAGTCGGGATGTCTACGACATCCGAGAGTAGTGGCAGTAACCGGACGTGCTTCGCTTGTTGAGACCGCAGAGGAATGTGCGGACATGGGAACGGTAAAACTAAACCTGTTCTACCTAAAATAATGTCGCGGGGCTTAGCAGCCGCGCGTTTCAAGGCCTAAGTGGGTTAAGAAGAGGTCGATGCGACAAGGTTGTGACCTCAGCGTGAACGAATAGTTTAGGGTCCACGGGGCCTGCGCTGAGGACCGGGGGCGAAGGCGTTGGGGCCGGTTGCGTAGGGCAACTGCTAAGGCTGTCGGCTGCCAACCCTGCCTGCCGGCCACGGTAGCGAGCAGGTTTGGCAGACATAGCCTGCTAGGCGCTGGAAGGGGGTCTGCTAGGCGCTGGAAGGAGGGTCCTCGCTCGCGCAGGGGCCGATGCGCTCGACATCGTATCGACTTCTTTATTTTCTCGTACAGTAATAATTTTTAAAAATAACATAATTTTATTTTCTTTCACAGCAGACGTGTGTATTTTTCAATTTCGAGTGAATTATTGTGTCGAGGAGCATGCAAAAAATAAAAAAATTATATATATATTTTTTTAGCTCACGTAACATACCTGTATCGCTTAATTTTGATAAGTTTTGAAATCCTTAATGCTTATATTTGCATATATTTTCTTGCTATGTTTTTTTTTTTCATTTCATATGTATTTTTTTAAATACACATCACTTCATCTTTTTTTTCTTTTTTTCTTTTTTTTCCTTGTGTTTTTCTTATTCTTTATTTCCTCAATATCACCCTCGTAGCTTTACAATTAACCGATTAATGCACAAAACAAGTACAACCCTTTGGTGCTCATTATTACCATCATTTATTATTGGATTGTTTGTATGACATTTTCTCTTTTTTTTCATTTTATATTTGAATATATGAAAATGTGTTATATTTATTAATTCATATTGTTTTTGTTAACAACAAACTTTCTTTCTACATTTTTTCACAACAAGATCTAGGATGTCGTGCTCACAATCTTCCTCTACAAAATGCATCTTATTGCAAACACGGTCACATTTTGAAACTTTTTTTTTTTTTTTTCCTCGTGTGTTTGTTATGAGTCTCATGCCAATGAGGCAGGATGACATTCGTGATCTGCTCAATCTGTGTTTTCTTATAGGATTGTAACACTCATCACACTGACACTTAGAGAAATGTATCCAACCATTTTCACAACCGAATCCTTGTTTGTATTTTTTTTGTTTTTTTCTTTCGCTTTCCGAAATCTGACATCGGAATCCGTGATTTGCTCAAGTTGTGTTTCCTCAGAGGATTGTAATGCTAATCACACTAGTTGTTAGAGGAATGTATCCAACCATTTTCACGGTTGAATCCATGTTTCCGTTTTTTTTTTTTTTTTCCTTATCTTTCTTTGATCGACATCCTGGTCACGAGGTTGAGATACCCTCACTGAGGACACACTCACACTACCACTTCAAAGAATCTATACAACAACAATCACGGTCAAAGTTTTTTTTTTGTGAGGTTTACGGCTGCAAATTTTTTCTTTCTTTCGTGAGAGTACCAGAAGGAAAGTGAAGTGGGACCCAAGTTTGACAAAATTCGGAGTGGAGTGAAATTCAAGCTCAACAAAAATAGGCTCGAAAATATTTGAGGTTTTAAAGTTTATTTGACAAAATAATTGTTAAAAAAAAAAGCATAATGCATTCCTACCTAGGCAACCCGAGTGACCCGGGACCACTTACCTGACAAGGCAAAGACTGAAATATAAATTAAAAAACTGAAATACAAAAAAATAAAATTTATTTTTATTTTAAAATTGGTAAGTAATTTCGATGTGACCCTGAGACAAACGTTGTTCAGTTTATTTTTGTGCAAAACATAGTTGTTTTTCGTTTTTTTTTTTTTTTTTTTTTTTACCTTCTGGGTTCCTTGCACAGTAGGACAACCCAGGAAAATAGGGTGACCCTGGCAGCCCGACTGGTAGCCTAGATACCTACCGTAAAATATAATTTATTATTATTATTTTTTTTTTTTGAATTTCGTTGTTGGATTCAATATAGCCCTGAAAAAAAATTGTTTGTATTGAATTAATGTATTACTTTTTTTTTCTAACTCTTTTTAAAAAATAGAACTTGCAAAAATCTGAATATAAAATACATACATTGTATATGAATACAGTGTACATACGTTATATTCGAACGTACATTTTTTTTTTTCAGGTTAAGAAGGTAGTTAAAAAACTTACAGTACTATATGAATACCTTATACACATCTAGATGTGTATAAGAGACAAGTGTACATACGTTATATTCGAACGTACATTTTTTTTTTTCAGGTTAAGAAGGTAGTTAAAAAACTTACAGTACTATATGAATACAGTGTACATACGTTATATTCGAACGTACATTTTTTTTTTTCAGGTTAAGAAGGTAGTTAAAAAACTTACAATACTGATAATAAATTGTTTTATTTTGCATAAAAACCTGTACTTTAAGGTTTGTCCACTTCCGTTGTTATTTGTCTTGTTTCTTTCTGCGATCTTCTAATATTGTCGTGTGTGTTGTACAGTGTCACCACAACAACCATTTTTCCACCCATATGAGCAAACATAAAATGAAACAACTCCACCTTTATGCAATAACGTGAAGCATACTAAGATGAACATAGCCAATATTGAAACAACTTTACCTCTTTGGCAGTGCAAACAATATGAAGCAGAATAAAACCATATATTGAATTTTTCTTGTAAAGTTATTTTGTTGTTTTTTTTACTTTGGCTTTATTTGGGGTACCCCTTTCATCAGTTAAACTTCACTTTTACTATACCTCTAATATACAACGCTTGACAAATTGATTGTGGTTAAGTGTCAGTTCTTCAAATCCTCGTTTGCTATAATGACTTGCTTTGTCAAGTTTTGACTTTTTTTAGGCACCCCTTTTATCTCTTCAACTCCAATTTTATTACGCCTTTAAACCACAGGTCCCCCCGCCACCAAAAACCCCAGTCCCTGTGAGTTAGGGCCAGGTTGTAAGGAGGGGCGGCGACCGTACGGAGGCGCCGAGTTGTACGGAGGCCGACGGGTCCAATCCCGCCATTTTGCAAGCGGCAACTTTGCTGATTTTCTGTGCTCAGAAAAAGTCATAAAAATATATAAAAAATTGAGGTTCCGTAGATTAGGTCGTGATCTTTCAGGAAAAAATGTCAGAAAAAAAATAAAATCATTTTGACGGTGAAATATTTGTCGTGCCGATTCGTTTTATTTCCATTTTTTTTCGCAAGTTTCATACAGAGGCCCGCCCAGTTTTCCACGCTGTACGACCGGTACCCGTCGTGAAACGGCGCTACCGGTACCTCGAGGTTCTTGACATCAGGGGGACCTGTGGTTTAACATACCAAGGGCTGATACATTAATTGTGGTTAAGTGCAAACTGTCCACACCCTACTATGTCGTTAAGCGCAAGTTGTTCATATCCTAGTGTGCCTTAATACCTAACTTTCACGCTATAAAAGTAAGCAGAGTAAAATGAAAGGTATATTCCTATTTATTTTTTTCCATATCTTCAACTTATATTTTGTTGATCATCTTAATAATACCTATTTATATACATTTTAAGTATTAGTAGACAAAAGTTTGTGACGTCCTACAAAACGCGAGGGGTGGGGGTGGAAAAAAAGGGAGATTGGAGAAATAGAGGGATAAAAATATAGAGAAAAAATAAAATGCATAGCGCTCTTTAAACTAATACTGGTTGCTGGAGCAAACTACTGTAAATGACCCAATGACCAACCAATATTTGGGTTGTAGGGAGATTGACAAATTGATTTGGGGTACCTCTTTTTTTACTTTGACTTTATTTAGAGAACCCCTTTTATCAGTTAAACTCCACTTTTACTATACCTATAATATATAAGGCTTGGCAAATTGATACTGGTTAAGCGCAAGATGTCAGTGTGCTATAATGACTTGCCTTGTCCACTTTTGACTTTCTTTGGGGTCCCCCTTTTATCTCTTCAATTCCAATTCAATTGCGCCTTTAACAAATCAAAGTTTGATACATTAATTGTGGTTAGGCACAAGATGTCAACATCCTAGTGTATCGTTAAGCGCAAGCTGTCCATATCCTAGTGTGCCATAATAACCCACTTTCACACTATAAAAATAAGTAGAGTAAAATGAAAGGTGTATTTATATTTTTTTTTTTTCATGTCTTCAACTTATATTTTGTTGATTATCTTAATAATGCCTATTCATATACATTTTAAATATTAGTAGACAAGAGTTGAAAGAAAAGAAAGAGGTAGGGATTGACGTCCTACAAGAAGAAAGGGGTGAGGGTGAAAAAAAAGGGAGATGGGGGAAATGGAGGGATAAAAAACATAGAGGAAAAATAAAATTCATAACGCTTTTCGAACTAATACTTGTTGCTGGAGCAAACTACTATAAATGACCCAATGACCAACCAATATTTAGGTTGCAGGGAGATGGAGATAAGGAGCGACCGTTACCTATCGCAAGTGTCCCCCGCTACATACCGGATGTGACCGATTTTAATGTGGATTATGCAAGCATTGCATCAAATTCTTGCAGTTGCAGTTGCTGCACAAAATAGTACGGTGTAGACAAATGTCACACACTATGTGACTTCTAATACTTACAACATAGAGACGAACAAACCCCAATTGCATCAAAATTGTCGTTCCAACCTTTATTTACAAGCAAGTCATGTCATATTGGGGTGTCATATCGTCATCATACTTATAAAAACAAAAATTTGCATTAGCTATAACTTGATAATGCTCACGACACAAAGCATGTTAGTCATATACTAGTCAAATCTCTGATGGCCATTACAATGTGTGGTTGAGCAAGTCTCTTAGATTTCAGCAACTAGTATCTCATTTTTATGGACAGGTGATGATGAAGTTTGATCTAAATTACAAGTGTTTGGGTGTTGTAGAATCTGGTTTGCAACACCTCAGCCTAATATTTCAAAACGCACTCTATGTGGTTTATGAAAACGTTTTTCCACCTCCAGTGCAGCGTTTGTTGCTCATTTGCATGCATAAAGAGGAGGTGGGTGGCGATGGCATCGTGCAACAAGACACACACTTTCCATGACGTCCCAACAGGAAACAAGTTGATGTTCTCAGTTATTTAAGCATGGCATGTAAATGTCACAATGGTGCATCAGACAAGCTATAAGGTGGGGGCGTGGATGGGTGCAATACAAAGGGTTATAATTTTTATAGCATTGGCCGACGGTGACCAGCAAAGATTGTGTCATGTGCATGTTAATTGAATTACCTGCGTGAAGACACAATGTCATGACACAACCACCTTCCTTTATAATGACCCTTTATCTGCAGCCTGAGCGTACGTTATCCTATCAGATTCTACCACTACAAAGGGAAAAGACGCTACTCGACCATGCTCAGGGGAGCGGTGAGGGTAGGTCAAATACCTCTTTGAAGGCTATAGAGCTTGCATGTGCTTATCCGCACACCGTTGCTGACTGACTAAACAGTCCGACTGAGATTCTCTAAGTCGCTAATAGAAAGAGGTAATATTTTTCACAGGGGTCACCTTACTACCATTATCCAATAAGGTATGCATTAGGTAACAACATTGAAATGATCCGGGTGATATTGAATGTACACACAAACAATTGGTTCCATGTTTAACATATAATTTCATTAAGCGGACTGAAGTTGCAGTCGTCTTTCGATAAATGCCATAGATAGTACTTCTACATTAACGGCAACCGCAACACTGGCATCCTCTGGGCATATCACAATGTTCTTATCCTATCCATCGACCAAGTTTTGCGAAATTTACAAACAGTATAGAGTTGCAATTGTAAGCGAGGAGGCATATATCAATAACAAAGTAGGTATAGTGGCCTCGTTATAGATAATTTGATTCTGCAGATTGCATAGTAAAGATAGGTTCAAGTTCATTCCGGTCTGACACCACCACTACCTTTCTCAGTGTTGGGAAAAGCGGGAATATATTTCACACTGCATTTTTCGGGGGTATGGGGGAGGCTCGACCAAAAATCAAATGTTTGGGCCTTACGGACCCGCGTGTAATAGAAAAGAAAAAAAAAGGTTGAACGAGACTGTAAGTTCGAGGTGGTATGTCGGAAAGGCTGTGAAAGATGTAGTACTCATATGAATACTATGAATAATGTATTTGCCCACTATTTGAGCTAATTTCAACTTTGTCTTACTTGTTGTTGTTGTTTTTCTTGTTTTGTTTTGTTTTATTACCCTACCAACGAGGTAGGGCGCCATCCAAGGGCTGCTGACACTAAGTCACGAAAGGGACACTCACAGTTGTGGTGATGATGATGTATCGAACCGCTGTTCTGGGTATAGCATGTAGTTTTTTTTTTTTTTCTATCTTTCACCTTACAACGCCCCATGGGCTACTGACACTAAGTGGCGAAAAGGACACTCACTCTACAACGGATGGTGATGTATCAACCTGCTTTCCTTGGTATAGTAAGTAGTTTCATTTTTTTATCTTTCACATGACAACGTCGTTCTAACGCCCTCACTTAGATGAGGATGAAATCTCACACAGATAAGAGAACAGTGCAAGAGTGTCGTCACACTAAAGTGAGCAACAACGTAAGAGTATTGTCACACTAAAGTGAGCAACAACGTAGATAACTCAGTGAAGCAAATCTTTCATAACAATCCACAATCCCAAGAACCGCCAATCGTACCACAGTCCCTAAGGCTTTGACGGTTGTCGTAAACGACAGCAGTCGTTGCTATTTCCACCTGAAAGAGGTTGTTACCACTAAACATCTACGTATATATAGGAGCGAGGCGCTACCTCCATACGGTATAGACCAAAACAAATGAAAAACGTGGTACAAACAAGAACCAGAGGGTTCAAAGTAGGTACCAGCACTAACCAAAGGTACCGAACTATAGGGCCTTGTACTGCAACTACCAAAAGCAGGACCAATCCTAGACAAAGGCAAAACCAAAACCAAACGATACATCCGGGTCTGATCCGGATAAAGATCGTACCGAAAATGACCGGGTCAACGGTCCCGAAAATCTCCCTGTTAGAGTAAAAAAAACATCGTATCAAAGGTACAATCACAAAACTAAAGTCCCAAGTCCTAACACAAGACCCTGTCAAAATCCAAAGGCCTAAGACAAATATCGAACTACCAGCTGCCAGACGTCACCCCGTCTTAATGCAAAACGTTTTAGAACGTGCATGAAGAAGTCCTTGGGGAAGTCCTTAAGAGCCATTTCAAGTTGTAAGGTCAAAACTCTGTCTGGGATCTCAGAACGAATAGAGGTGTTTCTGTCAATCCTGTGTAGGTAACTTCTGATAATGACACTCTTTTGTCTTTTGCATCCCCATGAATGAAAAGATTTCCCGTTCTGAATTTTCAACTTATCGGATACCCACACACAGTCTTCATTATTGGACAGTTGTACACAACCAAGGTAAGGATACGATTGCGAGGTTCACACTTCACAACCCAAAAACTCAAAAGTTCTCGATCCATCATCAGTCCGCTTCAGTTGCAGGTTCTCAGGGTAACAGCTTTGGAACAACTTCAGAATCCAATCACGAATACCTACATCCCGATATGATACTGCCAACATTACATCATCAATCAGTCGTGTAACAAAAACCAATCTGGCTGATCTGTCCAGGGTACTGATGAAACTGTACTCAGAATAGGTACACATGATACAAGCAAGGGGAGGACTAGTACTTTTACCCATCGATATCCCCAATTCCTGGTTCAAGATCACACTTGTAGCGAAAAAATACGTATGGGAAATATCGATAAACAAAAAGTTCCGAATATCAACAAGGTCCAATTTCCGCCAGTGATCACTGCCAGTGGATTCCCCAAAGCTTACCCCCTTTCCTTTTGTGTTAGCTCTTACAAAGGTACGATTTCTTGCCAGATGATAGGACAAAAGTCAATCTATGGCATTGAAGATCGCCGTATGAGGCAATTTGCTACATTTATTTGATATCAAAGGATTGCGTTTCAATCATTTGGCCAGAACCTAGACGATAGAAACGTTCATTCGCCTCACGCAACCGATTGGCCAGATCAGAGACCGATCTCAGATTGAAATGCCAATTTTTTGGCAACCTCATTAGCAGAAAGTTCAAACACTTAGCAACAATTCTCCCAGTTTTAACCATAGGTTCATTGAAGGAAGGACAAACCGGTCGATATCTGCTTAAGTCATTTTGCTTAGGGATGACATAAGTAGATCCAAACCCACCGTTCCTATCCCATTTGACAAACTTCTGCAGACCTCCAGCTGTCATGTCCTCACGAATTTCACGAAGGAGAATCCCTTTCGATGCTCGCATTACCCGGTACCCATTATTAAACACAAACGTCGTTAGCATAGCTTCGTGGTAAACAACCGGACACATCACAACTGACTTACCCGGGTTACGATCAATCCCAGTAATTACCAACCCCTCCGAACGGTTCTTCAAATCGAGCACATCAGTCATCGCCAGAGAATTGTCAGAGCAAGAGGACCTCACAAAGCAAGATTGAAGTGCGTCAAACAGCACCGGGGGTGCCCTGTTTTTACAGTTATGCCAACCTTCAAAACCCCGAATCAATTCTTCACGAAGAGACGACAGTTGGTCACTAATAGCTCCTCGCGGTATGTTATTCGCATTCGATAGAAGAGGGTGAATCCTCTCCATCTCACTGAGGCGGAAGAAGACGTGCCCTTCCAAACGAAGGGAAGGAAAAGTCTGCGCAATTGCAGACCAACACAACACATCGCGAGCAGCAAAGCTACGCTGATTGTGCAGAATATCAGATACCGAAGGGTTCTTAACCCAAACGATACGAATCTTCTTCCTTGCTCTACTAAAAAAACAATATGGCAAATCACATAACATGAGCAAATCGTTGGCAACCTTCCTAAGTTCCGAAATACGAATACGATCATCAAACTTTATGCGAAAAATCAAGTCAGCACAAAGGCTCAAATCGAAACGTTCACGAGAACATCGAAAGATCAAGCGATGTAAGTACTTTCTCGTAGATTTACAAGAAAAGTCCTTTACAACATTATATATACGCAAGATAGAACGCATACTCCATCGATACAATTCATGCAGATTACGCGGGTTCTTCAAGATCCCGATCAAAACCTGCTTCAGGTAGCTACATCGTGGTTTCCATTTGCACACAAACACAATTTCAAAAATACCACCAGCCTCAATAGCAGATTTACTTTCCCTCAAACGGAGAATACGATCTTCACATCGTAATTTCGTCTCGCCAAAAGCACGGATAAGTTTCTTCCAAGATGGGCACTAGATATTCCCTCCTTCAGAACGAAAACCAATTTTTGTGTTTCTGTTAGATAAAGTTTCGTCCAAAATTCTATAAAAATCAACTTTCCAACTGCTGGACAAAGATCTCAGACGGCGAATTGGTTTTACGTCTACACAACCAATGGAAACCTTTCTCTCCTTGCCACGCTCGTGTTTTCCCGGCTTACACTTTCTGCCTGACTTCGGTGCACTCTTACAACCTGAGGTGTTTAAGAAAGGGGACCATTGATTAATATATACAGCTTCCAATTTAGGCAAATCTGAACCGACCAACACATCAACTGGGATCAAGACATAGTTACCAATACCGAAAGAGCTTAACCAACAATGGAAATGAGATTGGTTACGAGTCCTACACTTATATATGTGTTCGCGCCAACGGATGTTAACATCACGAGTAGATTGACCAACATAAAAAGATTTACAAAATGGAGAGATCGCTATATAAACGTAGTTCGTCAATCCCAAGAAACCCAAACCATGTCGATTATAGAGTTGAACCCATGTGGGTACAAACTTAGCACCCCATCGGATCTCATTATCCGAAACTAGCAACAAGACGACAATACGAAGTAGTCGCTCAATCTTACGGTTAACGGAGAATGATTGACAACGCAAACGAGTCAAAAACTTACAAAGTCGCCATAACTGTGACACACTGAAGTCACATCACTCCAACACTTCATCTTGTTGAACCGTACCGGCATCCGATTCGAGCGCAATCACATCGGCTTTCACAGGAGATCCATCTCCGAGGGTAAGTTGTGCCCTGTGTTCGGCAATATAAAAAATGACATCGATTTTTTTGTCGTAATGGATGCCTTCTTCCTTACAGATCTTCTGCAACTCTGGAGCTTCAAGGTCCTTGAGCTCCTTCATAACAACATCCTTGTATCTCATTCTTGCCAGCGATACCTTTGTTGCAGAGGTCGTTGCCGGCGACGCCTTCTTGATGGCCGACTTCCTATGAGTCAACGGTGTCTTCATCGGAGAAACACGCTTCCTACTTCCGCGGGTCTTCCGACCCACTGGTGTATTCTCTCCCTGGTTCGCCTTCGTACGTGTGAGGCACATACATAACTTCACCGGCTTCACTGTACCACGCATAGGGGTACGTTTAGCCGGCGACTCCATCGGCGGGCTGTCCTCAAAAACAGGTTCAGGACCACGCTTCCTCTTGTCGGTGATACTCAGTTTTCCAGTCTTCTCCTTAATTTTCTGTGTCACGCTCGTGTTGCTTCGTTCCTGACTGTCGCTGGATGACGAGTATCCCTCGGATATATACTCCATCTTTTGCTTCCCTTTCTCTTGCTGCGGTGGAAAACAAGCTGGTAATACCGTTTGCTTAATTTCAGCGATGAACTCGTCATTCATCTCATGCAGGTCCATACACATCTCCAACCTCAGGTCCTTCCTCATCTCAGCTCGTTGCTCAGCCTCTTTGCGCAACTTCTCTTTCTTCTTTAACGCCTGCTTCTCACACTTCTTTGCTTCTTCGGCCTCAAACCGCTTCGCCTCGGCTTTCAAGTTCTTCAATTTGCGGCGTGCTTTCTCCTCCTTCCTCCTGGCTTCGATCTCGTATTGCGTCTTTATCACTCCAATACTTTTAGTCAATTTCGCAATCTGGAAATGCACACCAGAATCTCTCGGTGATGAGTGATGACACCTACTATGATAGCGTCGTGGAGTTCGAGAACGTTGCGAGCCGCTGGATGTCGACGGTCTTGACGAGTAACTCCTCCGGCCCCTGTTGGGGCATTGATTTGCATAATGGCCCACCTCGTTGCAATTGAAACAAGTAGGTGCCCGATGCTGTCTCCATTCGGTGTGATCACCAGCACCTTGATCACTTTCACGACCATGTGCGTTTCTGCCATCACGCTGTTCGGAATTCGGCATCTTCAAGAAGAAGTACCCACCAAGCTTCGACCATACAAGTCACCGAGTACAAGTTACCCGAAATCCGGGTAAGCACGCTCACTCTGCCCGACAGAAGACTCCACGTAAGTTCACGTGTGCAGTCCGTAGATTAGGATGAAATCTCACACAGATAAGAGAACAGTGCAAGAGTGTCGTCACACTAAAGTGAGCAACAACGTAAGAGTGTCGTCACACTAAAGTGAGCAACAATGTAGACAACAACGTAGATAACTCAGTGAAACAAATCTTTCATAACAATCCACAATCCCAAGAACCACCAATCGTACCACAGTCCCTAAGGCTTTGACGACTGCCGTAAACGACAACAGTCGTTGCCATTTCCACCTGAAAGAGGTCGTTACCACTAAGCATCTACGTATATATAGGAGCGAAGCGCTACCTCCATACGGTAACCAAAACAAATAAAAAACGTGGTACAAACAAGAACCAGAGGGTTCAAAGTAGGTACCAGCGCTAACCAAAGGTACCGAACTATAGGGCCCTGTACTGCAACTACCAAAAGTAGGACCAATCCTAGATAAAGGCAAAACCAAAACCAAACAATACGTCCGGGTCTGATCCGGATAAAGATCGTACCAAAAATGACCGGGTCAACGGTCCCAAAAATCTCCCTGTCAGAGTCTAAAAAACATTGTATCAAAGGTACAATTACAAAACTAAAGTCCCAAGTCCTCACTGAGGGCACACTCATACAAAACACTCTGTAGATTGAATGTATGTGCTATGAGGTCCAAATACGGTTTTTTTTTTTTTTTTTTTTTTCTTTGATGGATCGCACCCTAACAATATAATGTCCGTCTTTTTTGTTTATGCTACATTCTTCTCTCAACGTTGAGTTTTTTTTTTTTTTTTTTTTCGTGAGAATACCACAAAAAAAACACAGGAGGACCTAGACTCGACATAACTTAGCGTGCAGTGAAAATTAGGGTCGACAAAAACAGGCTCAACGGTAGTGGTGGTCTAATAGGTTTTCTTGAAGTCCTTTGGTTGTATTAATTGTATTGGCTCAACGTGCATTATGAAGAGAGATCATTTTTAGTTAGGGATTCTATTAAATGATCAGATAGTCAATCAATGTCAATTGAAGTGGGAGAGCAATTGAGCCGATGTGGATTAGAAATGGGGGGTTCAAATGCAAGAAGCGGAAGCTGATCAGCCACAAGTGTACTCAAAGTGATTGATGTCATGCAAATGATGTATAGGTCGCTGCACCTCGTGCATGGTGCACACACAGACCTGCAACACTGTAAAAAGCATCACCATATTGTGGACATCTGATTTGGTATGTACTATTTCTTGCGCGTGTGTATTGGGAACGACGACGTCAGTCCATGCGGTTGATAGCATGGCCTCGAAGAAGATCTCTGACCCCTGTCCAGGGCGCGATGATCTCTGCTGGTCATGTACAAATGAGGTTGCCATCTATTAGGTGGTAGTGGAGATGAGGAATTTCTCCGCCAAAACGGCCTCTGTGATGGCCGGTTTGGCCATTAATGCGTTGATGATGAGGACGGTGAGGAAGGAGAGGAGGAGGAGGAGGAGGAGGAGGAGGAGGAGCGGATGACATAGCAATAGTTGGCAGAAGGGTGATGTACAAAGAAGATGTACGTGGTGGTGGTGACACATTTTCAGCAACAACCGCATTTATTAGATCATCCCTCGCATCCACTTCAACAACATATACGTTGTTTGCTACAACTGGCAAGGTTTCCTGCTGAATCAAAAACAACGGCTATTTCGATAATATTAAGAGAGAGTTAAGCCCCAATGCGTGTGCTTGTGCGGAGGACTGATGTTGCCCATGTTCAAAAATTCAAAACTGACATGCGAGAGTGGGTTGGGTCCTACTGCATGTGGTTGTGTGAACGGTTGATGTTGTCTGTATTGAGAATTTACATTTGGTAATGGCTAAGCAGTTAACCAGCGCATAATGCGGCAAACTAGTTCGTAAGCTGAGTGGATATGGGTGGGTCCTCATAGCTGCCAACCACTCACATAAGCAGTCCAACTTATGACCGGGACAATTGGGGGATGGTCTCGAACGAGCATAGGTTGTGTCAATGAATCACTGCAACTTTGAAGTCAATAGTATTATCGAAGCACGTCGACTTTCCCATGAGCACACCTGCAGGTTGACAAGCTGGGGCATTGGAGGAAACACTCGCGTAGCGTATGATAAGGAATGTCCAAGCCTCAACCTTATCGAAAAGGCAAATACGAGGTTTGCCATTTGACCAAACCGAGATTCTTGCCCTAACGAAAATAAATACCTATCTCGGTAAAAAGTGTTTTTCCACTTAAGATCACACCAAAGAGGGGGTGAAAACCTTTTATAAGGATGTCATTAATGGACTGATATGTGAATGTATATGTTTGAGAAGCTTGTAGACCTCACTAACAAAGTTGATCGAGAAATTGTGCCTCGTCCCATAGAGAGTGAGATTGACGGTTTCTCGTTCGACATTAGTGCCTATAGGAATACCAACCACCCAATGACGCAAAGTGTCATCCGTTGCATAAAGATATGTGCTAGCGACGACGAACGGCACATGCTATTCTATATTTGACATCGAGAGAGAAGTGTCGAGAGTCATGTGAAGCAACCCATTCCCTGTGACGAGGACCTCCCATTGTCATGTATGCTCGCACCGGTCACCTATCATGTGGAATTAGTTCCAAGGCATAATCATATGCTTCACGAACAACATTTAGCACATTGTTAAGAATTCAGTCATGCAATAGGCTAAGGTGTCTCGTTGTGACATCTGTCGTATACGTTGGAGAGGCTCGAAGAGAATGTGCATTGTACTTGAGATGCAAAATGACCTCCTCAACACTTTGCACAATCCAGCATTATCGCATGCCACCTTCTTGATGAACCTCATTATGCTTATTGTACAAAGACTTGATCAAGCATGAGAGAGCATAGCAAACCAAATGGGTACACAACTACACAAAACACATGAGTATGCCAGACTGTTTGATTGATGGATAATGACTCACCACATCGTCAAAAGTCAGTGATCCCCCTGAGAAAAAGTGCATGTGTGTGTGTTTCATACGTTTTCATCATAACGACCCTTGTTCCACCCAAACAATGAAGCACAATTGAGACGAGTCAATCTAAAATAACATGGAGCAAAATACATCCATTATATCATTTTCCTTACTGTGTGTGTATATGTGTGGGTTTCCATGTCCTCCACAATAGCGTTGTGGCATGTTAGGTTGGAAGTGAACGGTTGCGAAGCCCAAAACAGACCCTTCAGCCAACATGGAACAAACTAAGTAGAGGAGGCATCCAAAAACCCAACTTTCTAGTGCATTAAGGTAAATACAAGCGAGGGTTATCGACATGAAGCACACGACACACTTTAGCACACTGATTAATACCTTAGGAAAAAACAAACAAAAAAGGAAAAAAATAAATTTTAATGATGATAGATTGTTTCGTTGAACTTGCAAGACTCATCAGGAGGGTGAACCATTGACAGTTTGCAGAATCCTGATACTGATGCATTGAGTCATGAACCCTTCATTCGACTGTGAAAGTGGACAGACTGCAGCACGAGCAATAAAGCAATGACGCAGTGAGGCACAAGGCAATGCTGACAACACATCCAAACTAGAAGGCAAACAGGTATGCCATATGGAAGGACAAAGCAAGGTAAGTAGATGGCCAATTGGACAACAACACAGTGAAGCACATGGCAGCACTACCAAAACAACCATACTACACAACACACAAAGGCGTTGCATTGGAACAACAACACACGCGGATGGGCAACAAGGCAACAGTGCAGCGAAGCACAAACTATATGGTGAACAAAAGTTGTAAGGAAAGACATGAGAAGCACGAAGGATGAGCAGCAAGGCAACGAAAAAATGCAAACACGCCACTCCACATACCCAACATGAACCAAGGCAACGAACAAATCCCTTTCTTTAGGATACCCCTTTGATTTACTCTTGCAGCCCCCCTTTTACTATGCCTCTCACGTACAAGGCTGGTCACGTTGGTTGTGGTTAAACCACTAGTACTTGGCCCAACTACCGATTGAGTCCAAGGCTGCTAGTGAGGCATCGCATGTGAAGGCTGCGACAACATATTGGGCAAGTAATTAGGAGGTGGGAGGGATGAGTACAAAACAAAAGGTCGCAATTTTCGCAGCAGAGGTTGGCAGCGACCATCCCTTCGTAGTGGTCGGAGCACAGACTATATTGTGAGCATGCTAAGTTGCTAACCAAACTACAGCTACGTGCTGACAGAATGGGATGGCACAACCCTTGTCCTCGTGAAAGCCCTCTTCACTCTCTGTGGTAGGTTCCGTCCGATGAACACAAGGAGGGGACGCTGTCTGGCCTTGCACAGCGGAAGGAGGTTTAGGTGGACTGCTGTCCAGAGGCCGCAGAACTTGCGAGTGCATTGAGACATACTGCTGCTCCTGTTCGCCGAGCCAAACCGAGTGACATTCTACCTCCTCCCATTGTGTGCACCCTACCGCCATTGTCCCATACGGTCCATGAATTACCTATAAAGGTAACACAGCACTGAAATGACGTCGTGAACGATGTAGGATGTACACACGAACATTTGGAATTTTGGATCCATGCCTGACATGTGATTCTGTGGAGCAGGCTGGAGTTGTAGTCGTCTGCCCATAAATGCCATAGACAGTACTTCGATGTTCACGCCAGAATACAGCACTGCAGTCCTCTGGGCAGAGATCACGATGCTCTTCTTCTATCCAACGAACAATGTCTGCAAAATCAGAACAGTATACGGATTTATTGGATCCTTCCCCCCCCAACCCGCTATCACTTGTGGAGGTGGAACAACCATAAGATGGTTTTGGCTCCCAGCAGCGGGTTACTCAGGGTAGGCAGAGTAGGAGTGGTAGTGACGGGTCTCTGGGCGAGGGATGGCCCCCGCTGGTTCCCCCCCAGTGGTAAACTCCTTTGCCAGGGATGAAGGGATGCTAGACCCAGTTTTCAGCCGCTGGCCTGTGGCCAAGCCCTGTCCAGTCAATGCCCTGTCGCTCAGGGTAGATAAATGCTGGCAAAAAAAGATGACGGTGCAAAAACGAACCACAGAAAAAAAGAGGACAGTGCAGAGGATAGGAGTGTTTTTTGGTGCGGGCAGGGAGACGGAAGGAGCCCCCACTGGTGGCCCCCCCCCAGTGGCTTCGACCGGTATCCGGGCCAAGCCAAGGGTTGGAAAGGTGGACGGGCTGCTAGCTTTCTGAGTAGTACACTCCTGTTTTTTGGTTCAGCGAGGCATAGGACGCTGGCCCCGGTTTCCAGCACGGTTGGTTTTCTCTGTTTACTTCCTGCTCATGTTTTCCCTCAAATTTCTATGTATTTCATAAGGGACACCGAGCTCAGTTCTCAGCACGTGCTGCTCCCACGAATAGATTGGAGCTTGCGTACACACACACACACACACACACACAMAAAAAAAAAAAAAAAAAAAAAAAAAAGTATAAGAGTTGCAATTGTAGGCGAGGAGGAGACGTACATTGATGGAATAGTACGCACGGCCGCCTCAGTGTAGCACTATGAGACCATCTGATCCTGCAGATTGTGGGGTAGGGGGGGGGGGGTTACATTTAACTCTGCAGCTTGCACGGCAGGCAAAGATTCATTATGGTCTTGACTGTTTCTGTCAGGTTCCTCCGGCTGTATTAATTCCATTGGCTCTCGCATGCGCTCCGAAGAGACATCATCTTCAGTCGGGGGCTCCATCAAGTCATCATGAGGTGGATCACTGTTAATTGGGATAAGGGAGCAAGCAGCGCAGGGTGGATGAGAAATGGGTGGGGTCAAATGCATGAAGTGGAAGCTGGTCAGCCGCACTTGTGCTCAGAGTGGCTGTTGGGTAGCGACCGAAAATTGGTGTACGGAATTAGGCTCATGGACGATGTCTCCCTGTTCTTGGTTTACCAGCACGGGAAGCCGCACTCAATTGGGAAAGTGAACAGGATTCGAAAAAAGTTTGAAAGATGCTATCCAAAAGCACTGTCACTGAAACGAACCGACGAGAGGACCGGGACCTGGGACTTCCTCGGCTGCAAAATGGAAGTCAGGTCACGTTTTCCATACCTGGGCAGTATACAACGGACAAAGAATAAAGGGACCATATGGTCCACCCACGACATCCTTTTCAGGACGGGGCAGGATTTTCACTCATGGTCGAGTCGGAAGCAGAAATTGGCCTCGATCACAGGGTGGCTGCATCGAATCGACAAAAACACCTCGGTACGGACAAGCATCCCGAAACAGGTTCTGACCCTGAGACTGGAGTACCGGGCAAAAAGATTTTCGGACACCTTTTTTGGGACAGCGCACCGAAATTTTGCTCGGATGCGGGATGAGATGTGGCAGTTCACAGCGGAGTTACTAGAGGTTAGATAGGTATCTAGACTATTAATAGCATTTCTTTTGCTGTTCTCGTCCTCTTTTCACGGCATGGCGACGGGGGTTACCCCGGAATGGGTTGGAGGAATGTGGTGCATAGTCTGGGGAAGAAGCCGAGGCAGGGAGATTGTAGTGATTCTCGAGTCTGTTTCTGCGGAACTCTGGGGTCTTTGCTACTGTTCTCAATACATGTTGTGTCGAGTTACATTTGGACTACGATCATTGGTCGTGTGTGTATCGATCTCTGATTGCTTGTGTATGTTATCTCACCCCTGGCTGTTCGTTGTGCAAATGCTGCACCGGTGGCAGCACCCTATGTCTGGTGCACATGCAGGTCTGCAGTGCTAAGAAATCATCGCCACATTGTGGGCATCAGACTCGATATGTACTATTTGTGGCTAGTGCATATTGAGAGCGACGATGCCGTTCCGTATGATTGAGAGCATAGCGTCAGAGAAGATCTCTAACCCCTGGATAGGGCGCGGTGATCATGCTGTCGAAGGACAGATGAGGCCGCTGTCTTGGAGATGGCGGTGAAGAAGCAGAACGTCTTTGCCAAAGAGACATCTGTGATGGCCGGCCTGACCGTGGATGCCTCCTCCAATGGGCCTTTTGTGCGGCTGATCTGACCATGAATGTGTGATGATGAGGTTGATAACAAAGGGGAGGCGTGCAAGGTGGAGGATGAGCAGGAGGAGGAGGAGCAAGAGGCAGGAGAGGAGGACAACGGGGACAAAGAGGCAGATGACTGGTGATGGTGATGGTGATGGTGGTGGTGATGATGGTGGTTGGTGGTGCCAGTGATGGCAGTGGTCGTGGTGGTGGTAGTGGTTTAGGGGGGGGATGATGGCGGAGGAGGAGGTGTTGGTGTTGGTGCTGGTGGTGGTCGCGGCGGCGGCCGTGGCGGTGCAGAAAATACATTTTCTGCAGCAATCATTGCACTGGTAGGATGCAGGCCTTCATCTCCCGCAGCCACTTTGACAGCGTCTATATTGTTTGTTGAGGCTAGCCTGGTCTCCAGTTGAGTTGGCATATCCACATTACCATCTGCCATTTCAGTAGGGAAAACAGGAGAGGGTGGGCCCGCTGCATTTGACTGTGTGTGGAGGGCTGATGCTGCATGCGGTCGAAATTCATGTTCGCGAGTGGGTGGTGGCCTATTGTGTGAGGTTGTGTGGAGGACCTGTGCGCAGAACTAGCATTTGGCAGTGGGTGAGCAATGGCCCAGCGCACCATGCAGCGAAACCAATTTGAGAGCCGTGTGACATGAGTGGTGGGTAGGGTAGCCGTCCCTGCCGGGCACGCACATATGCAGTCCAGCCTCTGGTTAGGACACTGGGAGGATGGCCCCTAACAAGCATATATACATCATGCCACGGAAGTCACTGCAGCTTTGAAGTCAGCAGTATTGTTATATATACGTTGGAACCTCGTTAACTGTCCCATAAGCGCACACCTGCCGGCTGATGAGCTGGGGCATTGGAGGAAGCACTGGGAATGTCCAAGCCTCAGCCTTGTCAAGCACACCAATGCGAAGTGAGCCGTCTGATCGAACCAGGATTCTTGCGATCAAGCATGCTCATGTGCCCATGCATTTGTGCTCGAAATGACTTGGAAAACAAAAACAAAAACAAAACATCAAATATCAGAAAAGAGTAAAAACAAAAGACAGAAGGAAACTCGCAAAGTTTTCATTCGGGGCCTGTTTTTCGCAAACCTTGTGCTGCCCTCTCGTCTGTACGTTGGTTTGACAGCTGGCCGGGTACCGGTACCTGACTCCTTTTTTTCCAAGGCTGGTACCAGTGAGTTACAGACTCAGACAATTGTTTTCCTTTGTTCATACCAATGAAGGCTCGCGCCATCGCTGAATCCGACTGATCTTCTATTTCCCACTGCGGATCCGGGAAACCCAGAGGCAGATTCATACAAAGCCAAAAAAGAACCCAGGTGGTGGGTGTAGGGATGGAACCTGTCCTTTGCCCATCCGTTTCTTCAACTCCTTCCACTACTCCATCTCCTTTGCCTCCTTTCTCCATAATCTTTTTCTAGATACCACAGGGAGGTGAAAATCGCCGCTGGGCGTTTTTTTCTGACCCAGAAAAGGCGAGCCAGAGCAGGGAGACAGGTTCCTTGACAGGGCGTTCATGATGATCAACAGAAAAAGCGAGCGCGGTTCTTTGGCAGCACTGCTGACATGCACAAAGCCAAAGAAATGTCTGTGCATCTGCGCAGTAGTTGCGAAAGACAAAGTTAGGTGGAAAACACAGACAGAAGGAGAAGAAAAGGGGACGGCGTACACAACGGACTTCGACCGGAAACACTGATGCCCACAGCCAGCCAAAGAAATGTCATGTATTTACACAGCAGGAGAGGAACAGGTACAAGGAAGAGGCACACGAAAAAAAAAAAAAAAAAAAAAAAAAAAGAAGAAGAAGAAGAAGAAGAAGAAGAAAGAAAAAGAAAGTGAAAAAAAAATCACCATGGTAAATATGATGGTTTGGTAAAAGGTCAAAATTGCACGACAACGATCCAGCTGGAAGCCGGAACGAGCGCTGTCACAAACAAAACCGGACTCGGAACTGTGGCTAAGTAAGATACACAGACTTTCGGATAGATAGCGGGGTGGAGTATGTGTGCCTAGTAAATGACAGCCAGGCCCTTGACCTCTTCGACAAGCTCCTTGTATTCACTCTGCAGCTTTGCTGCATCTTCTTCGCTAACTTCTGCCTTCCCGCCTGACGGCATGACAAGAACACAGCACGTAGGCCGCTTGCTCTGCCCTGCTGCGCCGAGGTCCTCTTTCGAAGGGACGAAAACGTACGGAATATCCGATTCTTCGCAAAGAACAGGAAGATGCGATATCACATCGATAGGCGAGATGTTGCCAGCAACGATACAAACTCCTTTCGCTCCTTTCCGGAGAGCCTTGACGACTTCCTTCACTCCTCGTTTCAGTTGCTTGCTCTTCGACGCGCGTTTCACCAGCTTCAGCGCCTTCTTCGTGAGCTTCTTCCCTGCCAGCGGCTTTGCGATGGGCGATATCGACTGCCATTTCAGCTTCTCCTTTCTCTCTGTCTCTGAATCGCTCCCCATCTGAATCTGATACGAACTTCTTCCGTGCAACACTAACGAACGTAGTGACACAGGCAGGCGCACTCGGTTGCTCAAGTCTTCCTCCCTGTCCTCTCGTCCTTTTGTGACTATGACCTCTCTTTACTAGATAGAGACAAACGAACCAGTCCACCTAACCTCCCAGCAACAAACAGCTAAACCATTCCGATGCCAGGCACTTCTAACAACCTCTGGTGCAAGACTAACCGAACAGCTAGCTCCCCCCACCCCCTTCTTGTCATGAACTTGAAAACTTTCGCAGGACTACACAATCAAAATTTCCTGCACTCTTTCCACCACCCACCAAATCATGCTTGGCATATAAATCTCATAATAAAGAAAAAGTGGGATCCCAACCTCCTTGTTCACAAAGTGTTACGCCTGTCTCCGATTAACCATTTCAGACCGCACTGATCCGCACTGATCACTTTCCTGCAGTACACAAGATGCCACCTGCACACACAGACACACACATCCATCCTCGTTAAAAGCAACACAAGCATGGGCACACACACACACACACACACACACACACACACACACACACACACACAATCACACTACACAGAGGCAGGCATGTGCACCCACATTAACACACGTTGATCCCGGTTAAAAGCAAATACAAGAGAGTGTGCACACACACACACACACACACACACACACACACACACACACACACACACACACACACACACACACACACACGCACTCACACACATAGATCATGGTCTGTAATCAACCACGCTCATAACACAGACAGGCCAGGTAGCATCTCAGTTGCCAGCGAGGACGACGGGTGCATCACAGGGGGATAAATTCCGGATTCCATCCTTGGCCGCAAAGCGAATGTCCTATTCGTTGTGGCGCACACACACAACGTCTAGAGGTCGGGGAGCTCTACAGACACATGGATACATAAACCATTCCATCGCCACAGTTACCTCACGGCAGAGACGATTAACATCGCCGTCGTTCACGTCTTCTCACAGAAGAAGCCACTGGGATGCTGGCTAACACAGTTCCTGTTTTAGGGTTTAGGGTATCAGAGTGTGCAGGCAAGAGGAGGAGGAAGGAAACAAAATGTATGACAACAAACGATCAAAACATAATAAACTACTACAAAAATAAAATCAAACCGAACAGTGATGGCCTAATGCTGTTTCCGTCATACAGTTTCAGGTAGCCTGGAAGCACAAATCCAAAACCCACCAACGGGCCCTTTCTCAGTTGCTGTATTTGGCACAACTTTCAGCCCAGATACGGCGATAATTACCGGGCGTTCTATTCGGGTGAAGACGGTAGTCAACCTTACCCACCCATCTAATCTACCTTATCCTCCTTGCATCTGATGCTCATGACTCTCAACCATAGCCATAGCCACCTGAGCCCATGTCGGGATCCTTATCCTCCTCTAGGTCGGGATCCTTATCCTCCTCTATGTCGGGATCCTTATCCTCCTCTAGGTCGGGATCCTTATCCTCCTCTAGGTCGGGATCCTTATCCTCCTCTAGGTCGGGATCCTTATTCTCCTCTACGTCGGGATCCTTGTCCTTCTCTATGTTGAGATCCTTGTCCTTCTCTATGTCGGGATCCTTGTCGTCCTCTATGTCGGGACCCTTATCCTCCTCGATGTCTGGATTCTTGTCCGCCAAGGGAAGATTCTACCTAACCAACCCCACCAATATTCGTTGACGTTGAAGACAATACCCAAGCTCTATCCTCTTGTTTTTTTCTACTCCTCTTTGGATAAGCCACATACCAGAACAACAAAGAACAATCGGACACACAACCCTTAAACCCTAACCTAAAAAAACCCTTTTTCAGGGGTAAAACTCACTTTCAGCATGCTAATGAAAGAAAAAAATAATAAAAATTCACGATGTGGTAGGCTTCAACGCCCCGACAACTACATACAGCTGGCATGTACACCAAGGAAACCCTTCCCCGTGATCAACGCCCAAGGACCTTCATCCAACAAAAAAAAACTGAGGCGAGATCCTTCCCCGCTATATATCATCAAACAGAGGATCTGCCTACGGTAAACCGTAGGGGCAGAGAGGAGAGGGAGGGGGAGAAGAGGACAACAAACAAGGGAGGGAGAAGAGGACAACCAACGAGGGAGGGGCTGTGACAAACTGTTTCGTCGTCGGACTTTCACCTACCGACTCATCAGGAGGCAGAGAGGGAGAAGAGGTCAACAAACGAGGGGCTGTGACAAAACTGCATCCAGTCTTCCACACAACAAAATTGGCAGAAAACAAACGGAAAAAAGAGTGAGTCGGGAGGACTGGGACACCGGAAAGACAGAGAATTAAGAGAGAGAGAAGAGAAATGGGGGAACGGTGAGAAGAAAAACGGCAAAGAACTGGGGGAAAGGCAATAAAAGAGGTGAGATAACCAAGAAGACGATGAGAAGGGGAAAGAGAAGCAACAACGACAAAAAAAGAGAGAAGAGAAAGGCGAGCGGGAAGAGGGGACAGAGGGGAAAGAGAGAAGAGACGGGAGACCGAACACAGGGGAGACAGGGAAGAGAGGGACAAAGGGGAGAGGGAGAGAGGGAGAGAGGGAGAGAGGGAGAGAGGG
>BFEA01000004.1:5063988-5076794 GCA_003427395.1 Chara braunii
GGCATTATCGACCCGCAGACCCAAGTTCAGGCCCTCTGTTTCCAGTGGGTTAAGAAGCTAATCCTCTCCCCTTCCTCCCTTTGGCAGGCCCTGGCCCTAGAGCATGTAGCCCGACTAGCGCCCCCGACCACCCAAGAGATGCACCCTCTTACCTAGTTGGAGGACCACTATTGGTCGATACCTCAAAACGTTCCTCTTAAAAAGTTGGCGATGGCTTCCACCCCTGGACAGACCTGCCCCTGACCGATGGGCAGAAGTCTTTCGTCAACCCCTCTTCGGGAACCGGTGGATCACACCCCATCAGGGACAGGTACTGTGCAACTCAGTGGCACCATGGAAAGGATGGGTTAAAAACGAGGTGCTTCGAGTCGGACATCTATGGGACCAGCAGAGAAATGACTGGAAGACGTCTGCCCAACTTCATGATACTCTTCGATACTGCCACCACATTTACCACAACCTGGATACAATTATCGATGTTATCCCGCTGGACTGGTATACGCTACTTAGGCGGGGACCCATACTACAGGAAGGAGACTGGATTGGGGTTATAGTGGACTTGACTAGGATTGGCCGAATCCATGTGGTCAGAACCTCTAATGCGTTGGTGGAATACTACACAATAGGCCCGCAAAACTCCCTAAAAGGATCCCGGAATCCTATGGAATGGAGGAACGAAACCGAGGTCTTCCGGGTGTGAGTGTTGGGGGAAAGAGAAGACAACACGGTTTTTCTGCCCCACACTCCCATTCATGAACTTGCCTTCGACCCTCAAGAATGGCAATGGAAGACTAGCGGAAGAGCGATACGAACTACCATCAAAAGGATCTACCTTCATACTCTGTCGGTCAAATCCACGTACTGAATGCTCCGCCCCAAACGACCGTTGCGCGACCTGATTAATGAACGGTGGGCCAAACACCTCAATGTAGATCGCTCCCTTATCACACCGATCCAGTGGTTTACCAACAATAAGGTCAGGGCAGCCACGGTTACATCTTTGCAGTGCCAAATCGCCCACCGCTGCCTCCCAACTAATGATTGGCTTGTCGACCTCACAAGCCTGGAACAAAAGAGGGTTGCAACACCTTGGTGCCAACGATGCCTAACAGCCTTCCCCTCACCCAAGTGGAATGAGACCATCGAGCATGTCTTCATGCAATGCCTGGTGACACTGCTGACATGGCGGCGGTGGGACTGTATATGGCGTAAAATGCTGTTAGATACCCCCTGACCATGGTCCTGGCAGGTGATATTGACAGGACACAGCCCAGCTGTGGCTCAATCCTCCTCATTCACAAAAAACATGCATAGACTAGGAAGAAAATCGGTACTCTGGGCCCTCTGGTGGCAGTGCTGCCTACTAGCAATGGAAGGGGTTAGGGTAGAAGGGGGGGAACTGACATAACGGATCAAAGAGCAGATCCAGTTGGAGCTCATACGCAGATGGCAAGCTCTCAAAACACAGTTGGACATCTTTCGCAGTAGCCAAGACATCAAGCGAGCACTCACAAACTTTTGTGCAGAGTGGCTGGGAGGGAACCGAGGGGGATGGATTGCTCAGGTACAGTGGGGAGGGGAACAAAACAGTGGGAGAGAGCAAGAGCAAAAAACTTGCAGAGATTACATGCGTCTCTTTAATGAGTGGACCGATGTCGAACCCTCCTTCCCCATGAGACCACCTTCCGACTTCCCGGATCCTTTCCCGCCCCACCCCCTCTCCTTGGTAGAAACCCTTGTCAGATACTCAGAGGGAAGAATCCGCCCCTGGTGCCCCCTGGGAGTGGACAGTCCCCATAGACACGAGGCGAAAGACTATGGACAGCGTTGGTGGTCGACGAAGCAGTCTGTTTGGGAAAGAGAGAAAAGGATCATTGTTGAAGTGGTCACGGCGGAAGTATTGATTCTACAATGCTGTATACAACCATCTTACAAAGTCTAGTTTCCTTGAGTGGACAAAGAGGGGGAGGAAGGAACTAGCGAGTAATAGCGGATATCTGGCGTCTGGCACAGGGCGAAGAGGTTCTCTCCCCTCTTTCCAATGACCTGATTAGTCAACCCTCTGAACTCCACAGCAATCAATGTTGGCAGGTACCTCTCAAGATTGCTGTTCCTTTTTTTTCTTTTCTTTTTTTTTTCTTTTTTTAGAAAAAACCCACCAAGTTTGCTAGGCGTGATGATATGACCCATCACCCCTAGCAACTTAGTTTGTGGCTCCAATCTATGGGTGGGGAGCAGCACCTGCTGGAAAGCGGGTCCAGCGTCCCTCATACAATGAGAATAATGTTTTGCTGAAGAATATAATCATGTGACAATTGAGCTGAGACCTGCCTCTTCATTCCGTTGAGGACCACCAGATATAACCATACATTTCTAGCCTGCCTATGCTCAGAGAATAATTACAAAAATAACAATCATTGTTGATTTCTGACTTAGGTTGCATGACCAAACCATTGGTTGTCTACTACTGCCATAGCTGAAGGCGGGAATAAATCTGAGAAGTCTTCTGGGGACCTCAAATGACTGCCTTGTTGAATTATCATCCATTCATGACTGCTTGTTAGAAGCTTTGATTGGGTGTTACACCATAGGGCTCGAATCTCAGTTTGAATAAACTGTTTAACTGTTTCCGAAATTTCCCAACCCTCTATCCTTACTCCGTCCAAAGCGTGTGCACAACATTTGTACCAAAGTGTCCATATTATAGCTTTGCGAGAGAGGGAGAAAAAATTATGTACAAAATCCGAGGATGAGGGGGGGTCCCATGCTCCTAATAGGATAGCCCTCCAGTCCCAAGGCCAATCCAAGTCTGTCAATTGCCTCCAAATACAATCCCATCTGCGCCACAAGAGTACTGATCCAGGACACTGTAAGAAAATATATTCAATTGTTTCTCTTATCTTGTGGTTAGGAAATGTCATGTGACAGGACTGGCACCATGGGAGTGTTAGTCCTCGTTGTTCGAGAGATGAGTGATCTATCAACCAATCATTAGTCGGGAGGCAGCGATGTATAATTTGCCATTGTAGTGATGCAAATTTAGCTGGACGCTCCTTAAGCTTTTGGAACCAGCAAACTGGACGGAAAGTCTGAACGTCTAGATTTAGGTGCATAGCCCAACGATCTTTGACAATCGCCTTAACATCCACCCGTGGTCGTAACATACGATATGTAGCTTTGACCGTGAGGGAGATAAGTGATCTTGGTCTACCAGTTTTAGTGGTTTGCCATTTCCATTCTTCTGGGTCGAGTGCAAGTTCTGGTATGGGGCATCTAGGATTATAGGCCCTCCAATGCTGCATGGATGAGTCCTTTAGAACCCGAACCCGAACCCGAATCCGATAGAGTGCCGTGATGGGAAAGAATTCTGAACTATCTGATTGGGAACGTGAGAGGGAGTGATCCCCATACATCTGAAAAAGATTTACTAAGGCCCCATTTGGCAGAACATATATTATGTTCCCAATAGATCAAGACCCATCCGGATGATGAGCAACTACCCAATCCGACTCCACAAGAGTAGGTCCTTTCTTTAGTATTACTGCCCAGGACAATGGTACGGAGAAAATAATCTGATCTATCAAGATTCCTGTTGTGATACCATCCAAGGCCATCCAAGGCCATTCTGTAAATGGGATGCCGGACCCGCTTTCCAGCAGGTGATGCTCCCCACCAATAGATGGAGCCTCTCCAACGGTGCTAGTGGTGTTTGCTCTTATCAGCACGACTAGCACCGAAGGGGGTGTTAAAAAAAAAAAAAGAAAAAAAAAAAAAGATGGGTCTGATGTCCTCCCTTTTGGTGGGAACGCGCGAGGGGGATCCTGATCGCCGACGTGCACAATGGACGTCTCGAGAACTGTTACCGTCGAGCACAACAGTCGGTCGCACGGTGGGGAGTCCGTCACGATGCAGGAAGCCCGGGAAGACGGACCTGAGAAAACCAGCCGTCGAGGTCATCATTTGCATGCAAGGGGAGCCATAGACGACCGCCGTTATCCTTAACTCTGGTCCAGTCGGGGGTTCCTCATACCACTTCTCTAGGAAGGGTTACGATGGCGACTGTGGCGGAGTCCCCCCAAGTGATAGAGAGGATCATAGTGCGGTACTCTAGGATGCGCACCGATGTTGAACCCGATGACGGAGGTGACGGTAGCGAGCGGGCGACAGATGTGGTGGAGGGGGAGTGCATGAACGACGACGTAGAAAGTGAGGAGGATGACGACGCTGTGGTGAAGTCAGTCACACAAAAAAACGGGAAGAAGAAGACAAGCAGGAGTCATGGGAAGTCGAAGGCGAGAGATGGAGGAGCGGGTGCGAATGGCAATGTGGGGGGAAGGAGCATGCAGCAAACTGGGATTTGGACGACTCACTTGTCCTCATCCGCTCCAAAAGGGACCTGGACGATTATATGGCAAGCTATGGCAGCAACTTTGCGAGAATGAAGACGAAGACGTGGAAATGGAACGCGATAGCGAAGCGGATGGACCATCAGGGGGTTATGAAAAAAGATGGAGGTTCGTGCATGAAAAGGTGGGAGAACATCTTCAAGTGGTACATAAAAATTTGGGATAGGGAGAAAGACTCTCCCTTGCAGTTTTTTTTCCTATTGACGTCGAAGAAACGAAAAGAACTCGGTTTTAAGTTCGCGATGGATCGACAACTGTATGACGCTGTTCACGCCACAACAGGGAACAATCAGGCTATACACGCGCCAAATCTGCATGACACCGGTGGACAAAATCCCCAACAATCGAATGAGGGAGACATCCGCGAGCGACAATATGGGAAGGGAGGCGGGGGATGGGTATGGCAGCAGGTCTTTGTGGGGCACACCTGCGGGGAAGTGCAAGAATGCACGGAAGTTGGCCTTTGATGCTGTGACGGATGTAATGAAGACACATTCAACAATCGTGGCGAGTTCTATGGATCGTGCTAGCAAGCGTCAATGCAAAGTGCTACAACGACAATGTGACATCATGGATAGGGAGGCGAGGACGCTGGAGAAATAGAGCACAGTGCTTGACGCGGGTCAGCGCATGATGTGCGATGCATTGCTGAAGATGGCTTCTGCGCTGTTGCAAATAGAAATAACCAGACCAAATCAACAAAATGCCAATACCAAGCGGCAACTTCAAACCCGAAATGGTGTCTTCGAGTAAAATGACCCAGTGTCATCCCCCGTACGTCGTACGGGGGGTCTCCGTACGGCCCGTACGTACGGACGAACGAATGGGCATACAGGCGTATGGACGACACCTGTCCGATAGTGATTTAGGGGCGAAACAGTTTGTCACAACCCCTCGTTTGTTGTCCTCTTCTCTCTCTCTGCCTACGGTTTACTGGGCAGTTCTGTTTGTGACGATATATGCTATGACTTCGCTAGCTTCCTGCTACGGTTTTTTCCTGTCAGGTCGAGCGACAGTGGTCGGGGCCGTTACTAGGCGGCCATGTTGTGCCTCTAGTGCCAGCGGCGTGTCTGGAGTGTATTTTTTCTGTCTCTTATACACATCTAGATGTGTATAAGAGACAGGAGGAGGGGAGGGGAGGTGGGCGTCCCAAGCTTCAGTACGCACATTGGGGTTCTGTCCTGTCGGGGGCAAGTTTTCTTTCATTCTTTTTGGGGGGGAGCGTGGGGGGGGTAGGCGGCGTCCCAACCCTTAGTGTGCACATTGGGGCGCTCTCCTGTTGAGGGCAAGCTTTCTTTGGTTCTGGGAGGGAGGCGTCCCATAGCCCAGCTCGCATAGCATCACCCGCATACTATTTTTTTTCCCTTCTTCTTCTGTTGTTCTGCTGGGCCCAAGGGAAACCTTTCTTCCAAAGGGCACCAGTCGACCAGACCCACAGGCGTGCAGGGTGGCAAAAAAGTTAAAAACACTCGGTAGCAGTTAACAGGGACCCCCACTTTTCAGCCCCAAGTTAACACCCCCAATCCTGAAAAGTGCATTGGGGCCTTGTTTGGTGTTTGTGTGTGCCCAAAAATTTGGCAAAAAAAAAAAAAAAAAAAAAAAAAAAAGTTCGGTGTTTGTTGGGGTCTTGGAGTTAAGTTTGTAAGTTATAAATACAACTGAATTTGCAATAATGTAATTCAAGAATTTAATTAATAATAGAAAGAGATATGTATATATACAAGATAAAATATACAAGACAAATAAAATAAATTAAGAGTACGACTGTTTTGGCCAGCCCTGAAAAATCCTGAAAATCCTGAAAACTGAAAAAGAGTGAATTTTGCATGAAAACTTACGTTTGCCTTGGGGTTTAAAGCCCCTTTGATCATTTTTTTTTACTTTTTTTTTTTTTTGCTGTTGGTTTATTTGGTGTCCACTCTATGGACTGGTGACAAGTCCCGCCTAAAAGGTGTGGGACGTTTGTTATAATGACCCTGAAAAAATCCTGAAAGTTTAGGGCTCTGTTAACCTCTTCTCGTTTGTGTGTGTGTGTGTGTGTGTGTGTGTGTGTGTGTGTGTGTGAGAGAGAGAGAGAGAGAGAGAGAGAGAGAGAGAGAGAGAGAGATAATGTGAATGCATGCCTTCGTTTGAAAGGCATGGGCATTTAACGATTTGCTATTCAATTTCACTTGCTCCAGTTCTGTTGAATCAGGGGCCTGTTTGGCTGCAGTCGTTGGCCAGGGCATGGCTGGACTTTGTTTTTTTTTTAATAGAAAAACATCAGCGAGGGGTCGGATATTGGGGGTGATATGTGCAACCTCCCCCCCCCCAACCTCTTGTGATGGCTCCAAGCTACTGGTGGGCAGCTGCACTGCTTGAAAAATGACCCCTCTTACTTTCTATTTGGGGGGAGAACGGCAGACTAACTGTTTTATGAAATTTATGTTCCATTTCGTCTGACAATGATCACCTCGTCTTTCTGTCCTGGTTTCCTCTCACAATTTGTGTTTATTTGTCTGACAATGGAAACGGATTTGATGGAAATCCGTTTCCGTTCTGTTGCCGTTACCACCGCCGTCAAATCCGTTTCCGTTCCATTGCCGTTACCACCACCGTCCATTTTACCGCCACTGCACTCCCGTGATCTTTTTCCGTTTCCATTGCCGCCAAATCCGTTTCCATTCCCGTTACCACCACCGTCCATTTTACCGATGCCGCCACTGCACTCCCGCGATCTTTTTCCGTTTCCGTTGCGGCCAAATCCGTTTCCATTCCCGTTACCACCACCGGCCATTTTACCGATGCCGCCACTGCACTCCCGCGATCTTGTTTTGATGCAGCAGTCCGTCAGCCTGCCGAAAGAAAAACCTCTGATCAGGCCTCCCGGACGGAAAAGGCCAGCGGCGCCTGACGATTTTGCCCTGAGTTGGTTGTTTTGCTTTGGGGTCGAGCAGCAGAGCCTGTCAGGAAAACAGAGGCTTGTACCGACTGACGGCCTGTCGTCCACATGATGCGGTGGCAAGGCGAAGAGCTGGGATATTTCCAACATAGGGGCTCGTTAGACACTCCTCGGGCGCGTAAAGTCCCCGAGGAATTGTTCGTTCCACCTATCCTCGGGGATGCAGTCAGAAAAAAAAAAAGTGAAAACACTCCGAAGGAAATTCCTTGGGCTCCGAGGATTCCCCAGCCATTTCTTCCTTTTGCCCAAGGGACCTCACGGGTCCCTTGGGCAAAAGGAATCCGCGTTTCACGGAGAGGGGCGGGCACATGGGTAGAGAGACGTTACAACCAAGAATCTGGATCGTGGCGGCACCCTATCGGCTGAAGGCCTCAAGCACATTTGATTTTTTTTTCCTTTTCTTTTTTCTTTTCTGACATCGCTCGAAGGAAATGTCCTTGGGCGACGTCCCCGAGGACAGGTGGAACGAAGGGCCCAAATTTCCTTTTGAACCAAAAGGAATTTTTCCTTTTGCCCGAGGATTTCAATAGGAGTGTCTAACGAGCCCCATAGACCTCAGTCCTTGCGTCTCACACACCGCTGGACGTTTGTTCCTCACTGCGTAAGACCTCGCCTTCTTTCGTTCTTTCCTGCCCAACCGATTTTCCCTTCGTCTTCGCTGCTTCGTCTTCCCTTTCGAGGTAAAAGTTGGAGACCACCTCCCAATAAACACATTTTCAACTCGCCCCAAATCCTCCTTTGGAACAAAGGTTATCCGTAGTGTGATACAATTCTTGTACCCATGGTGTCTCAGCCAGCCGTACAGTCTAGAATTGCGCGTGCCCTCCGAGGGTTGCGATCTGTACATGTGTTCCTCCCAACGGGTCAGCAAACTCCGAACCGTTTGGGTGATGTACGCAGACTGCACCCCCGGGTCAATCAGAACGTACACACAGCATGCAGGATTCTCCCAATCCGGTCGATGTCTCTCGACCAGATCTAACCAGTTACCCACGAACTTCGATCCGCACTGTACCCTCCTCATCGAACTAACAGAACTAATAGATAACGCTGAATGCATTCCAGAATTTCACGTAATCTCTGAGTCCCTATAGTGGGATCTCTAGCGAAAAGACTGTGCAGGCCCAGGAACTTGGCTTTTAGGGTCCGCCCCTAAAACGACGAAAATCTCTAGGGAGCCCTGGGAGGTGACTTGAAATGTGAGGGTTGGACCCTACGGAACGCGTTATTCACGGAGGCGGTCTTTTTTTGTTTTCCGGCGAAGCACGGTAGTTCCTGGTCCAATGCGTTCGTGTCTGGTCCTTCGCCTGTGACGGTGCCACCCACGAGACCTGGTACGGCCGTCTCCAGTGCCGTTGCAAGGCCATGCTAGCCGTTGGCAAGAACCGAAGGTTGTTATGGAAGTGGTGGGGGCCGGATGGCCATTGGCGGTGGTTCGAATTCGAAAACTGCAGTTGGGCAGCACCGTCCCCTGCCAACGGCCAACTCATGGCATTCTCGGAATGAGAGGACAGGACACAATGCTCCCTCGGCGTCGGGCCGCATGGCAGACCTCCTCAGGAAGACTGCTCTGCTGCCATTCGTCCCTGTGGCTTTGTTGATCGCCATTCTGCTGCAACTGTGGCAGTTGTTGAGGCACCGCAGGGCGCCTCCACAGAAGAAGGCAACGAAGAAGGACGGCAAAGGAGTCGGGTCGAGGAAGGGAATGGGCGATGATCATCTCTCTGCGGGGCATATGCATGGGATTGGGGGGGGCGGCGCACACCGGGGTTCCCGACGGAATGCGTCAGCGATTCGATCCCGCGTTGTACACCCATCTGCCTCTGTACATGCAGCCTTTGCCAGATGATGAGGAATGGGTGCCGCCCCCTTCAACCCTCCCTCTCACGTGGGGATTGACATAAACCTCCTACGACTATGGGGGTAAATCGGATAACTGTGCCACAAAGATGGGTTCGATGTCCCCCCCACCGCCATCGGACCGTCCCCCGGTAGCACCGCCGATTCCCCCGGCCTCGAGCCCGGCCCAAACTCAGCTGGCGGGCCCCTCTCCCCCCCTCCCAGTCATCATCGGCACCTGGGATCCAAGTTCCAGAGTCTGGGGAACTGGACCTTCCTCGTCGCCCTCGTTTGCGACACCTGATCGAAAAGGGCCTTTATGAGGGCCCCCTTGCTTTGGAGGACAAAGTGCTGGCCATCCCCATTCCGGAAAAAGATCCGGAAAATGGGAGATTGGCCTCTCAATGGCAGAGCAAAACGATTACGATACCAACCGCGGAGAGCTGGTTACATTGCACGGTTGGAGAGTGCATCCGGACCCAAAGGGGAAGGGAATCTTTCAGCTAAAAGAGGCCGAGGAGTTTGTCACAGCGCACTACGAGCCCGGGGACAAAGCATTGATCAGAGTAGGCTCTGGTTCTTGCAGGATTGCAGAAAACAACCTGTATGTCCTCATTGCCGAGAAAAAAAGAAGCAGATCTCATGTGGGTCTCCTACCATACCCTGCTGGATCTGCCGCTCTCCAAGGTTAAGCCCTGTCAAGTCTGGTATGACTCGGATCTTCTTACTTCCCTGTGTTCCCTGCTTCAGAAAAACATAATAAATGACGGGGTGGTATGGGACCAACACTCCTGGCACCAACTGTATTCTTAACAACACCAATAACACTTGTATGTAAAATGGACTGGATTAATGCGCTTTACGGCCCCAACCGGGCTTGGCACAACACCCTCCAGTTGGCCGACTAAGACCTGAGGTCCCTAAATGTCAACGGGCTGGCCACCTTGAACCTTGACAAAACACATGCAATATGGGACTTGCTTCGCGGGGTGGGGAGGCGCACCTGGCAAGGCGTGGCGTGTGTCTAGGAAACCCATTTGATGGACAACCTGGACCACCACAGAGCCCATAAGTCAGTCTGGCCGTTTGAGGCATACCGCGCCCATGCGGCCGGATCAGCAAGGGGTGGGACGACCATTTGGATCCCGCCGGACTCCCGTCTTGATGTTCTATATTCAGAGCAGGATACCGAAGAGGGGCACTGGGTTTTGATCCTGGGGGTAGTGGAGCTGGAAGTTATTTGTATTTTTTGCATTTATGCGCTGAACACAGCGTCGGAACGGGAAACCTTCTTTGAGAAATCCAAACCAAGATGCCTCAGGGGATTCCAGTAATCTTGGGAGCAGATTTTAAAGCCACCCCAGACCGCTGGTTGGATCGCTGGCAGGTTCCCAACTCCATGTTTTGCCAGGCAGAGGAGGACGAGGCCATGATCAATCGTTTGTGTTATGCCCTTTCTTTTTTTCACTCCTTCAGGCGGGTATTCCCTATAGAACGTACCTTCACATGCATCCGCAACAATAACCCTGCTAGGCTTCCCAAATCGAGGATAGATTTGATTCCTACCTCGGAGGTCATAGCGGGGAGCCTAACACTAGCAGCAATCTTGTCTTCCAGCCCATACCTGGGCTTGGACCACAAAATGTGTATGATAGCCCTTACCTTTCGAAAACGGTCGGACCAAGGGTTCCACTTTCACAAACTAAACACATCCTTGCTCCGACTCTCTTCCTTCCGTCAATACCTAGCCCAGGTATGGACATATTGGAGGGAACGTCACCATGAGCTGCCATCCCCAGTGGTATCGTTTAACAACGACCTGTTTTATTTTGCCAGAAAATGCAGGAAATTGATCTAATGACTCAACTTGAAGAGCTAGAACAGCAACACAACCCGCAGATGGCAGAACAACAGACACAAACCGTCACTGAGGTAAGAGAAAAACTTCTCCATTTAGCACAATACTGCTGGCAAGGCGCCAGGAGCAGAGGTAAGTTATCTAAGTACTCCACTAAAGGCACAATGGACACCCATTTTTTCGGCATTGCCCATGCCAGGACCAAACACACAGTGATGGAGGCCCTGTATGACCCCGCACGGCCAGAGACCTCCCCCATCCTTACTACAGCAGGCTGTATGAAGATAGCCTACGACTTCTTTTAAGACCTCTTTGCATCCCACATCCCCCCGACAGACGAGGGCGCTAGGCTGCGACAGATTGAGGAGTTTCTCCTCCCAATGACTAGAACCCCCTCCCTCGAACAAAGAAACCGCCTCGAGGCCCCCCTCGCCAAGGATGAGATATGGACGGCCTTGCTGCAAATGGATAAGGAGAAAACCCCGGGACTGGATGGTCTCCCCAATGAATTTTCGGAAGAAATATGAGACTGTTTGAGCCTGGACCTCATGGACTATTATGACGAGGTATGGCGCACGAGCTGAATGGGAGAACTAGTGGGGCAAGGAGTGTTGTCCCTCCTGTATAAGAAGGGGGGACAAACTTAACATTCGAAACTACCGCCCAATCACCCTCTTGACCGTCATATAGAAGATGCTGGCTAAGGCGCTCGCAAACCGGATGATCCCGGTCTTAGAAGAGGTAATCCACCCGACACAGATCGGGTTCATGCAGCATAGGTAGATTCAGGAAAATATTCTCCTTGTCCCTGAATTAATACAAGTCACCCACCAATCCAAGTAGAATGCAACCTTCATCTTTATAGACTTTGAAAAGACATATGACCACGCAGACTAATTATTCCTGGACAAGTGTCTGGAAAAGATGAACTTCGGACCTTCTTTTAGTCGGTGGGTGAGTATTATGCACCGAAATGCCACCACAAGGGTACAAGTCAATGAGTCTCTTGCACCATCGATTCCACTAGAGAGATCGGTGCGGCAGGGTGACCCCATTGCGCCCTTTCTCTTCCTGGTCATCATGGAAGCACTGTCCGCGAACCTGCGAGCCAACATGGATATTACTAGAATACGAATAACCCACATCCCAGAAGAGGCCGTTTCGGTGTGTTCCTTATTTGCGGACGATCTGACGGTAATGATAGATGCAACGAAGGAAAATATAGAGGAAGTTAAGCGACTAATGGACAAATTTGCAAGCTTCTCGGATATGGTGGTGAACTGGGGCAGTAAGACCCAAGGGTGGTGAATCCACTATCAAGGGGGGAGAACCCCTGATGAACCCAAAGTGCATTGGCTTCAATTGGAAGCCCGGTTCGTATGTCTTTTCGGATGATCAGCCACACCAAGACTGAGACACGGCCCAGACTCCTACGGGAGGCAGCAGTGGGGAACCTTGGACAATGGGCGAAAGCCCGATCCAACAATATCGCGTGAGTCCTTGGAGTCTCAATGTCTGCTTAGGGACGGCCTCCGTCGAATGACAACTGGATCAGTGCACTGGCCCTCGCCAAACTAACCAATTGGCGACACAAGCACACCTCCATCTTTGTCCGAGCTCTCGTCATCAACAATGTGGTATTCGCCACAATGTGGTATACATCGATGCTCTGGGCATTGAGTAAGCCTGCTCTGCAGGCCCTGAGATCCAAGGTGGCAACCTTTTTATGAACGGGAGATGATGAACGGGCAAATGTGATCAG
>BFEA01000004.1:5130184-5160303 GCA_003427395.1 Chara braunii
CATAGAGATCTGTGAAAAAGTTGGTATGTATAGCCACTTTAGTAGTACTGGGTTCTGGATTCGACAAAAAGAATCTTTGTTCTGGAAACATAACTGGAAACATAACTGGAAACATAACAAAGCTATCAACACTAAGAATTTCGTTACTTTGATTTTTCGAGTCCTTGGGTCCCTGGAGATGGATAGAAAATTAGAAATCATAGAACTAATTAAAAAAGAAATGTAATAATTTGGACCATTTCTTGATCTATGCGTGTCATCCTTGCACAGGGGCCATGCTAATCTTCTCTCTCTGTATCGTTCCAATCTTCACAGATGTCCCAAAGGACCTTTTTTTTTTTGTAGGTAACTTTTTTGAACACAATTCACTCGCTATGAGTCGCAAGTCGCTAATTTTGGAGGTTTTTTTTTAAAGTAATTCTTTTGAGCCCGACCAATTCAATTACCTGTCAAATCTGGACGGGACATGGCCTTTCAGACATTTTTTAATTTTCATTATAGTGGTACGGCGAACCTCATAGCAGTCACATCATCAGTGTGTTTCGGCGAGAACCCCATAGCAGCCACATCCGTGTTTCTCACACATTGCTGTTTGTAACTTTATAAGTTACGGACAACAAAAAAGTTCGTAAATAATAATTTACTAATTAGCGATTTCGCATCGCTCAGTAGTTTCGTACGCCGCATCTATCGCCTGATCCTCCTGGTTACACACCATTGAAATAAATTGGATGAGACATCCCCCACACAAGAAACAAATCAAATAAAAGGCAGACGCATATTATTTGGAATATAGTAGTAACAATAATATACCAAAATGACATAGGAAAGAAATGAGATGGGAGGCACACAAACTTGGATATAGAAACATGAAAACCGAATAACAAAACTGGATGTTTGACAATTGACATTCTTTTAAATAGCAAACCATGGAATTGGATGGAAGAGGTGCCATCATCAGAGAGTCATGGGGCAAGGTCCCGCTTGCATGGTTTACGAAGTACCGGCCATTGGCCCCGTAGATTCCATACACAGATGATCGATCGTCCACTTGCCTGGGCCCTTCGGCAAGGTCCTACTTGCCTGGTGCCACTTGTTATCTACGCCGATTCTACAGCCAATATATAGTCAAACAGAGCTGCCCGGTAAATCATAGGCAGAGAGGGAGAAGAGTACAATAAACGAGGGGCTGTGACAAACTGTTTCGTCGGAGTTTGACCGACTCATCTCTTAATCCGTCCAAGTGGGACCTCGACCTTGTTGGCGCTAAAAGCAAGGGACAGTTTGGAGCTTGAAATAACAACATACTGTCCTTCGGGACATCCATGAAAATTGGAACGATACAGAGAAGGAAGATTAGCATGGCCCCTGCGCAAGGATGACACGCATAAAACGCATAAATCGAGAAATGGTCCAAACTTAACAGTTAAAACACTAACTAAAAAAAAAAAATAAAAAAAAATTGGTCAGTTGGCAGGATCCCACGAGTATTTACGAAAAATCAAGAAAAAAACAAAACAAAAGAGAAGTTACACAAAACAGTGACAAAAAAAGCTAAAAAAAAAAAAAAAAAAAAAAAAAAAAAAAAAAAAAAAAAAAAAAAAAAAAAAAACAGAAAGTAGGCAAAGAAACAAAACAGAAAGTAGGCAAAGAAACAAAACCTCAAAACCTCGAAGTTTTCTCATCCGGCCATGAAACCACCAGAAAAATTGGCCTTGGCCATGACCATCCATTGTTGCCTATAAAGAAAGAATTGTGAAATTCCACAAAGTCCACATTTATAACACCCTTTCCATTGTTCCAACACAAAATCAGACCACAATTTTAGAAAAAGTGGATGCCTGCATATTCACAGGCGGACTGTGGGCATATATATACCCCAGGTGCTCAAAAGAGACTCCCAAACTGGGTGTAGATAGCATGCGCAAGCAATCTGCATCATTCTCTTCTCCACTCAAGTCTTTGCTGCCCCTCTCTCTCTTTCCATCCTCTCTCTCTTCAGTTCTCACCTGCGGGGTGATGAGCATGCAACGCGCAACCGCTTCTTCATTCCACCGGACGAATTCCGTCACAACACCAGCCAGCATCGGCGTGTAAGCTGCTGCCTTCACCTTTGCCCCTCCCTCGGCTGGGCTTGATTCCCCGACGGCCGACTTGACTTCCTCTAGCTGTTCATTGTTTTGCATCCCACCCCAAGGGAAAAGAAGAAGAAAAAAAAAAGAAACAACACCAAGAACAACCAGAGCACGCAATGGTAACCATGGCTCAGAATACCAGAGGGTTCTAAAAGGGGACTCCCCTGGGACTGCCTGTGAGACTCCTCAGGAAGTGCCAAGGAGGGACTTCCCTGGAACTCCTCACGAAGTCAACCACACAATAACTATCTTAGAAAGAAGTCAGGACTCTTTTGCGGCAATGCAGCTCACCAACACCCACCCAGGGACTGCTCTGTAACGAAGACCTCCACATTGGCCAAAGAACTGTGTGGCAACCATAGTCACGAACGAATAAATTGACAATTATCAAAAACGCAATACCCATTACGAACAGGAGAATCTCAAGTCCAGATTTCACCCAAACTGCCCCTGAAAATCTCTCTTCCGTCTAGTACTTCCACCAATTGGCCCAAACAATGATGCAGGACTACAGACACAAAAAGGGCAAGGGAAGGAGGAAGCATGAGAGAGCAGGCGATTGGCCACACACACACACACACACACACACACACACACACAGGAAAGAACACTGCCACATGGTGAACAGTCAATTACCAAAGGAGTAAAAGATAGAAGTGGGAACTGGGTCCCCTCACCGTATAGTTCCCCTCCCTCCCTCTACGTCACTCTCTCGCATGCACACCACCATCTTCTCTCTCCCTCTCCCTAGCTCTATCACACACATACACAGACACATCCATTTGCATTGTCACATCTTTGCTGCAAGCCCAGATGCAACAGGCAGATTTGTTGCAAGCACAATAGCAGATCTGACATCAATGGCTTAGACATACAGTGAAAGTGAGCACATCTGTAAATACTAAATTTATTGCAGAGGCTTGATTGATATTTCCTGTCCAGACGCGGTGCACTTTACTGGACACAGCTCTGCCAGTCTAGAAGATGAGTAGATCCTGCAATTACTATAAAAGAAAGTGATGTGAGACAGCATGAGGAGAGATCCAACCTTTTTCTGAAAAACGGCTGCAACAAAGGCTGCTAAAAAAAGATCAGAGAATTGCTGTTGACATCCATGTAAAAGTGACAGGGTTGTTGACACCACCTCGTTCCAAGCGAACGGATATTTCGTTTTAGAAAACAAAAAAAGACCTATCAAAGTCTATAAGTGGAGAAACCAGGCAAGCCAAGGATAGGATTTCCAACCTTTGTGTGAAATAGCAAGTCCAAGGAGGCTTGCTCAACAATTGGAAATTGCTCCCGGTGTTCGGAGAAGAGTGTATCCACAATTCCTGAATTGTCAGCATAAGCAAGCCAGCAAAAAATCAAGCAATCAATCAATCAGTTGATCAATCAATCAATCAATCAATCAATCAAGGTATCAGTCAATCAAGCAAGCAAGCAAGCAAGCAAGCAAAATTTAATGTGTTATGCAGAGAAAGAAATATAGGCAGAAGTGGTGAGTTGGGTTGGGCACCTGATGCAACTGATTTGTCAGCAAAAGCAAGCAAACAAACAAAGTGCTTCATAGATTAATCATTTAAAAACACACAACCTGGCAGCAAGAAGAGTGCGCAAAGCAGAGAACGAAGTGTAGGCAGAAGTGTGTGGATTCAATGGGTCGGGGGCACCTGACAGAATCTCAGCCAAGGTGAAGAGGAAGAGAAACCGCAGCATCAGGCAGGAGCAGGCACGCCCAAGTGGTCATGCTTTCGTCTTAGTAATTCCTTCCTACCCCCTCACTCCTCCCCCCTTCTGTTTGTTCTTGTCCATTCTTTTTTTTCAGCAAAGGGGTCGGGCACATATGTGTCACCCCTGGAAGGAACAGAGCTGCACAGGCAGGCAGGAGCAGGCAGCAAGTGACCTTCACGGTCATCGCTAAGGGGGATAGCACCGATCAGGCACTTACAGTCCTGGCTGCTTGATATTGTGGGTAGCATCAGTTCAGTTCCTTTTCCACTGGTAAGTCATGAACAACTAGATATGAACTACACGACTGTGCTTCCTTCCATAAAACCACCAGTACCTCGCCCAGCTATCTTTCTCCGACGTGGCCATTAACGTGCTGCGAATTGCGGGGGTCGGGAACCAGATCAAAATGGCTACCGCCTCGGAGGGCATTTCCAGGGGCGGAAAAATGTTGGCCAGAGGTACTGGTGGTTTAAGGGCCGATCGCCGAACGTAATTGTATCCAACATCAGGACTCAAAGTCGTGATCTGCTCGTTTTCCACCCGTGAGTCGCAGATAACATATATGAAATATGCAACGCTTAGTTCTTGATGGACAGATCATGAGTTCGAATATCTGATGGAATCAGATAAAGGTCCCCGGCTGCTGATAACGTAAACAATTTTAGTTATTGCTTATGGCACAGATTGGAGTCGCACAAGTACGGTGCATGTGGCTAAATGCAAAATTAGACAGGGATTACCCCATATGCAGCTGTTTGTAGGTGTTTGTAAACAGCTCACGAGTTCAAATCTCGGACGGAATCAGACGGCTGCGAAAAAGATGGGGATTACCCCATTTGGAAACGCAAAAACAGACAAAAAGACTGGAGGCATCAGACAAATCAACGAGCACACGGCATATTAGTCAGTGGTTGCCCAAAGAAGACTTTCTGTGACAAGCGTAGCTATGTTGGGCAGTACTCAACTGAGGGTCTGGCAGCTCTGGCCCCACCGGTGGTCTGTTCAAGCTCAGAAAGAATTAACCTGGTTCAGAAAGTGCAACTGTCCGAGGATAAACATATCGCCAGCCAGGTGGGCTCTGCCCTGGCTCGTCTGGCCAACCCGGCGAAGACTCGGCGTTAGCGATTGTTTCACACGGTTTCCAGACAAGGGCCTCATAAGGCTGAAAAAGAGTTGGGGCACAAACTTCTTTCTTACCAACAGCGTCTAAGTCGCCACATCCAAGGGACTGAAGCTCCTTGGCCAAAGCGATTGACTTGTCATATGCAGCTGCAAGAGTACGCAAATACTGCACGCACAAACATACATGCAAAGAACAAAACCATAAATAGTAGATGTAAGACCCTTGGAAAGATAAAGGCAGTTGCCACCAAAGGGGCAGGACAAGACAGACGGGCAAGGCAAGAGGATGCATCGGTGGGCGACCGGGGGGTGAAGGAGGGGGGAAGGGGGGAGGCAGGTTTTGGGAGGGATTATATGAGGATTCAAGACGCATTTGGCTCATTCTCAACGCATGAATGGCAAGCAAGGCTGATAGCATCTGCTGAGGGTCTGACACCTTTGTTGCCTATATGCTTGTGCTAAACGGGAAAGCATGAACTTGACTGGCATGAAGAGCATGTTCATCCTTGAGTAAGGGCACCAAATGCGAAAAAAAAGGGGCTGTCAGGTCAAAAAACGTTGGTTTACGCACAGTGAGTAAGCCACCTTGTTCGACCGGTGGTGGGTTCGCTAGCGACGGCTTCACTAGAATCCTGTCTATGACAGCAGCAACTCGCTCCTCCAGCACTCTCTGCAAAAGAACCATTTCACCATCATCACCATCACCACCATCACCACCTCCGCACTTAAATCTTTGTGCACTGTGTAGATACAAGCACACAGCACACAGCACACAGCAGATAGCCACAACAATTCACCAACACCAGCACCGTCACCATCATCAACAGCATCAACAGCATCATCGACATATTCATCATCGCCAGTGATTCGTCATCATCATCATCACTATCATGAGAAGAGGCTCGTGTTCTTTTTCAATTTTCTTTTTGTGGGGGCGAGAGCAAATCTTCTTGTTTGGAGATCAAGATTTCAGATTCGCGCAGGAAAAGGGTGCGCTTGTAGCAGACAGAGAGTGCGAAAGGGTGACCTGAACGGAGTTGTCCCCTCCCCATGGTTACAGAAGCTTTGGTTAATACAAACAAATGCAGCCTCGCAGAACAGAAGTTGCAAAACCTTCTTCTGACAAATATAAATTCACAGAAGGACAGTTGGACGAGGAGAATCAGAAACAGTTGATATCTTGATGTGAGTGGAACACTAACATGACAATTTCAATTTCCACTGAATGCAAAAACTCTGCGGTACCAAATGAATAATGTGTTGGTCCGCGGAAACAAAAGCTTGAAGGGAACGGGGAAGGGGTCACACAGGATTACAATGGAGATAAAACAAACTTTTCACCGAGGAAAAACCACAACAGCCACATTTATTTAACGCCCGTTTACCTTTAAAATTTAAATCCCTCTTACACTTCAGATTCCCCTTGGAGCACGCAGACACTTATCGCATGTACATCACATATAAACCGTACTAGACGGTAAGGATCTGTCCCTGAGGGCCTTCTCGATGTGTCTGGATTTCCTACTACAGGCTAGTGCATGGTTGCCCGCGCCAGATGTTCCGGTCGGTTCATCCCTGACAAACAGCCTGATAACTTTTTTTAAGTTTCTTTTTTTTTCTTTTTTTTCTTTTTTTGACCAGTGCTTGATCTATGCATGTCATCCTTGATAAACAGGGGCCATGCTATATATCATCAAGCAGAACTGCCCGGTAAAAGGCAGAGAGGGAGACGAGGACAACAAATGAGGGGCTGTGACAAACTGTTTCACTGACTCATCAGGAGGCCGAACCCTCAACAGTCCGCAGAATCCCCTAACTGATTACACTGTATATATGCTCTGTATACGGATGTCCCGAGGAACGACTTTTTTTTTTTTTAATTGGACCATTATCCTATCTCTGTGTGCCATCCTTGTGCAGAGGTCACACTCATCTTCTCCGTATCGTTCTAATTTTAATGCATGTCCTGAAGGACTTCTCTACTGCTTTTACTTAAAACTACACGTAAGCAGAAAATCAGAAAAGTATCCTGATTCTGGCAACGTTGAACCTGTGGACCACATTTGGTTTCGCACGTTCACAGAAAGCTCATAAAAAGGAGCCGGAAAGACGAAAAAGGGTGGCCACCCCAACTTCTGAACATCATAACAGAATATTTCACAATTCAGTTTCTACGATCTTGCAACTACTTTCTAGAGCATGATCTCTAAACAGTGGACCAACAAACAGCAGAGAAAGTTTCCTTTTTCTTTTCTTTTTTCCCTTTTTCCAGAAGGGGGGGGGGGGGGGGGGGGGGGGGGGGGGGGGGTGGAGGAGACGGCGGGGCAGGAGGGTGCAGAAGGGTGCAGGATGGAGCACAACTGCTGCTGAAAAACAAACTAACTTGTGACATATCTATGAACTAAGAAGGAAAAGGAGTGTACACGACGGCTGCACGCATAAGCAATAGACAAAACGGAATGCACACAAGGAATGTACANGGAGGAGACGGCGGGGCAGGAGGGTGCAGGAGGGTGCAGGATGGAGCACAACTGCTCATCATATATATTGTCACATGTGACATATCTATGAACTAAGAAGGAAAAGGAGTGTACACGACGGCTGCACGCATAAGCAATAGACAAAACGGAATGCACACAAGGAATGTACATGTGAGGGGTGCGCATTAGGAATGTACAAGGTTACAATACCAAGCTACACTTGAATAGGAAAAAAATACTCCTCTCTTGATACTGAATCCGCATACCATGGTTTGAACCGATGCATGTGTATGGGCGAGCAATACACAAAGGGAGGAGGAGCCTAACGTCTAGGCTCGCATGTATGCCCAGAATGAGCTGAATCAGAAGGGCTCGGGCTGAAAATGTTTAACAAACAGAAACGAAAAGTGGGCCAGCACTGAGGACTTGTGAAGAAAATAAATATCCACTACCCAGCAGGAGGTCACAGAAGATCCAAGGGTTAGACTTGGCCTGCACCACAACAAACCTTTTTTTTATACAACCTGATAGAAGAAGCCAAAACAGCATCGGCATTACACACACACACACACACACACACAAGCAACCGTCTTCTGCATCATTCGCACAAGATTTCAATCAAGGCCGTACCATTGAGTACTGGTTAACAACTTAAGGGATAAGAAGCAGAGAGTGAACCTCCCACCTGCACAAGCAGAGCCATGACTGCATTGGGAGATGGAAACACTGCCTTTATTGTTTTGGCTTCCATCTTCACCGTTTCTGCAAGAGTGTGTCATCCACATGAAAGACCAAAAGCAGGACCACAAACAAAATTAATTCCCCGTACATCACACTTTTCCAATCGCTGAATACAAATCTGTGGAGGTGCCATGCACAGCCACCTTAGTGCGACGCAATAATCATGGCAACAACCTGTCCAAACACAGTCAGAGGCTAGCAATTGAACCAGAGACATCGTACAAACCAGAATACCGGACTACACGCCAGGCGAACACATACATTTGAATGGCTTGAAGGGAAACGGAGAGACCAAGCGGGCAGAGCAGCGGAGGGACAGAGGGACGGAGGAGGAGGTACGGATGAATGGGGATCAGTGGAATGGATGGAGGGGCAGACGGACGGACAGGCAGAGGGCCATATGGGGGGGCTAACAGCTGGATGGAGGGATGGAAGGACAGAGGGGTGAAGGAGCAGATAGATGGGCAGAGGGACAGATTGACAACCAGACGAACAAATGAACGAGTGATTGACTGATTGGTCGACCAACTGACTTGTGGATTGGTTCATCATTGATTGATATTAGCTATTTGACCCCAAGGCTTGTGGGAGGTGAGACACCTGTGTGTTCTCACTAGCCTCACCAATGATGTCAGCATAAAGTTGCCCAAGCCCGTTGCAGGGGAGTGTTGGCATGATGGTTCCTCCCGTGAGTGACCCCCGTCTCATGCGCTTGTCGGTTTCTGCAGGTGTCGTCAATCCACTTCTGTTCCCCGCCTTCTTGGACTCCCCATCCACAGACGATCCACTCAAAGAACCCCGCGAGCCCTTCTTCTCTGCCTCTGATCCGCCTTCCGGTGTTGGTACCCTCACACCCCACATGTTGATGTCACTCAGAGCCAGCATGGCATCAGCTGTTCTGACTGCTGGATCTAGAAACATGGGCCTCGACGTAACGTACCGCTGCATTGCACTACTACCCCTGTTAAACTGGGCACAATAGCAATAGGACACACAGCGCAGCACCCGAGCACACGAGCATAGAGCAAACATTAGACAGGAAAAAGACCAGTCTCAGAGACATTTCTCGGTAAGCATAATGAAAAGCTGCAGCATTCTCTACACCACATGCTCTTCAACGAGAGCCAAGGGAATAATGCCGAAATCGGAAATTCTGCATACTAGTGAAATTCCAAATTTGGGATTATAATATCATTATATCCAACATGAATGCCCTGGCTATAGTAGAGGCATCCACAGTTGGAGGCAACACCAAAGCCAAAAAAGCACATACAGCAGTCGCAACGAAGTGCAGACAGAGAACAAGAGCACAAATGTCAACATTAATAATACCAACCCCATGAAGCAAAGAAGACAAGTGTTTGGGCATGACCAAAACAACTGCTGGGCATGAAAACAACATGTGTTGATGAAAAACCAATCATCACGAGTTGCTGAATACCAATCATCACAACGCTTCTGCTGGACATCACCAGCAAAAGTAAGATTCCTAACAAAGAAGGTAAACAAAGTGCAATCACCACAAAAATTCATGCTAATAAAATGGACTTGACTCACTCGAGATTATTTTGAAGTGTCAGAATTTTGTGGCCACAAACACGAGAAGATTCCAATCGTCCAATCTCTTGTCACTTGAGCAAGAGGGTAGGCAAGATGCAAGAATTGAGGACGACGACAACGAAGAGGAGAAGGAGGTGGAGGAGGAGGAGGTAATTGTCCCAGTGGTTCCAGACGGATGCAAAAATGGTGAGACACAGCGATAGACAGGAGGAGGAAGAGGAGGAGGAGGAGNAGGAGGTAATTGTCCCAGTGGTTCCAGACGGATGCAAAAATGGTGAGACACAGCGATAGACAGGAGGAGGAAGAGGAGGAGGAGGAGGAGGAGGACAAGAGAGGTATTTCCAGGGCCGATCGTTCAGAAAATGTGTGGACAGGGATGACTTGCAGGTGCAGTCTGCTGGTCGAACACAAGCAGCACGGTATAGTGTTTGTCATAAATCACCTGTGACAAAATCTTCCCACATTCCGCCATGGTTTTCAAATCCCTATTTCTCGCAGCTTCCGCAAACCGGTCAAGGAGTCTATTTTCCAACTCTGCCCACAGCAAACAAATGAAGACCACAGAAATACAGAGACCAAACAAGTCAGGCTATCAAGATTACATTGTATCAGGTTCTATTTGGGAGCATCGCCACAACTTGCAGGGGGGGGGGAAAAAGATAAAACAGCTTCACTTCACCATCACATAAAATTAGGATTAGCATACGCATGCATGTTATATGGTGCAGTTATCGCTACAATTCCGCTATCATATAAAATGGACAGCATCATAGCACTATTAACGCAGTCACTGCTTTGTGACTATTCCACTACAAGAAGAACTGCGGACATTAGGATAGTTTTGATTGACAATGGGCGCATTTGTGGTGGATCCACACACACACGAACTAAAAAAAGTCCTTACTGCCATGTGAGTATGCTCTGCTTCTCTCATGACGCCTATTTGGCCGAACCGTCACAGTGACACAGACTCGCCTTGAAGGCGAATCGTTGAGAATATGTGGAACACTCCCTCCCTTCTGGAGCTCAGCACCAAAAGCTTTGTCAAACTCTGGGTTTGTTGGCACTATGGGTATGTTGGCACTCTGGGTCTGTTAGCACTCAGGGTCCATTGGCACTGCAGGCAAATTCACACTTGCTGCCTATGCGCGGACAGAAAAGGCGATGCACTGTTTTTTAAAACGTCGACAACTAGCATGCTTCTCAATTTGTGTGCAATCCTTGTGCAAGGTCATGCTGACCTTCTTCGTATCGATCCAATTTTAACGGCTGTGATTTCACGAAGTACTGCAGGTTAGCATCATTAGGCCCATTGACATTAGCATCTTCTCTTTGCAGTGAGCAAAACCTCTCTGTATGTTCACTGCAACATCATTGAAGTTTCTGAGGCCTTTGGCATCTCCAGTGAACATAACGACCTTCCACTTTCACTGTTGGAGTTTAGAATGGTCCGGATAGGGCCTATCCACCAGGACGAGAGGGGAGACGGCCAGACAGATAGGGAAACACGAGCACTATGGGAATTAAGTTCGATCAACTCTTTGACTGAAGAAACGACTGGTTTTCAGTGACAACAGATGTTACGATCCTGGCCAATTTCGAAGTATACATTCATCAGAAAGTACAATGCCGTCCAATTGAGTACAATGCCATCCAATTGCAAAAAGAAATAAATGAACTTGAGAGGAGAGAGAGGGAGAGAAGAAGAAGAAGAAGTAAGAAAGAAGAAGAAGATGATGTACTCCAGCATAGGCCAATGACAAGGCTCTTCTTCCTCGCCAACCAATCTCCTCCTCCTTATCTCCTCCCCCTCTTATTCAAACAGGAAATAACAATAATAATGTTGAATGGCTGAACCAGAATCAATGTCCGAATCCCACTTCTACTGCAGGCACAACATGAGGTCCACCATAGCCATGGCCACCCTTCCTCTTCCTCTACGTACAGGCCGAGGCTATGGCAGAGCACTGAGGGCTCTACCCTCCTGTCCAAAGGACAACCCAAGCAGCTATGTCGTCGCCCTTCTGTCCCAAGGTCCACACCATGCAGCTATGCCGCTGCCCACTCAACCGCCATGCCTGACTCTGTCCCGAGCTTCCCTGATGCGGCACTACCCCAACTGGGGCCTTCCAGATGCAGCGCCTAACAAGGTGATGAAGATGGTGTCCACCATAGCCAGGTAGGTAGCTCACCACTCTCCTCCTTGGTCCCCTTCTCCCTCCTCCTACCGGTAGAGCTCCACCACAGCCAAGGTGGAAGCTCCCGGCTTCTTCCTCCCAGCAGCGCTGTAGTACCCAGCGCTCCAGCAGCGTGTCGCCAAACTTGCACACTGAAGAATGAGGCCGAGCTCTTGCCTCGGCCTCTTGATATAGCGGCCTGCTTGCCTCCTGGGCGGTGACTTCCAGGCCGCTCCTCCTCCCTTTCGGAGGGAAACATCATTGCAGACTCTGATATTGCCCGTACAGGCTCTAGACTCGGACTGGATGGACTGGTACCGGCCTAGACCTAGCCTACCGCTACTGGGCCTCTAAAAATGCCAACTTTGTCTTCTTCTGCTCGGCCTCGAGTACCCGGCACATCTACTGCTACTGGGTGTGGTACCAGCCTACCTGCTACTTGTGTTTTTCCACTGCTCTAAGCACCGCGGGCCCCTGGCTCCACTACTCGAGTGTTTTTCCCTGCTGCAACCCTCAATGCCACAGCCACAGGTAAGTACCGGCCCTACGGGCCTGCCAAACAAGCAAGTACCCTTGCGGGTCACACACACACTCATGCCGACAAGCACTCAGACAGGCACGCAAGTCAGCAGGCAAGCACACATTCAGACTTAGAAAACACAGCAGAATGCGGGAATCTCAGCAAGGCATCCATTCCATCGGCAGAACTTCAGAAATCAGCAGCGTTCTCAGTCTGTGTTATGGCGGGTCATTACACACAGATGAACTGACCCTAAAACGGCAGTGACAGTTTTTTCTGACCAGAAAACTCAGATTCGTTTTGGACATCTCTGAACACTTTTCGGGCAATTCTCCAAATTTCAAACCTACTTCCAAACTTCAAGGCTCAGAGTCGAATTAGCAAGCCAGCAAATGCCGAGGTTAGCAAAATCACCATTACAGTACTCCTGAAGGTTAGCCGCAGCCACTTCAAGCCCCACACCCGCAGTGACTGCCCCTTTCACGGTCACTCCAGCCGTAGCAGTATCGTGCTCTGCAAAAGCGCCTGCAAAGATGCAAAAAAAACAGAAGAGAACAAAAAAAAGAGCTCAGCCAATGTCACCGGACTGATAAGGGACAAGTGAAGGCCAAGTTGCTTCCATTCTCTCTCTCTCTCTCTCTCTCTCTCTCTCTCTCTCTCTCTCTCTCTCTCTCTCTCTCTCTCNTCTCTCTCTCTCTCTCTCTCTCTCTCTCTCTCTCTCTCTCTCTCTCTCTCTCTCTCTCACACACACACACACACACACACACACACACACACACACACACACACACGTTACAGAGGTTCTGGTTGACGGCAAACTAGAGTGCTGAAAAACAGACACTGCACTTGCTCTGTGTACACTGAAAGTTCATTTCTGAGAACTGTTGCTGTTACTGATACACCTAGTCTCGCAAAAAAGCTTCCATAGACTCGCCGGTGCACTGGTCCTCCTAGGCACAGATACCCAGCTGGAGAGGTCCAACACGCTCAGAGACTTGCACACAATTCATCCTAGACACAGGTAAGCACACCTCACAACCACAGTTGCAGATTTGGAAGAACGTAATTCTTTGGAGGGAGCTGAGAAGGTATTCCTTTTTTCCATGCTGTAATATAGGCCGCTTTCTCTATCTCACTTGGTTGCACCATTCAGCCCATGCCAACTTTTGAATTTCGAACAAAACATCAAAAACTCAAGCGAGAAACTGAATAAGCGAGTTGGTGCAGTCAACTGCAGGCAATCAATCATCCCTCAACAAAAGGTATGCAATCCCCCCCAAGGATAGAGTGTCAAACTTACTCCAAGACAGAGTCAGGCATAACCCCTCAAAAGAGTAAATACTCCTTACCGAACAATCAACCAAGCACCGGGTAAAAAAAACAAATTGACTTGATCTCGCCGGTATCACCTATAGGCTGCAGCGCTTGGAGATGCCGTGTAGTCGTCTGTCCCCAATACAATAGGCGATCTGCCTCCATGTAGTATTTCACCACTGCGACTAAGGCCTCGCTGGTTTTGACCACCAGCAGGCAGAGGGCCGTAGGCCACCGTGCTCCCCCAAGTGCACAAGGCCGAAAGGCTGCACTGTATGCTTACACCCACACCCTCCTCTCCCCCAACGCAGAGTCAGGGCATTTCACCCTCACTCTTCTCCTTTCCCCACCCCAAAAACAGACTCTTAAGAAGAAGCAACTCCGACTTGAAAGAAGCAACTCCGACTTGAAAGAAGCAACTCCGACTTGAAACCATCAGCGCATTCAATAGGTCCACAATTTCACTTAATCACAGCGTGAATGCCCCAGGCCACCAGAGTAAGAGGCTCGATGAAAGGAGTGATCAACTGCCACGCCTGAGACTCGGATCACGTCCGGCCTCTTTTCCACCATGTTTAACACTTGCAACATCATGCCAGGCGATTGAGCTGCGGCAGGTTCAAATACTAACCATAGGCCTCGGGTCGTTTCACACCCTCTAATCATTCGCTTTATTCGCTTTACCCAATAAAACTGTTCAGCAGCTCCAGATATCCCAAGGGAAACTTTGGAGGGAACCCGCTACTAGACGGTTCAGTTGAGTCTTTCGCCCCATCCACAAAAAGAGGGGAGCATGTCCAATCGATGAGCCTCACGGAGGTGTCAGCGGCTCATATCACCACTGCCTCCGGTGATGGAGAATGCGTTCACAGAACAATTTCTGATGATGGCAGCAGCCGCAAAAGGAGAAAAAGAAGCTGTAGTCGCAAATGTGAATGTTAATTGCCATATGACTGCAACGGTTCATGTCAGCAGCTATACAGTTCTGTCAACTCCTTTGTTGTGGCCGCACCATTCTTTTCCATAGAGAAAAAGAAGTTGTAGTCGCAAATGTGTACGAGGTCTCCAATGTTCAACAGATGCAGCCTTGGGCAAAAGACAGCTTCCACAATTCGGGACCCATGGCAGTAGCGAAGGCAGTGCCGCCACTTCAATGGCCAATCATGGCTCCAGTAGGGCAACGTTCAGTTGTCCGGTCTGAGTCAAAAACCCGAGCTTGCTACTACCATCTTCCCCCCCCCCCCCAACAAACGCGCGCACCCTCATCATGAGCGTATAAAACCCTTACACCAAAAAGATGAAACAGGTTTTGTGGCCAAGGTTCAGAGCTACTGCTGGGCTAAGAGCAATCAATCAATCAATCGATCAATCAATCAATCATTGTCCTCAAAAGGCACAAAGGTTCAGCAAAAAAAAAAAGAGTTGGGGTACGAGCCGGTGCTTACGAAGTTGCTGGGCAACTGCTGCAGCCTCCGCAACCCGCGCATCATCCGTAAATAACGGTGAGAGATCTGTCAAGTCATTTGCGCTCTCGTTGAACTCCATCAAATACTGCATCCAAATTTATTTATTTCAAAAAAAAAAAAAAATCCAAACACAAACCAGATCCGAGGCACAGCAAAACATTCGATAAATCATCAATCAAATTGCATGGACACGGTAGATACTGGGTGATTACACTGATTAGTCAAAAGTTTTCAGAATGCATTGGGTAAAACATCAGAGGGCATTTAGTGAGCTCTCAAGAAAAGGGCTAAAAATATATATCTGCGCAGTCAACAATCGAGTTCACCGCCGAAACCTCATTTACAATCAACTGGCCTCCGGAAAACCCTAAAACAAGTCCGTAAACAGTGTAAAGCCAAGGCTTGGAGTTCTGGTTCAAATTATATACGAGAACCTGCACCAGAGGCAAATGACTCTGCTTTTTTTCCCTTTGCGAAAAGATAAATACAAGGGTGGTTGTACTTTCTGAATAACAAGCGCTCACAACTTGGACCCTGCGTTGCAGATAAATGTTCATCGCCGCCTACAGGGAAAGGCCAACTGGACCACAATGGCTGGCGGTGCAAGCCAGGAAAGAAAAAAATTGCGCCGCTGGCAATTCAGGAAAACTTGGAGCGCAGTGCAGCGCCTCCAGGCCCAGGTGTACTGGTGGCTTAAAAGTCGTCCTGTACACCTTCTTGGCACTGCGTCAGTGTATGTCTTCACAACATCATTGTTGTGCGGAGAAATACGCGATGCGAACAACAATAAACCAAGTTGCAGCACCTCACAGAGGACCAGATGTCACTGAGTCCAAACTGAAAGCGGAAAGCAAAGCGAGATCACACCAAATGGGAACAAGCAACGCACTGAAGTATGTATAATGAAAGCACTCCCAACGCCTCCACTCACAAATGCAACAACAATGTAGTACTCCTACTGCGGCCATCCGCCAGTTCTCCTGACTGACGCTCCTATCACCCTAGCCTACTCATGCTACACCCGAATTCCGATACGTACAAGTTCTCTTGCATTTCCTGCTATGCCATATGCTACCATAAATCATCCAACACCATTTATCTTGGCCTGGATCATGAATAACAGCATACTCAGATCAGGACTACCCCCTCGTATTTGATCAATTACACAGCCAGATTCAGTTCGGAAAGCCATATAGTGTAGACCTTAGCACGAGAGCGAAGCTCGAATCATATATAGGTATAGGGAAGATATCTATGAGCAAGGCCTAATTTTACACAACTGGTGTGCATACCTGGATCAGCTCGATTGTGTGCTTCGCAGTTTCCCGCTGCGCATCTGCACTCTGCAACACATTGCAACCCTTACAGTCAGGATGGCAGCTGCGAATTGCCACTCTGCCAAAACGATACCCAAACAAACATTCCAAACAGAGATTATATTCTTTTTTTTTTTTCATTTCCAATAATAAGTTAAAAGTTGATAATAACCTGATTGCGATAAACCACCATTCTTCATCTACCAAAAAAGGCCCTCCTACAATCTGCATACTACCGGTAGTCTCTGTCAACAAGATGGAATGGACAAAGCATCAAACCCTCCCTTCCTTGTAGCACGCATCCACCTCCGCTGAACTTTACCTCACCGATTGGAATGGACAATGGTTCATCCCCACCAATTAGAAAAGAGGACAAAGGTTACTTTACCAATTGGGAAGGACAAAGGTTCTAACCCACCACACAACCAATCGGAAAGGACGAAGGTTTCCTCCACCAACTGGAAAGGACAAAGGTTCAGACCCACACACACATCAACCTCCTGAATTAGGTTCACTCCCACACATCAACCTCCTCAACTAGGTTCAATCCCACACATAAAAACATCCTGAACTAGATCCAAATTTCCATCCCACACATCAACCTCCTGAACCAGGTTCAAACTTCAAACCCACACATCAACCTCCTGAACTCCACCTCACCAATTGGAATGGACAGAGGTTGTTCAGCCATTGGAAAGGGGACAAAGATTCAACCTTCAAACCCACACATCAATCTCCTTCAACTCCATTTCAAATAGAGTCACCAACTGGAAAACCTACAAGTTCAAACGCACATCGGCCTGCAGGGTCTACAGACTGGACCTTCTTTGTACAATCCAATTGGTGAGGTGTGGTTGTAGGCAACTTCACCTCACTCATTAGGACATCATTACTACTTAGTATTTACATCCCTTTTTCTTTTTTTGAGTTTTTATTAACTTTTTATTGAGTTTTTAATAGTTTGATATAATCCATTTCTGGTTTTCCCAGCCATACCACAGCCAGTGAGCCAACCAAAGAGTTTTTACAAATCACACCCACAATCTTTCCCCTCAGGGAAGGGAAAAAATCAAATAAAATGAAAAAAATAAAACAACGCCTCATGGTTCCGGCTTGCTCTTTCGCTCTCCCCCCCCCCCCCCCCCCCCCCCCCCCCCCCCCCCCCCCCCCCCCCCCCCCCCCCCCCCCCACCCCATTTGCCTTCCTGCCGAGGCACCAACCAACAAGAGAAATTGCCATGTATCTGTCTCGATTTTCAGAATCTGCAGATGATTGTTACACAATCTATCAAAGAGGAAGGCATTGGGATTGATTGGTGATAAAATGACAGAGTTTGGAAATGGATCTTGGGATTGATACATCGCCACACGATCTTAGTCTATAATTTGTGACATCAACAATCTGCCACATCAGAATCGCAGAGTAAGCAAGCATACAGTCGATCAACCAGCAGCAAACGGCAATCTTAATTTGCTATTTTTGTTTGCAAACATTAAACCACCAGTACTTGGCCCAGCTATCAGCCGCGGCGCTTCCCCGTTAACGCACCACGCCTTAGGGCTTCGGGGTACCAGACCAGAATGGCTGGACGCGCCAGCCAAAAAAAAATCAAAACGGTACCCTGGCGCTTCGGCAAAAATTGGCACGCAGGGGCATTCGAGGCTCGACATCGATAGCTGGGGCAAGTACTGGTGGTTTAAAACATCATATAGTCGCATCGTACTCACGGTGGCTGTAAGATGATTCCAGCTTCATCCGACGAATGTTGCATGCTGTGTACTGCGTGTGCATGTAAGTCTCGATCTCCAACCTAACAGCAAGGTATAATATGTTTAATCGATGAAAACAATCACTGCAATGTGTTTCATTTGATTGATTTCATTGATTCAATTGATTTGATTTGATTGATTGATTTTATTTTGATCTGATCTGATTGATTCAATTGATTTGATTTTTGACTTGTTTGATTGGTGGATTTGATCAATTGATTTGGTTTGACTGATTGATTTGATTTAATCAATTGACTGGTTGATTGATCGACTGATTTGGTTTGATCGATTGATTTGATTTGATTTGATCAATCGAGTGGTCAATTGACTGGTTGATTGGTTGATTGGTTGATTGGTTGATTGGTTGATTGGTTGGTTGATCAATCGACTGGTTGATTCATTGCTTGGTTAGTTGGTTGACTGATTGATCAACTGGTTGATTAATTGATTGGTTGGTTGGTTGGTTGGTTGGTTGGTTGGTTGGTTGATTTGGTTGGTTTATTGATCTCCCATCCATTTTATGTTATCAGCAAGGTTTGCCTAGGTATATATTTCACCATTCTTGGGTCTTGACATGAGAAGTCAACAAGTCAGCAAAACTTACAAGAGAGAGGTCAGTGGTCACTCATTATTCTAGAGTGGCAATGAGAGCTCCTGTGAGCGTTCCAACAATGAAGAGCAACAAGATAAACAAACATGTAAATTGACGACCATAGTAAGTCCATGCATTCCTCCCTCCCTTCCTCTCTCTCTCCCTCCCTCCCTCCATTTCGTATTGAATCAAAATGCAAAGAAGGAAACGAATGAAAATATGGCAAACAATGGCATAGACATATCTTATTTCCTCCTATGGCGAGGTTTCTTTAATACCTCCATTTTTGCTGTACGGTATGATATTCCATTGACATTGACAATCTCTCTACAGCCTATCTGAACTAGTATACAACTAACTACTGTGAACGTCCTTCGATTACATCTGTATATCACTCATGCATACAGCAGAATAACCATCAACATTTATGATTTATTAATAAAAAAAAGTAGCCAACAAAAGACGACAGACCGGCATGGAAAATAAAAAGGTTACATTTTAAGTTTTAACAATTGTTTTACCTGCAAGTGATCCCCAATTCGCGCTGCTGTATGTCCTACACCTGATATGCGGGCATCTAGACGTCGAAAGCTCTCAAACAATCCTTCGACTCCTTTTCCAAGCTGAAACACACAACATCACACATCACATACAAATCCCACGTTACTATTTATACTCTCAGTCTCAAGTGCTCAACCTTCATGAACATAAATTGAACCATAAATATTAAAATTAATTAAATACTAAATACTAAATAGTTTTAGTGACTTTTTAGTCACTGTAGTTTTAAAATATTGAATAAACATATACACAAGAGATATCATGTAAAAAAGGAAATGGATTCAATGGAGTAAATTACTAAATTGTCTTCCATACATGATGGTGTCATTTAACCAATCAGTATGTTTATTAACATATTATCTAGGCTACCAGAGTGGCCCGGGGCCACTTGCCCGACCGGGCCAAAAGAAATTGAAAACATAAAATATATATATCGTCAAATAGAACTGCCTGGTAAACCGTAGGCAGAGAGGGAGAAGAGGACAACAAACGAGGGGCTGTGACAAACTGTTTCGTCGGAGTTTCACCGACTCATCAGGAGGCTGAACCCTCAACAGTCTGTAGAATCCCCTCACTCATTACACTGTAAGTGATAATCCACCTTAACCAAAATCAAAGTAGACTATCAGTCACCCACACCAGATGGAAAACTCTACAGACTGTCGGTTCACACCCCATCACAAGCCAGCAAAACACCCACGAAACAAAGAAAGGTCTGTCACAGCCAAAAAATACACTCCAGACACGCCGCTGGCACTAGAGGCACAGCATGGCCGGGTAGTGACGGCCCCGACCACTGCCGCTCGACCTGACCGGAGAAAACCGTAGCAGGAAGCTAGCGAAGTCGTAGTATATATCGTCAAATAGAACTGCCCGGTAAACCGTAGGCAGAGAGGGAGAAGAGGACAACAAACGAGGGGCTGTGACAAACTGTTTCGTCAGAGTTTCACCGACTCATCAGGAGACAAACGAGGGGTTGTGACAAACTGTTTCGTCGGAGTTTCACCGACTCATCAGGAGGCTGAACCATATTGTCATATGATATCAGAGCGCCGAAGCGAAAAACGAGGAAAACAAGAAAAACTTAATTCATTTTTAATCTTCTTCCTTACAACTCCCCCTGTTCAGAACCTCTTGCGTACAAGGCCACCCACGTGGATGTAGGTTGAGTGGCGGCTGCCCCCACCCCCCTGTGTCATATCAACCCACTTGCACACAGCCAAAAGGCAAAGAGGCAAAGAAAAGAGGAAGGGAACAGCCAACTAATACAGAACAAGGGGCAACAAAACAGATCCCAGATGACAAGTCCCACATGCAAGCACCGCCCCTGCCCATAGGCCAAACAATGGGACAAGACCAACCAGGATGTCAAGCATTCTTGTCTGCAAAAAAAATCAAAAAGAACCCGGAGGACAGGTATAAAAAGCAATCCTGGATGATGATGATTCCCACATGCAAGCACCGTCCCGCTTTCCAAAAGGCCGAACAACGGGAAACAACCAACCAGGATGCCAAAACAATAAAAAAGCCCGGATGACTGGTCCCACATGAAGCACCGCTACCTGCTTAGACCGAATAACGGGACAACCAACCAGGATGCAGACAAGATTACCACAACAAAACAAAATACCCCAACAACGGGGAAAATTACATAAAAAATGGGATGTGTCATTTAATTTGTTTGACTAATACCCCTTCCTTCCCTTGTCCTTTCTCTAACGTTTTCTTAAATACCATAACAAATCTACCATATCCATAGTCAAAAAACGGAACCATACACCCCGCAAAACGGAATACCCCAGCAACGGGAAAAAAAGTAAAGGAAAAGAAACAAGAAAAGGAGGAATGACAAGAACAAATGTAGAAATTATTCTCTACCATAACAAAAGCAAAGCCTGCTAGTACAGGCCTGACGCTCGCCGCATCATCTGCAAAAGCAGAGAGCTAGCAACGTTGGAGTATATGTTGTCACATGATATCAGAGCGCCGAAGCGCAAAACGAAAGAAAACAAGGAAAACAAGAGTGGCCTGGGACCACTTGCCCAGCCGGGCCCAAAAAAGATTTTTAAATCATCAAGCAGAGCTGCCCGGTAAACCGTAGGCAGAGAGAGAGAAGAGGACATATATATTCTTATTTTCATTCGGGATACTTTGAAAAAATACCCCCATAAGTTGAGATATATGCCAAAATGCCCCTGAAAGATGTGGGTAGAGCGGAATGCCCTTTTGGGCCGAAATCTTTGTGTTGTGCCCCTGTCACGCGGGTGTGCAACTTTCCAATCCGCACCTCCCCGTTTGGGACTTGGCCTTTTGCAAAAGCACCTAGGAAAAGTTGGCGGGTACTGGGGACGGTACCCGGTAGGGGTTATATTGCAAAAATGGGGGTCCAATGGACGCCAGGGGTATTTCACAAAATATGTTTTTTGTCAGAGGGCCATTCCGCTCTGCCCACATCTTTTAGGGGCATTTTGGCATATATCTCAACTTATGGGGCTATTTTGCAAATAATCCCTTTTTATTTTTATTTTCAATTTGGTAAAGAATTTCGATTGAACCCTGAGGCAAACGTTGTTCAGTTTACGTTTCCGCATAACATAGTTTTTTACGGGTTTTTTTTTTTTTTTTTTTTTTTTTTTGATGGGACCTTCCCTGGTCCTTGCCCGGCCAGCCCGCCCGCCCAGGAAAATAAGGTGACCTGGGCGGCCCGGCTGGTAGCCTAGTTGTTGACTTAATTCTCCCTACCCATGTCACCACAGTGACCCGGGACCACTTGCCCGGCCAGGCCAAAAACGAAATAAAAAATAAAAATAAATATTCTTATTTTCTACTTTCCACCTAGGAAGATTTTCACGACCGGCCGGTCTGGACCGGCCAGTCACCCGGGCGTGACGCCCGGGATACCCAGGCATGAGGAAAAAAATTGAAAAAAAAAAAGTTGCCAGGGTTTTTCCGTGCTGTCCGAGAGGAGCCCAAATCCGGGCTCTTCTCTTTTTTTGAGAGTTGGCTGTCAAGGGGGGGGAAGGTGAGTATAAATGATTTTAAAGGGGCTAAAGGGGTTTAAAGAGGGGTGTCTTAGTGTGATTTGTTGTCTTTCTTTTTTTCTTTTTTTTGCGCTGGGGCTGCCTGGGCCCATGACGGGGGGTCATGCCCGGCCGGTCACCCGGTCCCCAGACCGGGCGTGACGTCGGGACCTGGGCGCCCAGGATATCTCCCCAGCATTTCATTCTTAATTCGGCAAAGAATTACAAGGTGACCCTGAGACAAAAGTTCTTCAGTTTATTTTTCTGCAGAACGTCGTTTTTCTTCCAGATTTTTTGGATCTTCTTGTTTTGTTTCTTTCACAGGGGCCGTCCCTGGCCCTTGCCCTGCCAATCCAGGTGACCCAGGCCGTGCAGTGGGCAACACAGTTATTTCCTCTTTTGTACACGATGGTTTCATTAAATCAATCAGTATAATATTTTATTATTTATTTGTTGTTGAGTTGTTAACTAAATTCACCCTTAAACTTCATTCTCTCTTTTTCATCCTGACCGCTCAACCTCCCCGGATCCACCAGCCAGATCCACCATGTGTAATTCGGTTGAGGAGAGCCTACAACTGAGTGCCTCCAGAGCTTTCAACCCCTGGACGATTGCATCCAATGATAGAGAGTTCACTGAAAGGCGATGAAAGAGAGCCTCCAACATTCAGGAGGACATGTTCAGATGTTCACAAACAGATTTCTGATTTCATAATCCGAAGGTCATTTTAAACCACCGCCAGTGCGGCGGCCCATGAATTACCAAGCCTAACGTTTCTTTCTGGCCCAAACACAGTGAACTCATCCACACACAGTGCACCACGCACGTGCATATGTGCAATGCACCCTCGAAAATAGGGGGTCAATGAAAGGGGGGGGGAAGCGGGGATCGGGTTGTGGTGTCACAACCCGCCCCTCCCCCCAAAAAATATGTGTGCTGAAACCCTCCAACGAGAAAACAAATTTGCGGCCACGCTCAACACCGGCCCCCAAAAATGTGTGTGGGCTGTCATGTTCATTATACACAACTGCACAACAAAAGCATGACTGTGTCAGACTCTTTTGTTGGACGTTCATCGATTCAAGCATGAATGTGGAGGGTGGATGGGTGGGTGTCTCGTGTGCTTCTTTTCCTTTTTTTGAGGCATTCTTATTCCAAGGCGATGGCCTTAAATATCATCATTGAACTAGCTGGTCCCAGATAATTCAGAATTATTGTATTCTGTCCATGTTGTCGCATCTGGATTCAAACTCAGGTGGTGTGTATTTCAACACCTCAACATTTCATCACTGTACCAACTGACATATGCCCGCTGGTAATTTACACCACGGTCGATTACTCTGTGTCCCCATGAGAGACGGGGAGCACAAATAGAACGGATTCGCGCATTCCAATTTTTTGTTCTTCTTTGTCTAGACTCTAAAAGCCTGCATTGCTCGCGCAAAACATAAATCTTGGGTTTATGACAACACGCGAAGCGATCACTTGATTCCCTTTCAGCCCCTTTCATTTCAGGGCATTCTCACGCTAGCACTTTCCTGAATGTATCTGGCTGCAATTATGGCTAGTCCTGGGATGGCATAGGAATGAAAACTAGAAATGGACGATCTCCTTTTTGTTCCAACTGCTGGCTGCAGGTCCAGCACAGAGGGCGGTACTGGTGCCACCCTCTTGCTTCCAGGCTCGTACAATTAGCCTCGAATGTACTGGTGGGTTAACAAGATTCGGGCCATTCAGCCGCTGCACTGAAGAGAACACTTCCATAGCCTTCCCCTCTCCGTACACCCCTCTTGTCCAATCTGACAACCTGACCTGGGCACACTAACAGAGCAGCAGCATAGACTGCACAACATTACTCCTCGTAGGACTTGCAACTCTCTAGACGGACAATGACAACCTCGCTCACTCTAGACAAACATTGGAAACCTCACTCGCAAACATTCGCGGGACATCTGCAGGATCAGTTGCAGAGCATGAGGGTTGGGATGAGGGTCGCGGGCAATGGAAGCTGACCAGAGAGAGAGTCTCACGATGAAACGCGTCACGCCGGTCAACCTCTTGCTTCAATTTTGAAAGTCTACTATCCACCTGCACAATTCATCACACACAATAGTTTCAGGATAGTTAAAAACAAAGAGGCTCCACAGAGAGCACTATTCTTGTTTTGTTTTGTCTTTTCAGACAGCACTAGTCTTTCCTTGTTTTGCCTCCCGATAAGAAGTTCAGAACAAGATTATTTTTTCTTTTTTTCTTCGCGATGTGTGTGTGTGAGTGGCGTGTGTCATGAGTGGTGCACATACATATGCACTTACTCTTCATGTATGCATGCATGCATACCCACGTGGACGTGTCTGCATGTATTTATGTCTATGTGTGTGGACGTGTCTGCATGCATGCATGTCTATGTATGTGGACGTGTCTGCATGCATGCAAATGTATGTGGACGTGTCCGCATGCATGCATGTCTATGTATGTGGACGTGTCTGCATGCATGTCTGCATGCATGCATGTCTATGTATGTGGACGTGTCTGCATGCATCAAAATGTATATGGCCGTGTCTGCATGCATGCAAATGCATGTATGTGGACGTGTCTGCATGCATGCATGCATGCATGCGTACGTATGTGGACGTGTCTGCATGCATACATGCATCGCTACCTCCTCTCACAAATTTCGAATGCAAGAATCGTGGCACAAATGTCGTTGAGCGTGCAAGGTGTGTGCACGTGTGGACATGATAACAAAGAAGAGAATGACGAGGAAGAAAGAACAGCAGGAGAAGGGGAAGAAGAAAGGAAAGAGACACACGGTACTTGTGATGGACTTCTACTTTCTAGGCTAGTGGCTGTGGGGGACCATCAAAAAGTGCACCGAAAGGGCCGCAAGCAATAGCAAGTGCACCGACGTTAAGACACAGATTACGGCGTCCACTGCCGGACTCCCAGAAAACGGGCCCCGTACTTTGGCCTTGCAAAACTCTATTTGATTAGGCAGGCTAGGTCATAGGTAGTAGCACTGCTTTAACAGAAAAACAAAGACGAGGGAAAGGAGAACCAAACGAGAGAGAGAGAGAGAGGAGGCGGAATAGTGAGATAAAGAGCAGAAAAGGGGGGTTGGGGAGAGGAGGCAAGAGCGAATTAAAGAGAAGACAACAGTGAGGACGAGCAAAACAGAGAGAGAGAGAGAGAGGGCGGTTCTCAAGTGCCCACATCATCTCCACTTTCCCCCAGCCCCACTCTGGGACAAACCATCAAGCTTCCTAAGTCCGGCGGTACCCGATTGAACAAAATGTGGCAAGCGGTGGTGTGCCATGGCATTCCTCTCCAAAGAAGATACGCCTCCGCCCACCGCCCACCGCCCACCGCCCACCCCAATACTACACATGCGTGCGTACCCAGTTCATGGCATCCGGCAGTGAGCAACTAGTACCAGATGGCTGCCACATGCGGAAGCGGACGTATGCTCATGCAGATAGGCCTTGACGAGCGAACAACAGAGAGGAGGAGGGGGCTGACAGTGGTTGCCCCAGTTTCTTCCATTCGGCAGCCAGCAAGCAACTACCGTAGTGCTATATGGCATTCCTCTCCGATGAGGAGACCCTCCTTCCCCCACCGGAATTCGACAAACCCCGTGGCAGCCACCAACTTGCACCAGATTCCATCCCTACCCCATTACCATACCCTCCCCACCCAAACCCCCCCCCCCCCCCCCCCAAAAAAAAAGAAAGAAAGGAGAAAAAAGGATACCCTCCTTCCCCCACCAGGATAACACATACAGACAGGGAAGATCGGACTGGATAGTGAACAAAAGCGGGAGAACTCAAAGAAATACATAGTACCATTGGAAAAAAAAAAAAAAGCGGGAGAACGGGGGCTGGAAAGTAGTTCCTGACTTTCTGCCACGTGGCAGCCGAACAGCTTGGCCTTTTCTCTGCATGAAATGTTCCATCACACGTGCAACAGCAATAGATGCCAAGCATCTTTTGCATTTTTAAAGATTTATAAACATCACACATGCAACAGCAATAGATGCCAAGCATCTTTTGCATTTTTAAAGATTTATACTTTTTTTTTTTTGGCCCCCTCAAGGAATGAAAGGCCATAGCTTTTTGTAACTAAAGCAATCTGATCCATCCATCCTTCCATGAGATCCATCGGAAAAATCTCGGACTTCTTCAGGATCCCCTACCGCTTTCTGTACGAGTAAAAGACGACTAGGAGTCGTACGGGCATAATCACACAGGGGACCTTCCTGGTACATATCCGACCCGCCACACAGAGGGGACTTTCCTGGTACGTATCGGAGTGGCCACGATGGCCAGATTCATCCTGAGAAAACGACTAGAAGGCCTACAGGCATGCATGATCACACAAGGGACTTTCCTGGTACGTATCGGACTGGCCACGACGGCCAGATTCATCCTAAGAAGCTCGTGAGAGCATATGAGTATGCCCAAGCCTGATTTGTACATAGCATGATTCAGAAAAGAAGGCCAGTCAACCTTTGGGAAGACTATCGTCTTCCCCCGAGCACAACGCACCCTAAAAATGAATGTATACAAACTATATTTCCGGCCAGATACATCCAAAATGAGGGTGCGTTGTGTTCGGGGGAAGACGGTAGCATGGCCTCTGCACAAGGATGACACGCATAAATGCCTGCCAAACACGGACTGAGACACGCAGCTGAGTTCTGAGTTTTGCTCATGGAATGAATGTCTTACCGAGTTTCCTAAGTCTGTGTGAGTGCGTGCTTGCTGGTCTGCATGCCTGTCTGAGTGCTTCTCGGCTTGAGTGTGTGTGTGACCCGCAAGGGCACTTGGTAGTTCGGCAGGCCCGAAGGGCCGGTACTTATCTGTGGCCGTGACATTGAGGGGGTTGCAGCGGGGAAAGATGGATAAGACGTTCAAAATAAAAACGGATGAATGGATGAATGAATGGATAAGATGGTAGTAAGATGGCTGGACAAGATGGATAGATAGATGAGATCAACGGATGGATTGGATGGATAAGATGAATGGATGGATGGATGGATAAGATGTGATAAGATGGATGGATGGATGGATAAGATGTGACAAGATGGTAGGATGGATGGATAAGATGTGATAAGATGGTAAGATGAATGGACAAGATGGATAGATGGATGAGATGAACGGATTGATCGAACGGACGAGATGAACGGATTGATCAAACGGATGAGATGAACGGATTGATCAAACGAATAATGAGATGACGGATTGATCAAACGAATGAGATGAACAGATTGATTAGATGGATGAGATGAACGGATGGATTCGATGGATAAGATAGGTAAATGCTTACGATGGATAAGATGGATAAGATGGATGAATAAGATGGACGGATATGATGAATAAGATGGACGGATATGATGGATATGGTGGATAAGATGGTGGATTGATTGGATGAATGAGATGAACGGATGGATTAGATGGATAAGATAGGTAAGATGCTTACGTTGGATAGGATGGATAAGATGGATAGGATGGATAGGATGGATAAGATGGATAGGATGGATAGGATGGATAAGATGGATAAGATGGACGGATATGATGGATAAGATGGATAAGATGGTGGATTGGTGGATAGGATGAATGGATGAGAAGGATATACGGAAGACTATAGACGGATAAGATCCATCATGGATACGATTGCTGGTTAAGATTGAAGGACAATATTGATGAGAGGAAAGATGGGAGATGGATCTATAAGATCATGGAGATCCGTCCGAGCTGGTAAGTGGGACAAAGATTGGGGCAAGTTACTATAGTACGCCGCCAAGGGGACGAGACTCGTAAGAGACGCGGACGAGCTGCGCGCCGATAAACCGCCGCCGAAGGCTTGGGAATACTTCGACGATCCTTCCGCGAAGGTTCGGCAAGCTTGCGAGACGGGAAGGATCGGCAGACGCCTCCCGGGGAAGGATCGTTCCACGAAGGTTCCACGAAGGTTCCGAGGGAGAGGGTGCAAGGTTGAGGGCTTCGTCTAGACGATAACGAATTGTTAAGTACAARGTGGAGTACTTTATATCCTCTACGAGGCGGCCGCTAAACACGCGAAACCTATACACACTTATAACCATCGGAGCAACGTTCGGCAGTAGACTCGGACAAGAGAAGATTCGGCCGTAGGCTCGGAGAAGATTCGTTTTGTAATTAAAAAAAAAAAAAAAAAAAAAAAAGGAATATGGGAGAAGATTCGTTGCCGAAGGTGCTGTTGAGATTATCCCTTGCCACGCTGCTGCCGAACCTCTTACAGACCTTCCTGGAAGCTAAGTCCAATTATTCTCTACCGTCTTCCCCCAAACATAACTCACCCTGAAAATTAATGTATACAAGCTATTTTTCCAGCCAGGTGCAGCGAAAATGAGGGTGCGTTGTGTTCCGGGGAAGATGGCAGGCCTACGGCCGAATCTTCTCCGAACCAACTGCCGAATCTTCCCCGAGCCCTCCGCCGAATCTTCTCTCCGAGCCCACCGCCGAGTCTTCTCCGACCCCTCCCCCGAATCTTCCCCGAACCTTCCCCCGAAACTTCTGTTCTCCGAGTCCACTGCCGAATGTTGCTGCGGCGACCGCCGAGCTGTCTGGGATCCTCACAACCACCCTCATTTTCGCTGCAACTGGCCGGAGCTTGTATACATTACTAGGTTCAATTCCTTGTCGAACGGAGAAGATCCTGCTGCTCAGATGGAGAACCACCACGATTTGCCTACATAAAAATAGGTAAGTGTATAATAAATCAATACTTAAATCCTCTTTTCCCCCTCTGCCTACGATTTACCGGGCAGTTTTGTTTGACGATATATATATCGTCACATGAATATAAGAGCGCAATGGCGAAAAAAACAGAGGAAAACAAGAAAAAAAGCATTCGTGTTTTTTATCTTCTTTCTTACAACTCCCCCTGTTCAGAACCTCTTGCGTACAAGGCCCCCCACGTGGATGTAGGTTGAGCGGCGGCTGACCCATCCCCGTGTGTCATATCGACCCACTTGCACGAGATATATATATATATCTATGTGTGTTTCAGTCATAGATTGCCACTACGTTGTTCTTTCGCTTCAGCGAAGGATTGATGTCTTATTGATTAACCCATCGAGCAAGCAGCGTATAATACTTCAATAATCCATGATGATGACCATAAGCCCCCATCAATCAATCTATTACCGACGATCGATTAACGGTCAACGGTCATCGCTAATTAGATCAATCGATAGTCCGAATGATCAATCAATAATCGATCAATGGTTTAACCGACTGGTAAGCAATCAACGATAATTGATCATCGATGATTGATTATCGTTGATTCGACAGGGGATTAATAAATTATCAATTAAGCCACTGATTAGTCGATGATTGATTGAGGTACACAGATGTATACGTATAATATACAACTGAGAGAAGGCAAAAAAAGGGAGGGTGAAAACGAAAAAGAACGGGAGAGTGGAGTTGGGAGAAGGGAGCAGAGGGGGGGTGGTTGATTAAGGTACACACGTATGTGTGTATACAACTGAGACGAGGGAAAAAGAGGGAGGGTGGAAACGAAAAAGAACGGAAGAGTGGGGTTGGGAGAAGGGGGAGAACGGGAAGAGGAAGGG